>JAQMYJ010000038.1:11970429-11988816 GCA_030014305.1 Clarias laeviceps
CTCTCTCATCTTTTTAAGTGGGAGAACTTGCACAATTGGTGGCTGACTAAATACTTTTTTGCCCCACTGTATATGCAGGAGAGGCTAGCTATGATGTCACAGCTTAAAGGACTAGAGAGAGTAGAAGGTAATATTGGAAGTCTTTTAGAATGGGGAGTCACTAATCAACGGTGGCACAGATGCTGTCGCCTTGCACCTCCGGGGTATGGGTTTGATTCCTGCCTCAGGGTCTGGATGCATGGAGTTTGCATGTTGGTGGTTTCCTCTAGGTACTCTGGTTTCTTCCCACAGTCCAAAGACATAAAGATTAGGCTAACTTGCATGGGTAGTTCAGTGGTTACGTTCAGTGGTACTACATGTCAGAAGGTGCCAAGTTCAAACCACACAACCACTAAGTTGCCCTTAACTGCTAATGAGCTAAAAATATAAGTTGCTCTGGATAAAGGCGTCTGTATGCTGTAAATGTAAATTGGTGAATGAGCATGTGTATGTGTGTCCCCTGAGATCGACTGGCACCCTGTCCTGTGTGTACCCCGCCTTGTGGCCTACGTCCCCTGGGATAGGCTCCAGGCCCTCCACAACCCTGTATACAGGATAAAGTTGTATAGATGATAAGTGAGTAAGTTACTGATCAGGTAAGAAAGCATTTAATGTTGTTTTTAAGGAGGACTGGACTGTAAAGTTGGCTTTAAAGGACAGGGAAGCTGAGGACACTTATGAGATCGATAAGTGGCGGTGATGCAACTTACAGAACTCCAACTAGAAAGGAAAATGTATCTAGGAGAAAAAGCGTGTGAAAAACCGGATAGGCATTCCAACCGCCGTTAAACGAAGAAGAAGAAGTGACGAGATTCGAACCCCGAACCCAGAACACGTTTGCAGAACGTGTTGATTCTTGTGTGAACATTTTAAGTTGGATCCATCATAATTTCACAGTGTCTTGACAGTCCTCCTTTGGCTAATATATATAAAAAATGTATGTCTTTATACCCCATCAAGGAGAACAACTTAAAAGGGACATAAGAAATCCAAACACAAAAACCAGAGGCGAGATTCGAACCCTTAAACTTAGAGATATAATGCGACAGTGCGCACAAATTATGTCAGCATGACACACAACCACTAACTTCTCACTGGAGTGATGCAAAAACAGTCCAGATCAACAAATTATCACCAGGATCACCAAACACATAATACATATCTGAACAGAAACAAAATGTGCAAAATATGGTGTAAGATGGAGCTTTGCTTTAACTATGTATATTGAGTAACTGAACTGTGGCTTGGGTTGGGGTTGGGCTTTTACCTCACACTGCTCACTTTGTTCCAGTTTATACTCCATCTACTTCCTTTTTCCCCCTGACTCAAACTACACACACACTGTGCACACATTTAGCAAACTGTATAAGATATTTATAAGATATATAACATTCAGTGTGAGTGTGTGTATGTGGTTTGTCTTTAAGGGCAGAAGGAAATGTAGAGCACTTGAAGAAACACAAGACTAATCCGAGCAGTCTAAGAATAGTGCGCGCGTCCAAAAAGTGCACGAGACAACTGTTAACATTAATCATTTTCCAATAAAAAAGGAGAGAAAAAAAGGAACGACAAAAACAGAAAGAATGGGGGAAAGACAGTAGTTTGCTTATGATGTTCACACTGACCAGGAAGAAATCAAAGAAATCTGTTTTAACACTATAGTCAAAGCAACACTGCGGATTAAAATAAATCTGTCTTGTTAATAACCATGACACTATTACGTAAAATAATATAAATGCCAATAAATAGAGAGAAAGACTTTATCCCACACTGCGTGACATTAGAAGATAAGCTACTATTTACCTTAATACTAGGCGAAGATTACAGCCAGCCCGAGTTCCTGTATCCTGTGTGTGTGTGTGTGTGTTGAGGTTATCACTACACTGATGCGGTTTTAACTCCGAGTATGCTAGCTATGCTTAATGTGCGCAGATTTAAGGAAAAATATTCGGCTTAAATATTAATTAAATAAATAATAATAATACTTAAAAAAAAAAAAAAACAGAAGAAACCCAGCGTTACAAACCCAGCACAGAAACGGAGTAAAGCCTGCGTGCCTGCCTGCGGGGCGGAGTGGAGCTCATACAGGGCAAAAAAAAAAAACTCAAGTACACAAATGACACCAGATAACATATTTCACATTTATTTTGAATCAGATAGTTACATATTTATAAATATATTTCTGTAACATGCGTAGAGATGTTTGTTTTGTTGTCGTTAAGGTTTGGAAGCTGAAATTCCATCCAACACGCGATTTCGTTCCAACACGAGAAATCTCGCGAGATCTTGCTCAGTCACTCTCGCCGCCGGGTTAGCCACAACAGCTGTTTGTTTATTTCTAGTACGCGTGGAATTACTGAGCTCGACTTCAAATCCCTGGTGCATTTTGTTTCTGGTTAATTAAAACACTAATTATGGCTGACACAGACCCGAAATCAGTGCAGGATCTTACAGCAGTGGTGAGTCTCAAACATCTCACTGCTAAACTAAACGAGGCTAGGTTAGGCTAGTCAAGTTAGCTAGCATAACAGTGCTCAAGGCTTATTGCTATATACTGTGTATGTTTATATCAGTTATTGTAGTAAATTCATAAATTTACCTGCAAACTGGTGTTTTTTGAATGAGTCAGTTATAGTCGTTTGCTGTGTCAGAAGCTGAACACGGTGTGACATTGAGTTCTTTAAAAAAAATTGTCAACTGTACTTATTTATAGTACAATTTTGTTCATCTGTTACCTGTTTCATGACAAACTCTCGTCCGATCTGCTCTGATGATTCCAACATTTCAGCACTGAACTGTGTAACCTAACTCTTATGTTTTGCTCTGTGACAGGTGCAGACATTGCTGCAGCAGATGCAGGACAAATTCCAGACCATGTCAGATCAAATCATTGGGAGAAATATCCTTCCTCTAATGAAACACACACACTATTTCAAAAACTGATGAGTAGTCTGATCTTCTTCTTCTTGGTGTTTACCGGCAGTTGGCATCCACTATGTTGCATTTGAATGATCAGGCAGGTTGAATGCTTGAAGACACAATGGCAAAATGTGGTATTGGTTCTAAAAAGCGTCACACCTATGTGAAAAAGTAAATTTTCAGATAGCATCAGATAACACTATTTTTTTTGTAATACTCAATGCTTCTTATCTCCGAAGTTAGCAACTTGAAATTTTTAGGGATGCGAGATTGGTCACTTCCATGTTCCAAATTCTTGTTTATATCTACAGAACTCATTTAAATCTAAGAAATACTGTTTGTTTACTGCTATTTTTCTTTATTGTTTGTGATGTCACTTAAAGGAAATCAAAGGAACAACACAACCCAGACCATCCATGAGTTCAACCCATGAATTTTCTTAGTTATGATCTCTAGTTAAACAAAGCATATTTCACAAGCTCTTTTGGATTTTTATAGTTGGATATTCTTAAATTCAGACTACAGATTAAGTTATGCCTTTACTTGTAACATATTAATAATTGCACAGTGAAAGTCTTTCTTCGCACATCCCAGCGTAGCTGGGGCCAGAGTGCACGGTCAGCTCGTCCTGGAGCAGATAGGGTTAAGGGCCTTGCTCAAGGGCCCAGCAATGGCAACCTGGTGGAACTGGGGCTCGAATTGCCAACCTTCCGATTGGTAACTCAGTGCCTTAACCCACCCCTTTATGGACTGTCCTGCTGGAGGGAGACCCATGGGTTAACACAGGACCTACTGGAGGGATTATATCTTACAGTTTGTTGGGGATTGTCTGGAGATTTTGAGGAGTTGCTGGAATCTGGGTCTAATTTCTCAGCTTACTGGCCTTGCAAACCTCATCATGAAGAACAGAAGAAAACTTTCTGAATTTTCACAGAAGTTCCATCACCGTCCATGTAACACCCGGAAAAATAACAGACCACAAATGTAATACAAATCTGTATCTTTTAATGTAATAATCCCACAAACATACACAATAGTAGTTGCCTTCTACAAACATAATACATGATTTAGTGCAAATGTAATAGCTCTGACATTCACAGGAATTTTATCACCCAAAAACTGATAATGTGCATCCCTAAAAATTGTCATTTGTTTTGATTTGACTGTAATCCTATTGTAATCCCAACAATACTCAGCAATGAGTACTAAATGTTATTCTATCAATGTGGTTTACTCATACAGTTAAAATAATGCACCCGTTCATATTATATTGCATTACTTTTACATAAGCAGGTACTTTATAGTCAGAGACTTGGTCTTGCCTGCAGTGCTCTTTAAGCTTACCAGGCATTTTTTTTTCTCCCCTTTTTGATTTTCATCAGCTTGCACATTTTAGTAGAGCTCCATTGTTTCAATGCATCTTTAGCAGCGTCAGGGGAAACATTTGCATATCAAAAGCCCCAGCTGCCCTAGTACTCCATCTGACTTCCTTAACAAGAGTCACTTGATGAGATGAGCACACGCATTGATGACTTGGAGAAGAACATCGCTGACTTAATGACCCAGGCTGGTGTGGAGGAGGCAGAAGGAGAGCACAAACCCAAAGAAGCTGAGGCATCTTAATGAAGGTAATGTTTACACTCCCTTTAAATATCTTCCCAAGCTTTGTGTAAAAAAAAAAATGGTTCTGACATAATTTCTGCTTTAGTGTACAGTGTTCGCAAAGCTAAAGGCAGCCATTCTCTTACAGGTTGCCCACTAATGATGGAGTAAAGGAAACTCTTCAAGAGCAGCAACTTTTCCCCAGTAGTGCTGCCTGCTTTGATTTGATGTATTGTTGTATAGTTCTTTTTTTATACTGACTTCAACTAATGGCAATGGATATTACTGATATTATTCTTTAATATTTAGGATTTTTTTCTTTATTGATAGTGCGCATCATTTTTTTAGGCACCTTAAAGGCCAGCCAGCTGCCTGTTACTGTAATATGAGCACTATCTACGTGCCAAACAAACACCATTCCAGTTTCAGCTATTAAAATGGTTTCATATTAAAAAAAAAAAAAAAAAAGGTTTGTACAGTTTTCCTTTTTTTACTACTGTCTGAATTATTGCTGACTTTAATGAACGGATCCCTAGTAATCCAGTATATCTCAGTAATTAATGAAAATGATTCATCGAGAGCAATACATGCACCACTTGCCACAGGTGTAAAAATGGATGAAGAAGAAAAAAAAAAGTCCCCATCATGGTCCTTTCCCCCATAGTTAACTTTTTGTTCCTGCAAGTAATTTTTTGTGTTTGGTCTAACCATTGTGTAACTTGAAGGCAGAAAGTGTAGTACGTGTCTCGTACTGTATACTGACAAAAGATCTAGATGTTCACACCACTGCCCAAATCTTCTACAATAAATTTCTGCTTGTCACAGCATTAAATAAACTTGAGAGGTTTCAAACAGAAAGCCAGAAAGTGTCAGAAATACGACAGGAAAGTCTTTTTTTTCCTGACACTGGTGTCCTCACACCACCCAACCTGTTGCCACATTTTCGTCACTGGCTTCCTCTAGCTTCCATCATCACAATTTCAAACACTGGCTTAAGAAGTTGAAAAAAACAATCACCTACAGGAACACAATCAAAACCCATTCATCATCATAATCCTGTCAAGCTACAAGCACGTCTCAACCTGTAATATTTTAAGATACGAGAAAAACTGCTATCAAGACTTCTCTATACTAGCCTCCTTACCAGCTAAAAAAACCAAGCAGTGAAGTCAGCACTAAATTTACACATTTGTACAAACTCCCACGCTAACGCTTATCTAACAGGACTTAATCAAACCCTGGCATATTTATACTAGGGGAGGACATGTTTATCGACAAATACTACAAAGCACTTGTGGAAGTTACTGTGGATAAGAATGTCTACCCAATGCTATAAATGTGAATATTCTATAATAAACAGGGCACTGGTGGCTCAGTGGTAGGTGCTGATCTGCTATTTTCTGGCTAACTATTAATAGATGACCTAGCCTTTTTCAATTCCTAGCTGTATTATAACTTTTATACCATTAAATATTGAGGACGTAATGAATTAACAATGTTAAAGATTTGTTTCCTCTTATTTATTCATTTATTTTACAGAAATATGGGTGGGGAAAAGCCTAAAAATGTGTGGAATATGGTCATTTCTGATTGGCTAGAAAAATACACTTTTACATTTATTTGAATCATATGGGATATTTTAGTTTCGTGTTTTTTTTTTTTATTAATTGTTTTTCAGAAACAGTGCATTTTGAAAAGTAATGAAAAAAAAAAAAAGTCAAGCATGCCTGCATGCAGGAGTTGTTTTCCGGCTGCAACATTTTGGACATGTCTAATCAACTTGTTTAAAAGGCACTGTAATGTGACCATTAATGTGCATGGATGTAGTTTCTCAGTAATAATTACATGACGCTGAATATATGAAACATGCAACTGTTTAATGAAATTTCTAGTAGAAAAAAATATATATATGTTGCTAAACTTTGATTAAAAGAACAGAATAAACTGACAGCATTTTAAAAGTAACAATTTATGCTAAAATATTCATCTAGAAGTGCTTTTATAAAAACTTAACGTTAAGGTTTAACTGTAAATGCACAGCGTGGTGTTAAAACTTAAAGTCCAGCTCAGTCATGTCGATGGCCCAGGCAAACTTATCCCTCTGAGTCTTGTTGTAAATCTTATCAAGTGACACCTCCATGTTCTTACACCTACAAAGCAGGACACAGAAAAACAAACTGTAAATCTGAGCATATTACTACTACTTTCAACACACAATAATTTAAAAACCTCTTAAATGTTACGGCTGTGTTTATTTGATGGCTATGGTAAAACCTGCACACTATCTCTCTGTATTTCTACATCAGTCAATTTTCACCCAAAAGGAGGATGGGTTCCCCTTTGAGTCTTGTTCTTTTCAAGATTTCTTCCTTACATAATCTCCGGGAGATTTTCCTCGTTACCATTGCCCCCAGCTTGCTTATGAGGGATCATCTTGTTTGTCTTTTGGCTGTTCCCACTCAGGGGTCGCCATAGCAAATCAACTGCCTCCATCTAACTCTATCCTCTGCATTCTCTTCTCTCACAATCCATAAATCTCCTCTTTGGTGTTCCTCTAGACCTCCTGCATGTTCCAACCTCAGCATCCTTCTACCAATATATGAACAATGTCTCCTCTGAACATGTCCAAACCACCTTTATCTGGCCTCTCTGACTTTACCTCCAAAACATCGACCATGGGTTGTCCCTCTGATAAACTGATTCTTGATCCTATCCGACCGTGTCACCCCCAAAGAGAACCTCAACATCATCTCTGCCTCCTGCCTTTCCTTCAGTGCAACTGTCTCTAAGCCGTAGAGCATTGCTGATCTCACCACTGTCTTGTACACCTTTCCTTTCATTCTTGCTGATACACTTATCACACAACACACTTTTTCACCATCCAGGGATATACATTTATACAGTTTTTAATTTACACACATTATTTTTATTCCTGGAAGGTGTAAAATTAAGCTGCTTTGTGACAATGTCTGTTGTTTAAGGCTCAATTTATTCATTCACCTAATCACCCACCCACCCACTCTGTACAGGGTCGCAGGAGAACTGAAGTCTATACCAGGGGACTGGGACGGGGTGGTTTCACCCCATTACCTGTTATACCAAAGCTATGACTCAACACTGTAAGGCATGTGCTTTCAAACTACACAGGGCAACACAGCATCCTTTCAAACAAACATGAGCTTGCGGATGCCCATGATTAGCTGGTTTTGCTGTGATTGACAAGGGAGACAGGAAACATCAAAAGCACAATGACTTCAGGAAATGAATAGCTGTCAGGTTTCGTACATTCAGCCTGAATGCTCATGTTGTGTGAGATCCTTCTGCATGTTAACCTATTCAGAAATGAACAATATTCGGATATGGATTTTGTTTGAAATTGGTCCCACATTATGACCCAAATCGTACTGCAGCGGTGCCTCAGTGTCTCCATCAAACAGCACTGCCTTATAAATTGACACGGCATCACTCTGTGTCAGTTTGCACCCTCACCAGGCCACACTGATGCGTGGATCCAGGTAGTTTAGTTTGGAGGTGCCCAGGGCTATCTGCTTGTTCTCTTCCCGGTCCGTCGCCTGAACCTCCATCCTGAGCAGCTGCTCTTCACATCGTTGCACTGCCTTCTTCTTCTTCTCCACTACACTAAACACACACATACAGTACACAGTCTTAACCAGTTCTGTTACAGCACAAAGAAAATCACAAGGTCCTTCAGACTAAATAATAATAAACATGTATCATAACATCATATAAATTAAACCGTTGGATTAAAGTCAATTAAAACCTTAAATGTTGCTTCCTTAAAGCTAAACCATATAAACAAGAAACATCATCTTCCAAGGACGATGTGTCATCTGCACGCTGAACGTGCTACTTCTAAAAATAAAACAGCTAGTGCACATTTGTGCTTCCTATTAAAAATTCTGTGAAGATTTGGTAAAATTCCCATGCATGGTTTAGGAGGAGTTGCAGGATAGAGGAAAACTGTTGATGACAGATGACTATGAAATTGATCCCTGTGTGTCGCCTGTGCTTCGCACGCAGGTCACAAAACAAGGATTTCTGTACTTTTCTTTGTCCTATTTTTAAAAAACACACAATGACATTACGGTTTCCCTTCCCATTAGGTTTATAAAATGCAAATGAGGGTCACTTCCCTATTCGTTGGTTTAAACCGAGATAAACTTTGAATATCAAGTGATTGCAGAATAATGAATGTTGCTCCAACTTTCTTGCGGTGGCTGAAGCCTGTAGTTAGTATTACCGCCAAGATAGCAAGTTAGCTTAGAGAGGCCAAAAGCACACTGGATAGGGAATTCCACCCTTGTGCTTTATTACATTCATTAGCTATACATGAACTTTAGGATATAGCAATCATCCTCTGCTCGTTACTGAGGAGAATAAGTTCATCGAGGTAGTGGGATCGTACTGTAGGTCATCAGTGTGGCACTGTAGCAAAAGTTCTCCTCCGCTGAACACCCATTTAGCTGTAGTCCATCCCAACTAAACGGAAGTTTTGTATTTGGTATTACCATGTAGCCACATTACTAAACTTTTAGAAAATTTAATCGCTAGTGCGCACCTATCCTTCCTAATAAAAGTTCTGTGAAGGTTTCTTCAATGTCTAATAAATGTTTTAAGACTTGCAGATTAGAGAAAGGCATGATGACAGTGATGGATATTGATCCCTACACTTCACAGGAAGGCGACACAACTGATGATTTTAATAAAGTGAGTTTGTTTAGTTAGTCAAAGGAACAAGAAGAAGAAGAATGCACATTAAAATGACAAGCACCCTGATAAACACTGTACTCTTCACTTACGCCAGAGGTTTGCTGTCTGAGCTCCCTTTGGCTTCCTTCTTGGCTTGCTTCAGCTCCTTTTTAGCAAGTGCTAGCTGCTCTTTTCTACTCTCAATCTAAAAAGAAAGAAGAATGTCAAGCCTCATATCCAGCAGCAGTGCCTCAAAATATTACATTAAACCAGAACAACACATTACAAATTTATATTGTAATTCCATATAAACACAGAATTACAAAGCACATAAAGATCTGGAGCTTGATAAACTGCAGTGTCATGCAAAATACACTATATTGTCAAAAGTTTTTGCTCCCCTGCCTTCACATGTACATTAACTTGTACAACATCCAATTATTAATCCACAGGGTTTAATATGATGTTGGGCCACCCTTTGCAGCTATAACAGATTTAACCCTTCTGGGAAGGCTTTTCACAAGGTTTGGGAGTGTGTTTATGGGAATTTTTGACCATTTTACCAAAAGCGCATTTGTGAGGTCAGACACTGATGTGGGACAAGAACGTTGAGCTAGCAGTCTCCGCTCTAATTCACTCTAAAGGTGTTCTATTCAGTCTTCCTCTACAAACTCTCATCCATGTCTTTATGGACCTTGTTTTGTGCACCGGTGCGCAGTCATGTTGGAACAGGGAGGAGGCGTCCCCAAACTGTTCCCACAAAGTAGGGAGCATGAAACTGTCCAAAATGTCTTGGTATGCTGAAGCATTAAGAGTTCCTTTCACTGGAAGTAAGGGGCTGAGCCCAACTCCTGAAAAACAAGCCCACACCAGTTCCAACATGACTGCGCATCAGTGCACAAAGCAAGGTCCATAAAGACATGGATTAGCGAGTTTGATGTAGAAGAACTTGACTGGCCTGATCTCAATCCGTTAAAACACCTTTGAGATGAATTAGAGTGGAGACTGCGAGCCAGGCTTTTATCGTCCAACATCAGGAATTGGATGTTAAAGTTCATATGCATGTGAAGGCAGTCAAGGGAATACTTTAGGCAAATGTAATGTACTGTATCTGCACTAGATTTTGATTAAATTTCTTCTCTTTTCATGTCGGTAATATCTGAAATCCCCTCGCCTTAGCCTGCAGGTTGGCCATGGACTGCTCGAAGGTCTTTGGCGGCGCCCGCTGATGGTTACAGAGAACTGCAACCGCACGGTTCGCTCTGTTATAGGACAGCAGCTTCTCTGCCGCGTTATCTGAAGCTGTACACAAGCCAGAGAGAAAGACATGCATGAACTAAAATGTATGATTGAACAATTTTGGGTTTAGTTGGTGAATTAATCCACTTAGATGCTGTGTATTTTTGTACTTGTACACACCACACCACTCATTCCTTGATTGTTTAACTTGTTACATCATACACCATCATCATTACATCATCACTCGGTTACTTATAGGGTAAGAGATAAAGGAATTTCATTCTATGCTCTTTGCATATCCCAGTTTTTGTTAGGAGGCTGGGGTCAGAGCGCAGAGTCTCTACTCTTATATGGCTTAAACTGCTGACCTTCTGATTAGTAACTTGGAACATTAACACACTGAACTACAACTGCCTTTACAAATTAACGTGATGTAAATGTGTATATACTCATGCACAGCAGAAGTAGCCTTGGTTCTTTTAATTATGGCTTCGTGGAAAGTGTAAATCTCTCAAACACAGCCCCTACACACAGCAGATTTCACTAATTACTGGGTAAATATTTATGTGTGGTAGCATGCCCATGAAAGATGCAGAATAATTTACTTATTTAATTGTGCATGAGAGCAAATGCACACTGTGAGGCAACTGGGTACAAAGAAAGCCAGTTCAAAAACACATCCACACTCATTTTAATGTGGAAATTTAGTTGGAATTAATGATTATGAGGGAGTTAAGCATGAACGCAAGCTAAATTCTTTTTTAATTTGAATGCTGCTCGATATTAACAGTCTAGGATTTGAGCAGGAAAACACTGAAGATGCACCAATCGATCAGCTGGGTTTCAGCTTGATTTGCCCTGACCAGTGACTGCACGATCACTAGTGAACCCGATATATCATACATCACCGGAAGCACGCAATAGCTTTCAAACTCCCTGATTGGTAGCCTGTTACCTCATTAGGGCTCAAGCACTATGACATCAGCACATCACTCCGATAGTGTTTTAATAGTGCTGATGTGCCTTCTTGTTCTTCTAAGGATTAATATATACTCACACACCACACATCCTATACAAACGATGACTGGGCCAAGTACCTGCGGCATTACCTTTGCTCATATCGAGTAGCATCAGCATCCGGGGCTGTTTGGAGTTCTTAACATGCTTAAAAGGCACCAGGTTGGATGTTGCGCACAGCCGGCACCAGAAAGACACATCCAGCCTTAAACTTCATTAAACTTGATGCCATATTCAGTGACATCAGCGTCTAGGGTTAGAGTTCTTAGCATGTTCAAAAGGCACGCGTAGGTTGTGTACCCGGGCAGCGGCGGCGGCACGGGTGCTTGGGCCCGCTCATCATTGCTTGCAACTATATTTTTTACTTGTACTGATTTTTCTTTTGCATATTTGTCACAATTCAGTCATTTATATAATCAAACTAATTTTAATATTACACAAAGATAACCAGAGTAAATACAAAATGCAGTTTATAAATGATGATTTCATGTATTAAGAAAAAAAAAAGGGCCAGGCAGTTTGGACAGCTATGTGAAAAAGTAAAAATGTGCAAAATTCCTCCACAGTGATGAGAAAAACTCCCTGCCAGTTATCACAAACCCTTGATTGCAGTTGTTCCCTGCCAAGGGTGACACAACAAGTTATTAGGTTTAGGCAATTACTTATTTGCATAATGCCAGGCGGGTTTGGACAGCTTTTTTCCCTTAATAAATGAAATCATCACTTAAAAAGTTTATTTTGTAGTTACTCAAGTTATCATTGATAATCTGAAATCATTTAAATGTGACAAATATGCAAAAAAGAAATAGGAAAGAAAGAAAAAAATCAGAAAGGAGCAAATAGGTTTTCACAGGACTGTACACATTGCATCATTAAAGTGGGAAGAAAAATACTGGAAACTGTTGATAATTACCTGTAGCTGCAATCACTAATTGAGGTTTATTTTGGCTTAATGTGGGCAGAAAGTGAAGTGAACTGTAAATTAATGGAAGGAGTTATCAGTTATAAATATACTCCCTATAAAAATGAGCTGTTCTCTGTAGTAAACAGCGGCAGAGCGGTAGAGTTCTTGTATAAATGTAGCCCTGATAAATATTCACGCCGTCTTATCATCCTAATTTAAATCTCCGGTGGTGTTCTGTAAGTGACGCCGTCCATGGCTTTATCCGTTCAGCAGCGCAGACACAGGAAGCTGTTATACAGCAGAGGAAGACGTGTTGTTGCTTTGCTCCAAAGTCAGACAGTAGGTTATTAAGGTTTTTAAAGGATTGAGATATTTAAACTACAATCTGCCTAGTTTTTGGCAATCTTAAGGCTGCACACACTGTGTTTTCAGACAGATATTTAAATCATCTCACTTGACAGGAAGCTTCTGGCGATTCCTGGTATTATCAGCAATCTTCCCAGGTCGTTAGCTATCTGTGCTGTGAAGGTCACACTGCTCTCTGTAGCGCAAACATATTTTGACATTTTCCACTTTCCAAATATGAACCTCCCAATCCCAGGGTGATTTATTTAACCCAGGTTGACCAAGATGAGAAAAACTGTCTTAAAACAGCACAAAGAGGAGGGGGGGGGGGGTGCGGGCGGGGGAGAGAGAAAGACGGGGACAAAACCCTCATGTCTACAAGAAGTGTTTTTTTAAAACACTTGTAGCCTGTAGCCAGTTTGTTGTGTGTGTTAAAGGCTGCCGTGTTAATCAATAACTGTTTCACTAACCGAGCCAACAGTCGAATGACAATTATCCCTTTTGCAATCGCTCGAGTCGGCACTAAAGTACAGCTAGCTGGCTTTTTTCCCCTTGTTTTTTTTTTTTTTTGGTAAGTGTAATTAGTTCTGGATCACTGGTCTCGCCCGTACAATCAAACTTCTTCAACAACAGTAAAAATATAAAAGATCGTCCATGTCGATGATTTTCACACGTAAGCAGGAAGGGAATGTGTATCCCGATGAACAATTCTGCACTGCATGACTTGTGACTCACTGGTTGCTTATATAATTCTCACTCCAAATGTCAGAATGCCACTGCCTCTACCTCGGATCATCTCCTGTCAGTTTTTATCATGTTCAACCTAAACTGTAACGTCACATGAGCAATCTTTGGAGGTTTAAAAAGTGACGTGAAACAACCCACACTCATACAATCTCTCTTTTGCACTCTACAAGCACTCTTTTGGCTTGTTTGGGGTGTGATGTTATGTAGTGTGTTCACACACTCCTTACACACCTACTTATTCATGCAAATAAGTAATCAGCTAATCCCGTGTCAGCAGTGCAGTGCATAAAATCTTGCAGATACAGACGAGCAGCTTTCGAGTGATGTTTAACCATCAGAATGGGTGAAATGTGATAGCAGCGATTTTGGCAATGGCATGATTGTTGTTGCCAGATGGGCTGGTTTGAGTATTTCTATAACTGCTGGTCTCCTGTAATTTTCACACAAAACAGTATATAGAGTTTGCTCAGAATAGTGCAATACAGAAAAAGAAACATCCAATGAGCAGGAGTTGCTGATGGCTTGTTCAATGTAAAATGGTCACATTCTGTCATTTGAGCTAACAGAAAGGCTACAGTAACTCGGGTAACCACTCTGTACAACTGTGGTGAGCAGAAAAGCATCTCAGAACAGATAAGGTGGATCGCCTACAACATGAGAAGCCCATAGTGGGCTCTACTTCTGCCAGAAAGCTGCAGTGGTCACAGGCTTACTACAACTAGACAGTTTAAAGCCTGAAAAAAATGATTATGGTCTGATGAATCTTGACTGAGGTAAGGTCAGAATCTACTTGAGGTAAGGTCATAATTTGGTACCATCCATGGACCCTGTGTCAGCAGACCAGGCAGGTGGAAGTGGCTTCGTGATGTGGGGAATGTTTTCTTGGCACATCTTATTTGAGTATTGTTGTGCATCATGTGCATCCCCTTCATGACTTCAATTTACTCTTCTGCTAATGGTTACTTCCAGCATGATAATGCACCACGTCCCTAAAGTCTAGAAAAAAACCTTGAAATGTTTTTGTGAACATGATCATAAGTTCTGGGTTCTTCATGGTCTTTCCAATCACTAGGATCTAAATCCAGCTGCATGAAAGTGAACCTAAAACATCTGTGCAATTGTGTGATGCATTCATGATAAATTGGATCAGAATTTTTAAGAAACGTTTACAGAATCATGTGGAATCCATGCCATGAACAATAAAAAACAACAACAGAAAATAAAAAATGAGTATTAGTATTCCTAACAGAGTGTTTATGGCCCAGTTCACAAACGGATAACGTGGCTGAGTGTGAAAATACTTTTAAAGTCTGGAAGTAGTTTCTGTTACTGGACACAGAACCGAACAGAGAGCCAGCGTGGGGGTGTTGTGTTCTCATGGCAAGTGGTGAAAGATTTTCAGCTCCTGCTTTCTCCGTATTTTTAGCATTATAAAAGAATTCACACTTCCACAACAAGTTATTTCGTCACCTCTGAAAAGCTGGATTGACAGAGCTGACTCATTGACAGTGAAAATGGAAATGCAAAACAATGGTATTTTATTCCCGGCAACGTTAAGTGTAAGGACGAAAAAGCAGATGGATTCCTTTATTACGTTTTTTCCCTCCCCAAAACATGGAAGACTTGTTTATCCACTGAAAACTAAATGTCAAATTGACCATTGTATTATAATTTTGGCACCCATTGTATGTTACTGTGCACAAAACCACAAATGAAAATACAATTTCATACACAAGTGAATATAAAATACATCTCCAATTATACACGTCCATAAAGGAAATGTAATTGCAAACAGACATTTGAATTAGCATTTTCTAATTAGCATTTTCATTTGAATAAAGTCCAGAAAAGAAAAAATGTTGCCATATGAATGATTCATGCTGAGGAAAGTATAAATGGATTTTCCAAATGCAGTGCAGTGTTAATTACAGTCGGTGGGAGACTTACGATTGCTGAGCTCTTTGAGCTGCTGCTGCAGTGTCATGGAGGCGTTGTAGGTCCTAAAAACCTTCGCGGTAAGACCAGGCATCAGAGAACTCAGATGCTTATTCAACATCGCCGTCTGGAGAAAAAGAGGACATTTTTTAACCTATACACTCAAAACACACAGACGCACAAAGTTTTTTTTTTTTCCCCCTGTATGTAACAATTCTCATTAGAGTTCCACTAGATGGCACTGTCGCATTGAGATTGAAAAGCAGGTCTTCAGAGTCCCAACAATGCGACAATAAGACCATAACTAGACTCAACATTTCTGAAATATACTTAAAAAAAAAAAGGCTGATTATGGAGCTTTAAAGTACTTAATCATGAATTGTTTAACTATTTATACATTATAGCTATATCTGTGGCGTATTAAATTAATGTACATTTTTCCAGTGTTTACTCTTTGTTTTAAACTTGCTAAAGGGAAGGTTTACCCTCAAAAATACCTCAATATTATTTGACGAATTCAACGCCAACAAGTCGTCTGCCTTGTTTATGTAATTCATGTTTTTATACAACTCTGACAAGTGTGAAACAAATATATTGTAACATATGAACTACAAAAATTGAAATGTCAAAAAAAAAATAACATGGCAATAAATCTGGGCAAGGTAGGATAATAATTAAGAAAAAAAGAGAAGAGTGAGAAAAAGATCGACAGAGGAAAAGACAGAAAAAGAAATGGGATGAGAGCGTGATAAGGGGTGACTTTATGTACAGTACAAGTGCTACATATACCCAAGTTTCCATTGTGTTCCCTTCCTTATATACCCTAAGAATTGAGACCAAACTGCAGAAAACTTCCATTGTTTTTTTATAAGCCCTTGCAGTTAGGGATACAAAAAGGCAATGTCTGTCATTTATCTAATTCACCAAGCCAAACAAGGCCTTGTCTGACTTTTCCACTGTCGAAAAAAAGATCCTTGCAGCTCCAATAAAACCTGCCAATGCAGGTCCAATTTTTTGTTTAGGGATATATCCTTGTGGAAGAAGAGACGCGTCTCCTAGAAAGCATACGTGGGAAGACTCTGGGTAGTGGTGTTACTCTCCAAATTGTTTTTATTTATTTATTAATTTTTATTACAACCTTCCAAAAAATAGACAATGAAACACTGTCTCACATTAAATGAAGAAGCATCCCATCTTCACCTCAAACAGTAGCCATTTGTAATTCCCACCTGTTTTCCCTTTTTTCTTCCATGTTTGCATAGTACACCTTGTTACTACTCTGGATGCCCCTTCAAACGTGGAAGTAGCTTTTGAAGAAAAAATAAATAAATAAAAAAAAAGTTTGACATCTGACATCTTCCTGTGATTTTGATCCTGTTTTGATAAAATCCCAAAACTAACCTAATGATCATTTCAAATCCTTTGAGAAATTGTTCTTGAAATACCATGCTGATGAATATCATGGAAAGATGGACAACCCAAAAATCTAAAAAAAAATAAATAAATCATGACATGTGATCTTGTTCAAATATTTTTGCTCCATAAAAAATTTACATACTGCAAGCACCTTTAACACAAGTGTGTTTGAACATAACAGGTTCTAGGCATCAGATATGAACACAATCATTAGTAGCAACTACAATACGATACACATTGTCATGGAGCCATTGCATTTTTTTTTGGAGCTTATCCTTGTTCTGTGATTAAACTGGGTTTTACCAGAGTCTCAGAAGAAGCATTCAAGGTCAAGTCTAGCACTTCAGCTACTGGTGCATCACCACCAAATACTGCCAAGCTGAAGGATTTATATTGAATTACTAATAAAGTCAAATTATGCATACACACTGACCGTCAAAACATTAGGACCAATGACGGCTCAAATGAAGAACACTGATTACTATACATCAGTAAACTGGTGACAAGATCATAGGCACTTAAGGCTCACCCATGCACACAGGGAACAAATGCCAGTCTGTCCAGTCTGATCCCACAGAAAAGCCAATACAGCACAAGTCACTGAAAAAGTCAATGCTGGCTATAGTAGAAAGGCACCATACTGCACCAGCCCACCGTACACAAGCCCAGCAGGCAAAGAGCACAAGAATGCCAACTTGGCCTTGAAATTCCCCAAATTCCAATCCAACTGATCACCCAAAGGATGCACCAGACAAAAAAAGATCCAGTCCGCTGAGGCCCCACCCCACAGCACCTGCAATGTGTTGCAACATATTACAAAGATAAAATTATATTGAAAACAAAATCAAGTATGTTTCTGTATAAACAGGCTGTTGCAACAAATCTGTAGTAATGTGTAAACACTTGCAGCATTATTATAAAAAGAGATTTGTAAAATTGAACACATCTATAATGATTGTATTTATACTGCATAAATTATAAACCGCTCAAAAACCAAGGCATAAAAAATAAATGAGCATCATTAAGTGCGCACAATGAAGTTCTCAAGACGTGCGAATAAGGTTTGTCAGCATGAACAGAAAGCTGTGACTAATAAAATCCTCATTTATACAAGTACAGAATCATAAAAGTATACTATAAAAATAAAGTTTATCAAACAAGTACACAATAGATTTATCAGGAAGACCAAGGGAAGCTCTAAATCTACATTTTATCTGCCTTCGCAGTTTCAGCGTTCTTTGTTTATGAGTTTTGCATAAAAACCTCAAAATATCTTGATTATTTTCTGAGAAATAAAACTGAAACCTTAATTCACATTTAGGTATAACTGATTAAATGCATGGTGAAGTGGTTAGCACTGTCGCCTTGTGCCTCCAGGGTCTGGGTTCGATTCCCGTCTCTGTTTGCATGGAGTTTGCATGTTCTCGCTGTGCTTGGTGGGTTTCCTCCAGGTACTCCGGTTTCCTCCCACAGTCCAAAGATATGCAGGTTAGGCTAACTGGCGTTCCCAAATT
>JAQMYJ010000038.1:11988916-11999889 GCA_030014305.1 Clarias laeviceps
TATGTGTGTGTGCCCTGCGATGGATTGGCACCCTGTCCAGGGTGTACCCCGCCTCGTGCCCTAAGCCTCCTGGGATAAGCTCCAGGTCCCTGCAACCCTGAATACAAGATAAAGCGTTATAGAAGATGAGTGAGAGTGAGTGTGTGATTAAATGCATTTTCCTAAATGATGCATTGACTAAATGATTAGACTTTTATAATAAAAATGTTGCCTTATTGGGGGGAAACAAACAAACAAAAAAAAACGGTAACTGTGCATTATAAACCATTACACCACAACAATTCTCAGATCTGACCAGTCAGAAGGTGTGGATTAAGGTTCTCCAGCTGCAGCTTGAACAATAATTTTCTCCCATCCAGACGACAACTTTGAATCAGGGAAGACGAAGCCCATCACATGCTTCCTCCCTGACAAGTGACACCAGCCGATCAACTACTGCTCATGCAACGTTGGGACAGCAAAAGACATTCTGAGAACAGACAACCATAATTGGTCGCCTTGATCGATGTGAAAGTGCACGTATGCCATCCCTCCCTAAAGAGAATGGTTGTGGCATTACAAACTCACAATCTTAGGATGATGAGACAAAAGGTCTGTCCGGAAAGTATGCAGCTATGTAATGACTATTATAGGGATGGGAATCGCCAGTCACCACCTGATATAATATGATACCTAGGTGCAGATTTGATTGAAATTGTGATTTTATAAATATTCCTTATTCAATATTATATTTTTTTCAGATTTTGCTGCAATTTTAATAACCTGAACCTTTAAAAAGAAGTCAAAAGTATTAAACCTTAGCTTTATTCAACACCTTTACAACTGAATTGAACATAAGTAATTCAATGTAGCCCATTCATTTTAACATACATTTTTCATTTAAAAGTGCAGCATTTAAATAAAAACTAACTTCAAATACAAAAAGTCTAACATTTAACTTAAAAGTAAATAAATTTTTATTGAAAAGGACGTATCCATCATCCGACAATTATTATTTAAAAAAAAAAATAAATAAAAAAACTTTCCCCAGATGTGTGAATAGTTCAGAGTGTAGTACCTATAGGATTATAAAGAAATTGTCACGTTTTTCGCATATTCAGCAGTTGTGAGCACGCAGGTGCATGCAGCTTCCAACACGTGTGTTTTGTGACTAATTAGCGCTCGTTTTGTGGTGTTGTGTTAAAGCTGGTGTAAGTGGGTGTAATGAGTGGGTTTGAGAGTAATTCACTCTCAGGATTTCGAGAAAAAGGTCGAGTGGAAACCTTTTACCACCCGCAAATTTTTAATAATGTAACGGTATAAAAACTAGTTTCTGTTGCACCACTTACAAGCTTGTGCACTCGGCTGATCAATCTGAAAAAAAAAAAAAAAACAATTCCGGTCACTGGCTGATCGACCACTGCATCTCTATTATAAAGGTAATAAATCATTTATAAATCTATAGTGACTAATCAATTTTCCACCCATCTCTACTGGATTACATGTAATAAACTCATTACGCTTCTAGTTCTCTCACTGTCAGTTGCCAATTTTGTTGCTTGCAACCCGTCCACCATAAGACTATGGTGTGTATATATTTATACGCGTTCAACATTCTCAAATATTCTACTGGCTGCTGGCCTGCCATCATGTGGATCACTTTCAACAGTTTCATTGACACCTGTGCCACACTTTCATCCCCGAAAAGCTTCTGAATCATCCGAATAACTTCAGTGGAGGAATGCTCAAGCCTAATGCTAAATTTTGTGCAGATTCGTTGCTTTACTCACTCAATCATTTTGAATGCAATGGCCACACAATGCACATGCTCACTCATGTCCCATTGACTAGTATAGTGAAGTCATCATTGTGCATTCCAGTCCACACTCCTTGGCTCCCAGTTTACATCGATGTCATGCAAACCATTCATGTTAAATGATCAAATGCTGGACTTTTTCTGGACAGACCTCGTATATGAATGCACTTGTTCACAATACATTACCCTTTCGATAGTAACAACTAGCGTTGTAACGAATCGTAGTTCATCCCTGGTCTGTTGACATGGTGACACTTTCTGTAAGCATTTTTGGAAGGATACTCCAGTTCAAGTGGTTAAGTTGTTCCTTCAGGCTTTCTGACCTGAAGTGAAGTCTTGGCAGACAAGTGCCAGTTTTTTCCTTATTAACGCCAAGAAACAAAAGGAGAATCTGTTTGATTAATTGCTAAACATAATTAATTAAAAACAACAAGTGGAATTATCCATGTCCTGAGTTAATCATTTTAAAATGCATCTGTTGGTAATCTTTTGTGATGTAGAAAATAAACAATTTAGAACGTGCTGTTATTTGAAAATAATCTGCCTTCAGGTTGCATCAACATCACACCACATAACTGTTGATTACTTTTCTATAACAGCACACTAAGTCACGTTTTATTCCGTACATATTAAAGGATGCAGTGATTTACAGTTCAATCAGAGCTCAGCATGTTATTGCTCAGGTTCAACCTCAACATGTTTAGCAGTCTGTCATAGGCAAGAGTATTTCTCCAGGAATGAGTTATTGGTTGAATCTAAATGCCAATAATCTGGCAGCTCAATCAACCGCCAGGCTACATCTGCATCCTAACATGCTGTTGACTCATGATTTCCAACATCTGGCTTCTTTATGACCAAGCTGCATTTGCTGTATTAATCAAAAGCATAAATAAAACATAGCCCATAAAATATAGTGGATCAAGGTATTTATGATGCTTCCTGCTGTTCCACTGTTCATGAGGGAAACATTCAGTTTTTTTCCCCATAACATTTTATGTGAAAGGCACAGCATGGGAATTTTAAGAGTACATTTTATAACACCTATCTGAGGCTTTGTTGGAACAACAGAAACATGTCCATGTTGTTCAGCAGGGAGCAGTTTATCTGTGGAGCTGTAAATCATAGGTAGACAGTCAAATACATTAGATTTTAGGGGATTTGACTTAATTCGATTCAATAGCATCCTAATTTGACAACTGACCAGCAAAAGATCAATTAAACTGCATAATCAATTTATTTACACACCTACAGTATATGTCACAACCTTTATACAGGACTGGTCAAACGATGATGAGTAAAACTGGGTGAGGTGAGGTGTGTGTGTGTGTGTGTGTGTGTGTGTATATATATATATCACATCACTGCATCACGATGATTCTAATAAATCGCTAACTACACAAACTTTTTATCATTAGGGTGAAAGTAGGTTGGTACGGAGAGAGCAGCTGCCTGCCAAAACCCACATTTAAAACCATCACCCATCACAGAAGATCTTTTAGCAAGTAAACACATCTGATAACATTATGTCATCTGAAACAAACACAGACTCTGTAATAATTGCTTCCAAATTGTTCGAAACAGACTCTGAACTGTCTGTGTTGTTCTGTTCATGGCTAACACAAGCTACAAAGCTAATTAGCTTCTAACACAAGGCTAAATCCCAAATCCCCCTCTGAAGCCCATTTTACAGTATTTGGGACTCAACTCCGGAACCCCAGAAGTTAGCTAATGTCCTGAAGCTAAATAAGTGGAAATAAATCTCAATAATCTCTCAGGACTGTCCACCACCTTCATGGGTCATTCTGGCTTATTCTGGTGTATTATTTGGCTACACAGTGCAGCGGTACAGTAACTCGGCATGTTAACGTCCCGCTTTAAGAATTTTCACACTAAGAAATTTGCCTCGGCATACGAAGCATTTTTGATATACAAGCAACCGAACAGAGCTGATCCAAACGCGTGTGTCCGGGAGCCTTTCAAAATTTGTTTGCATTAGGCGTAAGCCAAGTGAAGGTATAGTAGTTTTATGCATTTTGTGCAAGATTTAGTAAAGACATAGCACCAGGAGTCCCAAGAATGTTATCAAGCACAGCAGCAGGAAGAAAAGGAAGCCACGTTCAGTTTATTTTTTTTAAAAGCAGCCGGGGCAAGAGGAATCATACATGTCTTTTCTAAATGTTTTGATTGTTTAATATGGAAAATATGATTATAGTGTTGGTAATGTTGGTAATATTTTTGGATGGCTGGAACGGATTATCTGCATTTACATTATTTCCTAGGGAAAAATGTGTTTCACAATACAGAATTTCCCCTTAAGAACTCGACTCCGAAATGGATTAAATATATATACACAGAGGTACCACTGTACCAGTAAGCATCTGAAATTACTTTTAATCCATTATGATTAAACTGTCAGTTGTTAAGTCAGTTCCGCCCGTCAGGGAAGGATGTGTGTTGGCAGAGAAAAATATCTGGTTAAAATACACACAAAAAATAAAATACACACATATATTATATATATATATATATATGATGTTCAGTACAAGAACACTCACACTTGTGTGATATTGTTTAATTGAAAGTAACCTTAATTGAAAAATCTAACAAATAGTCCTGCACAAGACTTTTAACTTTCACAATAAAGTCTGAGTTTTTCCAAGTACTAAAAAACTACTTTTACACAAAAAGCCTGTTTGACTAATACTGAGGATAACAAATCACAGCCTTTTTCTATAGATTTTCAAACATGTAAAGAAATCTCATTTACCCACAAATCAATCTTTCGAACATTTAACGGCTTCAGTGAGCCGACTAGATCTTGCTAAAAATAGCTCATTGTGTCACGACTGTTCTTGCTGGAAACCTGAGCACAGACATGCATTTACAAGAAAATGTGACCAGCCAAACCCTCATGATCCTAAACTTCGAAAAGTGGCAAAATCTGATGCTTAAACCAATGATAACAATTATGTGGGGATAATTAGGAATTTGTCTTGCACGATGCTTACACATTGTATTCAGCCAATGAAAAACAAAAACTATCTGCAGATTTCACAGCAGAAGGAGGTTCAGTAAGGAGTGAATATTTACCATGTAAGATGGAGCTAGACAAAACTAATTAGATAGCTGAAAAAGTATTACGTCTTTCTCATTGCTATGTTAATAATTTGCCAAGCATAGCCAATCATGATTGGGTTGCAGGGTGCGGGGGCGTCACAGAGTTTGACGAATTCATTCCGACTGAGGCACAGAAGCATCGCTGACAATTTGACAGCTGATAACTGATTATAAATGAAACTGATTAGGCGAATAGCTATTCAAAAACATGATTTAAGTGTGACATTCACCGAGTGAGGAAATCATACTTGCCTAGCAAGGATTTAGGATATCTTTAGACAGAAGAATTTGTATTAGATGCAGCAATTTTCTTTTTTACCCAGGTCAATTTCTACAAGAAGACAGCCATGGCAAATTAAATAAAATAAAAAGCAAATAAAAACCTTGATTTTCAAACCTTGTTTACGTCGGTTATATTTATGGTTCCTTAAAGCAGAGCAGTTAAAGAAAGATTTTTCCTCTTTGCCAAAATTTTGCCACAGCAACATCCAACAGGTTGGTGTGATGATTTGATCACGACATTGCAGAAAATACAAACCGAATATTTTGTGGTGGGACGGGGAACAATATCACCACCTACTAAAAGTAAATAATTGATTTGCATGGGACATGACATTTAAACAATCAGCAACACAAGTTCCACAGTTCATTAGATACTTTTAGTCGTTTTAAAATATATTTCACCTGTAAACCTGTAAGAATTATACCTGCTTAAAATAAATCACATTGGAAATTGCGATACCCAAAAACTGACCGATCCTACCAATGTGAAAAGAGACAGTTCAATAGCTCGGAATTGTAACAACACATTTCACTTACACACCCAGGTTATAACAGCTAAAGAGAACGGTTTAGTAGCTTTCAAACACCACCACAGGCTGCAGAAATCTATCATTTTAGCCAACATTGGAGCTATCCTGCTTGAGTGTTCACTGTGTTTCAGTAGATATTTTTATACATTGCGTTATTTATTTATTTATTTATTATGTCAAACCCGAAGAACAGTTCATTTCTAACAGAGAAAATTAGCACCCACATTTTTCATGATATTAAAAAAAAGTCATAATTTTTTTCTTCATTCAAACTTTGTTCAAATTATTATGAGACTTAAATAAAAATTCTGAAGCCGCTATCATGAATCAAAGCAAATTGTGACTGGAATGCATCGTTACACCCCTAACAGATAGTAAACAACGTTTATGTGTGGATAGGCTGTTCTTGTTCTACGCCCGCTTTGATAAACGAGACCCCTGGAGTGTTGGGTTAAAAGCAGCTGAGGATTTTCTGGGATTGGAAGAAAAAGCTGAAGTCAACAGAAGTAACAAGCTGAGGGGATACAGTGTGTGAAACTGTTTACATGCTACTAGAATTCTATATCTATCAGAAGGACGAGAGATTGTTTATACCGTGGTTGAATGGTCACTTTGGGGATGATCTTAAAAGCGCGGTGTATGCCATCACGCTGCCTGCATTTGAAATGAAAAACAGTTGCGATGCTCAGGAGGAGACTAAAGCGTAATGACACCAGCTGTGTACTTGCAGGGTAAATGAACAGTCCGACACAGACGCCTTCGGGCAAATTGCATCCACCACAAACGCCTACACCTCACACCTGATCTCACAACGGTCACAAGAGAGGCAGACGCACCTCTATGTGCAGTCGAGTAGCTCATACAGATGAAGTGTGTGTTCAAGAACAATATGTCAGATCTATAATATCATATATTCACTTGAATGGCTATGAAGGCGAAGCGGAGGATGTGAACTGAGAGTGCATTCTGGCATCCTCAGGCCCGGCTAACTGGAGTGTGTTTATCTGTGTTAATGACCCTGGCTGGATCTCCTGACAGAACGTAGAGGCAAGCCAGGATCATCACGGACATCTGGACCCGAGAGATACTGCAGCTCAATTCGTTCTCTCTCTCTCAAACACGCACACTCCATAATAATTGGACAGTGACTTTTTTCTTTTGTGTGTTGTCCTGGCACAGTACTGCAGCACACTGTGCCTTTAATGTGCTGGAGTGCAGAGCCAAAATAACAAGTTAGTGCAGTGTGTCAGCTTTAATTTAAGGCCGTTTACATCTGTGCTGGCTGAGCCACCTAAAAATCACAGCTCATGTCTAGCCATCAGTAACTCTACAAATTAACCATCTTAAATAAACTTGTCATGTTTAGTGCTATACTGTAAATTCTTTGCACTACATGACAGCCTGAAGCCTGTGATGCACACACCTTTTCCAAAATGCCTTCAAGGTTTTTGATTACAAATTGCATTGCACTTTATCTTGTTTAGGGATTCCTCGATCCAGATGTTGGTATCAGGTGACAGTCGGCTAACATGCCCATTTATTTGCATAAAAAAAAAAAAAAGAATATGGTGTAAGACTAGTTTATACTGTTGCAATACTGAGCAGGCAACATAACATGACGCATTCGATGCTTAATAACGGCCACCAAAGCAATCAGACTGCAAACTGTGCTTCGTGAAAATAATAAGAGCTCATGTGAATCTTTCTACAATACAAATGACCTGATAAAACATCTTACAGAAGGTTAAGCTGGGTGAGAAAAATAATAAAAAAACAGCTATTATTGAGTGTAGCCCTTACCACTACAAAAAAAAAAAGTGTTATGTAACATCGCCTGCTCCATCGTTCTGTTAAAGCAATGGCTTTCTGTCATTCAGACATGAATCACTTTTATGCTAAAGTGTAAATATGCAAAATTCACTGTTTAGTCATTTTTAGACATTCGGATGGGTCTCCAGTGAGCGTGCACAGGGCTTAAACAAGCTAATAAGATTTTCTCCTTCCTAAAAAAAATTCAATGCTTCATTCCCTGATCTTGTCTTGAACTTTTCGTCTGCTTTTATCCGGCACTTCCACACAAACTGTCTTCTCTAAGTGTTCTGTCTTAGTGCTGCTCTGCACCTTTGGTTGGCATTCTGCAAGTTGCATTACCGCCCGTTATAGAGGTCATTCCCCTCAGATTGCCAATCCTTTAAAGCCAACTTTCCAGTCCAGTCTTCCATTAAAAACAAATAAATAAATTAAATTAATGCTGCTTTTACTGATCCGTGACTCCGACAATTTTCCCCTATTGTGACATCATATGAGAAGACGTCTTCCCTTCTCTTTGGGAAGACAGCTCTGTTCTTCTCCGACGGGATGAGGTTCAACAGTAGCTCATTTACATAGACACTGAAACGGTGCATATGGAGGAGGAGTAAAATACATTGTAAATAGAGTGAAATCTTGAGTTTTAGATTTGAAAAAGAGGAGGGGAATTTTATCATGAACACACAGACACACAAAGAGACCCATGTTAACTTGTTAAAGAAATAGTAAAATATAAGGCGTTTAATGTCCCTTACGGCTTTATTCAGACATAACCTTGATGACGGAGACGATCATAAAAAGACACAGACAGTCAGACAACTGAATAAAAAACTGAAGCAATAGTGGTGATCTTGTACATGACTGCATCCCTTACTGTCCCTTTAAGCTGCTTCAAGATTTCACACTTCGCACATACTGTAGGGAGAGACACTTATGAATTTCTATTTCAGAACAATTTCCAAATATTTTTGTACTCAAGACTCCAACAAACCGGCAGCATCAAAACAAGGCCTGAGATTAGGTCGCAGCTTTATAAAAATCCCTTCCTAGTCTATCGATGTAACCAGATCCTAAATCAGAACGTTGTAACTTTTGCACACATATCCCTCAACATTACTGCACTCAATTCAGATTTTTCTATACATTACTTAGAGCTCTTCAGAAGTGAAAGCAAACCTGCTCTTTTACACAGCAACACTTCTCCATCCACCATAACTAATGTAAATATTTAATGCATTAATTTAAAATGTATTTGCTAAATTTATCAATAACAGGCCCAACAGATTAGGTGCATCAACATTTTAAGGACGCTACGAAAAAAATTTACTGATCCTTAACTCACATTTAACCATTTAACCGTTTAACATTTTGGTACCTAAAGCTCATCTGGTAAATTTTTTATAAAAAAGATTTCAGATGAGACCCCGGGGATGCAGCAGCTAGCGGAACAATATCCAGTTGTTGTGGCTGAGAAGTTGGCAAAGAATTTTAGTGTGTTTAGTGTGAACTCGATCGCTCCACAAAATGGAAATCGACGATAATGAGATTGCCTGACAACCTAGATAAAGGAAGACGAAATAGCAAACACTTTTTTTTGTCGCGTCACAAAAGACTGTTTGAAAAATAGTCGGGCAATTTGATGCAAAGCAATCAAACTCCACTTATCCCAAAAATACCATACACTGCCTTTCAGTGACCACCAAAGCAGAACAACTTGTCTCAGGCTCTTATTGTGACCCTGAGCTTTGAGTAACCGATAACACATGCACAGAAACTAAGCAGCCATGGACAGATGTATTTTAGACATGGGGGGAGGGAGGGGAATCAATTGATTTACTGATGTATTACAATTATTTTGCATAGCAATGAATGTATTTTTTTTGGACATTTTTTATTTATACAGTATGTGTCTGATTTTGAAATGGTAAAATGTTCCCATTCCTTTATAATCCTGCAGGTTGCATGTTCTAAACTATTCACACGGCACAGAAAGTTGTTTCAAATCAAATCAGCAACTAGACATCATGATATTGTGATGTTATCACTCAAAGGTTTGGACACACTACCTTTTTCAGTGGTTTGTCAATAGCTTTATTTTTTTTTTATTATTATTTTAAAAATTTAACAAATACTGAAGACATCCAAACTATAAAAAAAAAATGTATGATATTCTGTAGTAAACAAAAAAAAAAACACTCATGGCATTCTCTCATCAAATTCTGAGAAATCTGAATTTTTTGAATGAATCTTTGAGCATATCCCCAAGTGCAGTTGCAAAAACCATCAAACTCGAAGATGAAACTCGCTGCAGAGCATATATATTTTTTTAGAATGACCAGGTTCAGAAACCCCCAATTTATAGCACCACAGATTAGAGCCCACAAAAATATTTCTTATAGTTGAGGCGACAGACATATTTCAACATACACTGTTTAGAGAAGATTGTGTGAGTCAGGCCCTCATGGCCGAACTGCGGCAAATAAATGATTACTTCAGAAGAACAAGAAGAAGAAGAGACTAGCTTGGGCCAAGAAACACTAGGGATGGACATTAGATCAGTAGAAAACACTGAATGCATTTAAGTGCAAATGTGAGATTTTTCTTTCTAACCACCATGACTTTCTTAGATATGGAGAGGGTGAACAAATGGTTCCTGAATGTGTGATTCTCACTGTGAAGCATGGAGAGGTGTGATGGTGTTGGGCTGCCACATCATTTTGCAGCGACATGCCAACCCATCTGGTTAATGCGACCATAATTTTTTTTTCCCAAGAGGACAACAACCCTAAACAGGCCTCTAGGTTATGCAAGAGCTATTTGTCCAAGAAGGAGAGTGAGAGAGTCCTGCATCGCACAATCTGGCCTCCACAATCACCCAATCTAAATCCAACTGAGATTGTTTGGGATGAGTCAGATCAGAGTGTGAAGGAAAAGCAGGCAACACCTCTAGGAAGTTCTTCAACACTGTTGAAAAGCATTCCAGGTGACTTATGAGGCTGACAGAGAGAATGCCAAGAGAGTGCAAAGCGGTCATCAAAGCAAAAGGAAGCTACTCTGAAAAAGTGAACATATAAAACATTGTTTATTTAAGATATTGTTGACCACATCATTCCATATTTGTTCTGTCATGATTGTCTTAAGTATTAATGTACAATGTTGAAAACAATAAAAATATCAACCAACCATTAAATGAGAAGGTGTGTCCAAATTTTTGACTGGTACTGTATAGAAAATTATTTAGGGTATAAAATAAAAGAAATGTAGCCTCCGAGTGGCGCAGTGGTAAAGTGCTCGCCCTATCATCCGGGGATCACTGGTTCGAACCCCGGATGATGCTGTTTTCCTCACAGCCGGAGGCACAGGGAGAGCTGATTGGCCGAGCTCTCTCAGGGGGGAGGGATGAGAGGTACTTGCGCTCCCACATTAATCACGGCTCTACA
>JAQMYJ010000038.1:12013876-12031187 GCA_030014305.1 Clarias laeviceps
GATATCCCATACAATATGTGTTGTACCTCGTTCCTCTCCTTCAGGGAACAGAGGTTATAGTCATAACCATTCGTTTAGAATTGTAACAAAATCTGAAAAGAGATCAATATCGAATCGAGGTATTTGTAATATTGTGATACTTGACACCGTGATAGGTGTCATGATAGTATTGTATCAGGAGGTAATTCCCATCCCTACTAATTAGTACTGATGGGAATCAGTAAATATTCCATAATCAATCATCAGTTTGAGTAAACCAGTTGATATTCCAATTTTATATTAGATGCTGTTACAATTTGTTAGAAAAAACAAACTACAGTATGCAAATAATGAAAGGACAGGATGCTGTGCTGTCTGCCAATGTGTAACTAATTTAGAGCACACTGGCTGTAGGATCATAAAGGAACAGCACAACACTTCCTCAACAACCTCGAATGTAAACAAATACCAAGTAATTAAAAACAAAACAATAAATGTTGGTCATTGTGGACAAACATGAATTGCAACAGAAAAGAATCATGATACATCACCAAATTTATTATTTTTCCCATCCCTATTTAAGAGACACAGTACAATGCTTCTTGCACTCGTTGTGTTTCAAAATACACCCACATCCGGGAGCGGGCTTTTTTCCAAGAAAATTGTACAACAGGTCACCTTGAGGTACATTGTCTGCTGTTTTACACAATCGGGTTGAGTGTGTGCAGTTATCGGCATGTGTGTTCCTCTGGCTTTCACTAAGAGATTGCACGAATGCCTAGAAAAAAAATTTGCAACCTGGCAATGTGTTTTAGGAATTTTTAACAATTAATTTTTTTTTTTCTTTTAATAATCGATTGCTTGAATTGCACAAGAAATCAAAGGATCATTTACTTTAACCAGAAATCGCATCCTAGAAATGCTACAGTTTAAAAAAAGTTTGTGCTCTCTAAGCAGAATGAGTAGCCTGAATGAGATCAACATATCACCTGTTGATCAACATAATGAACGTCTTTTATTGTTGCTGCTGTTCATGTGCGTGACATGGAGTGTACAGGTTCTTCCGTGATTTTTTCACTGCCCTGTGATGCAGCAGTTCCAAAAGATGCATGACCGCTCTCGCGCGTCTCAGTGGGAGAAAATGAGCTTGTCTAAGGCCATAGATTTGTCGATGCATGATTACAAGACACCAGTTGTTATCATTTTTCATAACAGTTGCTTATTTGTGCGTTTGAAGGTAAAGAATTTCACGCAATCTAACACATTTACTTGAATATCCCTGGTGTATAGAGTACACAGAATCTCTAAACTGCCTAAGTTGGGTTCTTGTGCATCCCATTAGTGCAAATGGGCCTTTAATGTGAGCTAATTAGCGAGAGCACTAAAACACATCGACACATCACCCCTATCTGTGCACACTCTCTAGTGTGCACTTTCAGTTAACCTTCTGCTTCCTCATTACTGTTTGCTCAGCATCGCAGAAGCCACAGTGTTCACAAAACATGCATGTGTGCCAAGATACATTAAATTGACCTAGGGTGCAGCAATATTTTTTAACCAGGAGTTATAGCCATGTGTAAAACTGTGGGAACTATAGAAACAGCACAGACCTGAAGACCAGAGTGCTACATTGTGACTCTTGCATCATTTTTCAGATCAGGTTACGCAACGATATCAGGCACATGTATATCAATCTCTTCCCTTTTCTCATTTCAATCTTTCAATTCCGCGCTCGCTCTCTTTGATTGACAGCGGAACGGTGGGCGGAGACTGTGCTCACTGAGGCGAGGCGAGGCTTCGTCATTATAATAAAAAAGTTAAATTGGATTTGTTCGTATGGGGGGAGAGCGAGTTGTCTGGATTAGCATATCAATGCCTTTATACAAATCGCATTTTCAAGAGCATTGAGCACTAAGCAGCACGAAATTAATTCTGCATGATAGGCTGTAGGCCCTACTCGGGTCGGGCCCCCCCTCGAGTGAATGATCTATCATGTATCACTCCTCACCCAGCCATGCGTATCTGACCAAGTGTGGGGGGGGAAGAAAAAAAAAAAACTTCCGAAACCCTCTTTGAACTCCAAAAGAATCTATCTAAAATGATAAAAAACACTAAAGAGCGAAGGAAATAAATGTGAAGTTCAATACTCTTTCTTGGATGGCCATACATATAAAGAGATTAATGGAAAACCTGAAATCATTAATGCTGCACCACTTCAAAAAAAAAATGATACTGTAGCTTGTTCCAATCCCAAATCTCTATTGTAACTGCAGCTTAATATGAATAAATGGACTTCCCTCTTGACCCTTTTTAATGTTTGTCTGCTGCAAGAACCTGATTGATTCCATTTAGTTAAAGTGCAAATGGTTCAAGCAGCTTTAACCTCTCTGGGATGGTACAGATCTCGCAAAACACCTGTTTAGTATAGAAGTACGACACAGTTACTTCTTGTAAGACTATGCATGTTCAAGTGTACCTTATAAATACACTTGAAATTTTTTTTTTTTACATTTTAGACATACCACATGCTCTGAAAAATAGTTTAAGAATACTATACATGGGATTCACCAGATACAATATCACGATACCTAGATGCTGATTCGATTAATGTTGCAAATCTGTATCACGATTTTATAAATATCCTAATTCAATTTATTAAAAATAAATATCCTGATTCTGATTTTGTTAAGACTTTAAACCTTTAAAAAAACGTTGTCATAACTCGAAAGCTTTATACCCATTACCACTGTAATCCTATAATTATTCATTATTTTTTTCTCCCAATTTCTAGAAAATACTGTCAAGCCATATGATAATGATTCATTTGAAAAATTCACCATCAGATTTAACTGAAAACTTGAGAGATTGTGGATATTGAGAAACTTCAGTCATTGGATTTTACCAATTTTTATTTTTTTTAACTCCAGTTGTTTTTTACACACTTACAGACAGTGCACTGGCAGATTTAGGACATGATGATATAGCAAGTCCCCAATATACAAACATTCATGCTACAAACTTTTAAAGATACAAAGATACGTACTGTATGTGCATGTTCAATCTCAGAAGTTCCAGCGTACATAGTTACGTGCATGCAGCGTACATCCTCTGCAACTGCAGTACAAGCCCAGGATGTCCAGAAGCAAGCGTTAAAGCAGTGGCGATGAAGCCAGTAATGCCAAGAATCCCCAAGCAATAACAGCCAATTGCGTTATTATTTTAGTACCTAGACAATATTTGATGGATTTATGGACAATTTAACAGCAATTTAACTATAAAAGTATAACAAATGCAACCTGAATACTATAAAAAGCTTAATAACACAACAGTCCTAGTCCAATTTAACAACTACATGTACTCTAAATTATCAAACGTAGCACAAGTACATCATGTATATTAGATATTTGTATTAAATTTACTGACTATTTACTTTATCATTAGGCTGTGATTAAATGATCACTACAGTGCAAGCACCAATGATGACCAACAGGGGCTCATCTTGGACCAGGATTAGCCTCGTCTCCCTGCTGAATGGGTGATATGTGAGAAGTTGATTAAAAACTCTCTCAGGTTTTCAACTTATGTACTTTTAAGATGTGCATTATGATAATAATATCATTCTCCAATGCACTTCTATAATACACAATATGTATTATGCATACAGGTTTGCTTACATACTTCTATCAGTAAACTAGTGTTGCATTTTTAAAGAAGCTGTTATAGAGATGGCATGACGCAGCAGGTACGCTCCGTGGCCAGTGCCTGGTCTGTTTCCAATAATAGACACTTGCGCTCTATTGCCAGCACAAGACAGGTATGCTCTGTGGCCAAAAGTATAAGAACACCAGACCATCTTATTCACGCATAGGAAGTTCTTTTCCTTTCCTTTAACTATCGAGCCCAAACAGGTTTCAGGTATAACAACGTCTCTGTTTCATAATGTCCCCGTTTCATAACAATGTCCACACGCATAAAGACATTAGACATGTTAGAGTGGAAGAATTCAAGTATCCTTCTCAGAGGCCTGACCTCAACCTCACTGAACACCTGTGGGATGAACTGGAACGCTGTGTGCATGCAGGCCTCCTCACAAGACACCAGTGCCAGATCTCACTTAAGCTCCAAAAGCAAATGAGAAGCCTTTTCAGAACAGTGGAGTATTATTAGAGATAATAATTAATCATTAATCGATTAATTGCTGCCAAGAACTTAACCTATTAAATTGTATTAACTGACAATATTGTTTGCAAATAATCTATTTATACATCTAACAGCCTTGGATGTATTTTTAGTGGCTTTTTTGTTGAATGAGGACAGAAAGGTTGTTTATTCATTTACTTATTTGTTAATTCATTTATTCATTCAGTTTAAATTATTTGGGCTTCATTAATTTGTCTTACTTGACTAATTTGTTGGCAACTCCTAAACTGAGGGGGGGGGGGGGAATCTGTATCTTATTATTAAAGTTAACAATTAATACAATTAAAACAATTAATATTTATTGTTTTTAAATGTGTTAGGTTAAACATATTATAGGTTAAAAAATATGTGAAAAATTTACAACCCCAAGTTTCATGCCAGAAAATGGAGATTAAATCTGTTTGTATGTTAATGGTAATGAAAAGAAACCAAATAAAAACAATTTCTGCAATCAAACAATATGAGCAGCAACCGATCAACAATGAGCTTTGTGAAAAATTGATAACTTACAGTTGTACTCAAATTTATCTATTTGTAAAATATGATGGAATTTAAAAAAAAAAAATTTTTTTTTAAAGATAGTGATCGTGTGAAGTCATTATTAGGTTTTAAAAAGTCTAACAACGATGTGATAAATAATCACTGAAATCACCCAAACAACCCTGAATCTTTGGTCACATTATAAACATACAGGTTGACACACACACCCACACACACACACACACACCCACACGTTTAAATGGATACTAAAATGAAGTTTCTACACCTGTGACTCAATATAATTGTAATCAGTGTCTGTGCATAAAGACAGAGTTTCTCAGCTCATAAGGTGATGCACTGACTGGGCTGGATACTGCACCATGGGAAAGACAAAAGAACTTTAAATTGACCTGCGTAATAAGGTATTTGAACTTTATAAAGCAGGAAAAGGATATAAAAAGATCTCTCAACACTTGAAAATGCCAGTCGGTACTGTTCGAACTCTAATACCGAGGTGGAAAATAAAAAGGCTCTGTTTATACTAAGCCACGGCCAGGTAGACAAAGTACACCATCCCCACTGTAAAGCATGGTGGTGGATCTCTTATGTTTTGGGACCGTGTGAGCTCCTGTGGCATGGGGAACTGGAGGCATTTGGCCAAGAAGAATGGGCAGCTATACCACCTGAAAGAATTAAGGACCTCATGCACAATTATTACAAAAGACTGCATGGCATCATAAAAGTATAACTTTTGAACAGGGATTATTTCCTCATTTTCTTTATTGTCATGTTGTTTGTTGATTGTGCCATTCTGTTATGCCTTACATATTAACTTGAGTCCTATAAGAAATAAAATTAATTTGTTTTGCATCTCACTCATGTTTTCATTAAAAAAAAAAATTTTTTAAAAAAGGTACACATCTTGCAAATCTCGCAAGGTATGCAAACTTTTGAACACAACTGTAATTGCGAAGGAATCATAGGAAAATTGACTTTTTTTTTTGTGTGTGTGTTTTGGAAATTTCTGCTGCCAGCAAACAGCTTGGATGATAATTACATCCTCATCTATTCTCCTCAAAACTTTAATGATGCAAAAGGCTTCTTGTTCCGCTCTTTTGTAGGTCATCATTTCAATATCAATATCTCCAAAGCTACTGATTTGTCCAAGCCTGGGTAGACGGTCTCTCCTGGTTAACAGAATGTAAATTATGCTGCTTAGTTGGCTTGAAGTACAATGCCAAAACTGTACTAATAGCCCCAAGCCATTTGTCCATGGTGTTTCAGAATATCTGGTTGTGAATTCTGCATGTTTTCACTTTAAATCTTAGCATTTACATACATTTAAATGTCACATTACATATCATTGAGTTCGTATGGAATGGAGTGTTTCTTTGTCTCCACCTACCTTCCTCCAGTCTTTGAAGAAGTTGTCTCGAAACACATCTTTAGTGGTGTACTCGTGATCCAGCATCTGAGCAAAGAACAAAGCCACTTCCTCAGCCGCCAAGCTCAGCTTTACTGGCTTGCCTACAGCACAGATTCACACAGAGGACATCGAGCTTAATAAGACACAACAGACCCGACGAGGTCAAAAGTCATCGCCTGTGCCGACTCTTTTCTATGTCCATGTGATTAGGTGTTAAACTGGGCCTGCTTTGATATCAGAAAGCTATTTAAGGGCTGAAACAAGGTCAGCAAGAGAGTTCTTGTTCATATACCTAATGCACTTCTGAATTTAAAAGCATCAGAACAAAAAATATCTATATTTTTAAATAAAATGTACAGTATTTCGACAGTAGTACAAGCAACCAGTTCAGACTTCATTGCATTTGCGTCATTTATTACATACTAGTCCAGACTGATAACAGGGAGAGTAGAGTTATGTTATGCATCTTGCATTCTGAGGCAGTAACCCTATCTTGTGTGTAATATGCGATTTGTTGTTGCCCTCACGGGTAAAAAAAAAAAAAAAAAAAAAAAACAGGAGGAAAGGATAATACGCAAAACTTAACTGCTTAACTGAACACATATTGGTTTAAATGTATTCCTGGGGGCTTCTTCTGTGACGAGAATAATCAAAACTCCACCGCAGGAAAATAAACGCTGCATCACACAGACTAGACGAATGAGCTTCATCCTCTGGACTGACCACAGGCTTTAAAGGGAGCTATTAATTGTCTATGAGAGAGTGGATATTAACAGAGGGAGCAAGTCTTGAGAGACCAAGATGACCCAGACTATGGACAGGGCAATCCTCAGAGCAGACTCTATGCTCAGCAAGAGAAGGAGATAAAAGGAAATTTCAACTAATCCAGAGTAAGTGCAATTCTTCATGGCTTATCTTCTAAGAAAAGTAAAAATGCTGTACAAAAGTGACACATACAAGTCATTTGTGCAATTTACAGTGGTGGCCGAAAGTAATAAGATAACATATGCACTGTATTATGTAACACTTACTGTCTAACAAGCAATTAGATTTTTCACAAGGCTTTCCATGAGTGGTGACTATTGACACCATTGGGTGTTAAACTATATGCATCACTCCACGTCCCAAGTATTTTATAATAGTTAATTAAACTGTTGTTCGCAGCATGTATGAAAGAAAGTCTGTACGGTCTGTACACAAAGGAGAGCGCGGTTACGTGCCAAAACCCGGACACATTTTAGCAAGGAAACACATCCGATAATGTTATTTCATGTCAAACAACACTTAATAATTGCTTTTGATACACACCAAACTGCCTCCCTGTTGTTTTATTTTGCCTAAGGCGAGCTAAAAAGCTAACTAGCTTCTTACACGAGGCTGAATCCCAAATCCCTTTGTAAACTATGATCAAGGGGATTACTTGGTGTGTTGAACAAGTGATCGTTGACCCTAGAACACCATATTTCTATTTAACTGCAAATCCTTAATGGAAGTCGACATAGCTGACATTCTAAAGGGGAACACTAACTATCGTTCTCCAGCTCCGCAAGTAGCAGTTAGTTCCACCATGCACCAAGGTATATGGATTGGCAGAGAAAATTAACTATTTAAATAAGGAAACAAATCATAATCTGTCTGATAATTAAAAGTGTTCTTGGAACTGTTGCATAAAAACAATAATCGTGTTTTTGTGCTAAATATCAGCATGGCAGTGATGGCTAAGGCTGCAACGCAGCAATGCTGATCACCAGCAATACAGCACTCCAACTTGTGTGATACGGCTTGATTACTAAAGTAAATTGCGAACAAATTCCTGTACATGAGTTGAGGAAAAGATCATGCAGACATGGAATAAGCGAGTGACACCAGAGTACTGCAGACGTATTTTTGACTCGAACGGCTTCAGCAGGTTTTTAAGCATAAAGGAGTTCATATTAAATACTTGTAATATAGCCAGGCTGTTTTTGGTGGTCTTTTAGTTGCTCCCATCGAGGGGTCCTACAGTGGACCCCACAGAACTTGGCACGGGTTTTACGGGACAACCTTCCTGTTTTATCCAGGCTTGGGACCGTCACTGCATCCAGTTGCTAGGGTTTGGCCTTCCAGCATGGCAGAAAAGAAACCTACCACTGAGCCACCAACGACCTGTAGTATAGCAATTTTATTGTATAAAATAACCAATTATTCTTATTGTCATCATGTTTAAAATTTGCAAACATCATCACAACACTGAATTCCACTTTTGTCTCAATAGTTTTGGCCACCACTGTACAGTACAGTATTACTCTTTATTCATTTACTGATTAAGAAAGAAGATAGAGAATGGATTTCTTAAAGGACTAACGTCCTGCAAAGTCTGACTTTCACATGACTGACATTTACACTGTTAAAAAGGGACCCTTTGTTAAAACCTACTTTATAAAAAATTTTTTGCTGTTTGTCAGCTATTTTTAAATCAGTTCTTTTATGAGAAAATAAATGTCAATGGCTCATAACAAATATAGCTATCACAGTGTGATTGAATTCTGAAATCTGACTCTGAATCACTGCTCGACTGGTCCCACCATCCCTCAGGGATCGAGGAAGTCATGTATGTAGAGTATTTTGTGTACTTGCACATAGGTGGAATGAACTTCCTCTAGATGGAGTCACTTCCAATCTTATAAATATAACCCAATAATATTATTTCAAATAAATAAATAAATCTTCCCAACATTGTTTGACTAATTGCACTTCTAGGTGGTATCCTAGTGAACCAGTGTAAGGATATATTTATTAATGGAAACTTCAGAGCACTTAAGAAGGCGCTCTGGATAAGAGCATCTGCCAAATGCAGTAAATGACCGGTCAGAAGATCAGCATTATCTCTGAATAAACGTATGGCTTGGGCAGTAGTTCTGGAGGCAACGTGAAAGATTTATAGGTTGATACTATTTTAAGTTTTTATTAGTGTTAGTTAATTAATAAATGTTTTTCATTACAAAAATTCTCTAGGACAGTTTTTTTTCCATTCAGTTTTCCAGGTAAATATGAACAGACTATGAAAAACAGCGTGAGAAAGAGGACAGAAAAAAAAGATTTTTCATTAATAAATTTAACACTAACCAAGTGGAAACTGCTGTGGTCTAAGAGGAATAATGTGTTCCAGGTCATGCTGTTCTAAAAAAAAAATAATAATAATAATCCACTTTAGGGTGAAATGTTTAACATATAACCACACGATGTGTTGTGTCTAATTCCTAAACCAAATATATACTGGTCTAATGTGTGCTGATTTATTCAAAGATTTATTTCACATTAATGGACTCAAAACACTCTATTCACCTTGAAAGAATGGGAGTTCGCTGCTTCGGCACGCCTTTCAAGTGAGAAAATGGGCTCGAGATAAGAGCATTACTAATGCGTGAAGGAGTGGAGTGTGAGTTAATATCACAGAGTTCAAAACACCTATGCAACTGTCAATCAGTCCTGATGCGGACTGGGGCGGGGGTGTAATGGGAGACTGACAAGAAAGCAGGTTTAAGCATCTAGTGAGAAAATAAAGAGAGAAACTAAGGGGAAAAAAAAAAAAAAAAGTACCATCATAGTAGAACTTGATGTTGTCTGGGAGTGGCTGGTACTCGAGAGGGAAATAAGGCCCCTTGTGTTCCAGAAACTTCCACTTGATGCCGTCTTCATATTTCTCCTCCTCCCACCTCGGATAACAGAAAGTGTGTTTCAGCTACTGAACGCAGAAACGGACTGTCACACATGTCCACACAGACACCTTACCAACGCCAACGCTGCTGCTCCTCTTCCTCTTTCTTCTTAATCTTCAGCGCCCTGGCTGCTTCAATCTCCTCCTTTGTCTTTTTCTTCTTCTTTGCTGTGATGGGTTGATCCTCTTCTTCTTCTTTCACCTTCTGAAAGAATGAAGACAGCCGCAGCCCACGATGTCTTACAACGTGTGATCACAAAGTTTAAAACCATGTTTTAAAACTCTAATACTTGGGGTGGTTGTATGGAGATGGGAGGTGGCTGAAGAGCCCTTACTCAACTGAGAAGAAAAAAATATATATATAATGCAGCATGTTATTGCTCGTTATTTAATGTTATAGGATGGGAGATGGAGGGAGCCCTTACTCAACTTAGCCGTGTAGAAACAATATACAGTAGGTAGGATAGGAGATATAAATTCCCACACCTTCTTTTGTTGTATTTACATCATATGCATACAGCACAACCCTAATAATACTCATATACATCCCATTTACACAAAACATACAAAATTACAAAGATATTTTAACTGTCAATAAAGAAAGCATGTACCAGTCTAAGTTCATCTACAAACCAAAGGGGCAGAGAGTTAATTGAGAAGGGTAAAAGTAAGACTTTAAAGCTCACATTATACTCCCTTTTAAAGTTAATATAACATTTAGATTTCCCCCAAATGTGTCTGCTAATTTTCCAGCGGAAACACAGCTTGCATCATGTCTTGCGACATGTCTGATATTTCCTTGTTCACTATTATTATTATTTTTTTTAAACAAACCAATTCAGTGTCTGTAGGTTTAAATGAACTGCTCTCAAAGACCTCCTTTGCATAAGTGCTTTTTCCTAGCCAATCAGAATGCAGAAGCCTGAATAGGCTGGGAAAAAACACCAACTTCTGTTAACACATGACTCCTATCTAACCAGGTAGTTTTGGCACTGTGGGCAGCAGCTTAGTCCTGCTGGAAAAGGAACACAACATCTTCATAAAGCTTGTCAGCAAATGAAAGCATAAAATCTCCTGGTTGAAGCTGCATTGACTTTGGACTTGATAAAACACAATAGACCCACATTAGTAGATAACGTGTCACCCCAAATCACCACTGTGGAAACTTCAAGAAATGTGAATTCTCTAACTCTTCAAACTTCCTCCAGATTCTGAGACCTTGATGTCCACATGAAATGCAAAAATTGCTTTCAGGAGTGGCTTGATGCCAGCAACTTGAAACAGTCGGAGCCCAATTCCTGAAGATGTCTGCACATCTTAAGGCACTGACTCCAGCCTCACTCTGCTCCGTGTAAAACTCTCCCAAGGTCTTGAATCGGTTTGCTCGACAATCTTTTAAGTCTGCCGTCATCCCTGCTGCTTGTGCAGCCTTTTCCTACTAGACTTTTCCCTTCCAGTCAACTTTCCCTGAATATACTTCGATACAGCATTCTGCGAACAGCCAGCCTTTTCAGTAATGAACTTCTGTAGCTCACCTTCCTTGCGGATGGTGTCGAACATTTTCTGGAGATCTGTTAAGTCAGCAGTCTGCCCCATGCATGTCCTGAACTAGACTGACAGATGCACTGTATTTGCAATGTACTGTATACATTTACTCAAACCTGAAATGAAACACTTTAGTATTTTTAGATACTAGATTATTAATTTTCACGAGCTGTAAGCCATAATCTTCTAAATTAAAGAAAAAAAGTCTTGGAATTAATGATGAATATGAACCATTGATGGAGCTGAAATGAGGCTCTCCAAGTTAAAATATTATTGAACCAAACCTTTTAAATGATACGTAAGAATCCCCTTCTCAGGATTCCATCTAAATTATTTTATACCAAAATTGTTTACTGTTGTAAGATATAGATAACTGTGTTACAAATATCCCTAGATACAATCTAGGGATCAAACTATGAATACCAAATTATTTGCTAACCATAATGGAAAGGAGAAATTATTTATATATGGTGTCACAAGATGTGTTTCTCATTCAACAACCAATTAAGCAAATCTAAAGGCAAAGGATGACAGTGGCAGAGCTATACAGCTAGATGGAGGAGGAGATGAGAACAGTTCATTACCTCCGCCTCTGAAAAAAAAAATACAATTGCTCATTATTTAATGTGCTCGCAGTGCATGCATCCACTTTAAATGATTTATAGTAAATATTATAATGCTTTTTGTTTATAAATATGAGAAATGTATTTATCATCATAAATATGTTTAAAAAGACAGAAGCCACTTCTTGTCAATTGAAAAAAGTTGCAGGACCACATGAAAGCAGTAGGATCTACAGTACAGTTACACAGAAAGCACAGAAGCATTGAAATACACAGAAACGACAGCCTTCTGGTTTCGCATATACAATTTTATAGAGAAGATGACAATTTGTGGAGAGGAACACTTAAAAAATATTGACTTTAGTCATATTTAGTCATGAGTCTCTAGGGGGGTGTGTATAGTCCAATGTTTTGGCCATTTTTGCATTGGACAGAGCTTAAAGAAGCCAAGTAGTTTTTTCCCCCTATGGTGACCTCATGTACAGTAAGATGATGCCCTCCCTAAAATTGCTCAGCTCTGCCGTTCTTTGCTGGGGCGTGTTTCAGCTGGAGAATTAACACGCATGTTGAGGAACCTCTGAGAATAATATATGGGACCTTTACTGTAGACATGTGAAAGCTGTAATTGCTGAGAACAGCTTTGAACAAAGCACTGAATTTCCATGTTCTAAATACATCATCTTTTCTGCTTGACAGAACTAAATCAAAAGTGTCCTCATACTCATTTCCCCCTCACTGCACGTCATATGTGACGTGCTATTCTGCTACCTACAATTTTATGATAATCATATAGTTGATGTATAATCATTAAATGTATTTAAACTATATACCCTGTGAGGCCCGACAAAGATAAAGCACTTGTAGGTGTTTGCATATGACTCCACTTGAGAACAAAAAGGCACAGACCATTATTAGTCTTTTCAGTCACTGGAAAAAGTCAACGAATGTCTTTAATAAAGTCAAACTGTCAGGTAAACGGGGTGAACTTTCTTTTTTTTTTTTTTTGTTAAATAGACTATGCACATTGTGCTCCAGCCTCAATTAAATGTTTAATGAGCGTTTAATTTGTTCATCAAATTGGCCCTTCCTGTAAAACACTGCAGAATGTCCGTCAACGAAATAATTTGAAAAAGAACTGGACAAAACCCTCGCACGAATCAATTCTAGACACTCATTAGCCAGACTGACTGAAACACTTATTCACTGTGGGGCTCCACTGCAAGACACTCGAGACGGAATAATCTTTATGGATTGTTTTTTTAAGTTCTATTACCAGAAGGCCTGCATTTCATGGTCATGTCTTTATGCCTAGTGCACTGCTTTCTTGTTAAGTGATGATGTCTACCTTATCTTCCGCTTCCGTCTTTCTCTTCTTTTTCTGCGGGCGAGAGCCTGCTTCTCCCTCATGTGGGGCTTTTTCCTTCTTCTTGGGCCTGCCGGACAGTAAATAAGGTAGTTAACAGTGTATAATAGATAGGTCATAAAAAGTAATTTAATTAAAGTACTGTGCAAAAGCCACCCCTCATTTTTGTAGATTAAATGAAATAATGTAGATTACATCATCAAAAAAAAAAAAAAAAAAAAAAAAAAAAACACATGCTTTACTGCAACAGTTGAAAAATGCCTAAAGGTACAATTTAAAAATTACTTGTTTATGTAACAACCTCAGCAGCAACCTCATTTCTTTCAAAAACTTGACAAAAACTTGTCCTTCAAGAAGCCTGGAAAATTATTGCCCAAGACCATATGGCTGCTCTCTGGGACTTCTAGTGTTAAACATTTCTGGCTCTCCAGAAGCAAAATATAAAGACACGAGGAGTGGCTAAAAACATTCACACATACTATACATGTAGGGCATAATACAGTACATTCAAGGGTGGACATTCTTTAGCTATCCCGGTAAACAAATGGAAGATCCAATGTTCTTGCCCAGTCACAATTTTTTACCGTCCACTGACTCTGGTTAAAAATAGTTTAACTACTTGGCTTCTTTAATAGTTTTTCTTTTGGATAAACAAACACAAAAATCCCAATAAAAGGACACAGAGCCTTGTGTATACATATTGACCATTTCTAATAAAAATTCTGATGTAGCGCATTGACAAATCCCTCTGCTGTGGTCTTCTGTGTTTGCATCACTCTCAAAAGATACTATTCCAGGCAGGTTGGGGGCCTTTATGTTCTCTCGATATGTTAAATAAATGACAAAGTTAAATTTAATCTAAAAAAACATAAGCCGACTGCATGGTATGCAAGAAGCTGATACATATGACAGCTTATGGTGCTGTACTTTATTTTTGCCTGGTAATTGTTTGAGTTTCTGAAAAGACAGTCTGTCATCCATTCCTGCTACATAATACACAAAAACTAATAATAACAATCGCTCCACTGTCAGAATGGCAGACGGTGGTTCAGAAGCACAAGCTACAGTTCTAGCTAGGCATGTTCATGTGTCGGAGTTAGTCCCGGTGCATAATACATAAAATGTCTATTTTCTGTTTATTCAGCAGACTGGTTCTTCTAGCAGAGATCGATTATCCTGCACATATTTCTCAGAATTACTACACGCTTCATCTAGCAACATTATAAAAACTTTTGTCGGGAAATATTGAAGAACAAACAAACAAAAAAAAACTGAATTTTGCAGAAATATATAATATTTGTTATAACCTTTCCTTTTTTCATCATCAGCTTCGAACTACTCCATTATCACATTCATATTTTTCGAGCATTCATTAGTTTTTCTACAGTATAAAAACATACTGTATATGCAAAATAAATTTTTAGTTTTGCATAAGTCAGCATAGAAGTGGGTTTTGCTTTTTTTTTTTACTTCATTACAACATGCTTGTCTCAAATGTCTTCATATTTGTCTATTCCTGATGTTTCACAAACACCAAAAGACAAGACGACTGCTACAGGAAGCTTCCTCGGCTGTCTCTGTAATCATCCACCTCCTACTGAGGTTATTCTCAGCTCACAATACGCAGTTTGACATGAATAGAAGGGCACTTTTTCTAAACAAAGCCGCCAGTACTGAAATCTCAGGAACATCGCGAGATAGGACTATGAACTGAACGACATGTGGCACATTCGGCACGCTCTGAGTAAGTCTGTCTCACCCAGAACACAAAGAGGCGCTGCAAACCGATGTCAGACTGAGTGATTTCACTCAACAGCTGCACTTCTAAGCAGATTCACGGCACCGCTTGACTGCTTGCTCATGCTCGTACATTCAGATGCGACACAGTGGAAACAAGCAGGTTAAGCGAAGCTGCCTGTGAAACGAACAGGCCGATTTAACTCCGCTCCGCTGTCGGTACACGAGCCGCAGGAGGTAAACAGGATTAACTACAGATTAGCGTAAAGCGGAACGTTTACTACTGATGCAGAAAAACCAAATAAAACAAGCAAAGATAGTTCTTCACAATGCTGTTGGGAAGAACTGTTTAGTAAATATGCAGCACCCCAAGGAAATGGACAGCGTGGCACATGTGGCATAACAATACTAATACCCCGACTTCAGTAACGGTAGATGAACTGAACTTTTTCTTTTTTTAATAACGATTTTGACATTCATTTACCAAAAAAGGAAACTACACTAAACATTATGGTACATATCTTTAGTTTTATTTTTTTAGCTGATTGGTATGTATACACACACAATTTGTTTAAAATTAGCAACTTTCTGCTGTTTACATTTATTCCATGTGCATTCAAGTGTTTCATTAATTTTGTCGCACACTAATAAATTAATCAAGAATGATAAAATAGAGTCATACTTTTGATAATTTACACCTACTATGTGATACACTCCATAGTCTCAAAAAACAACACATGAGTCATGTGTGAAACTACGATTTTTAACCCTAACCCTTTGTTCCATGATTTTAAATAGTTACTGTAATGCTGGAAGTGTGTGTGTACGTGTCAGCACTTTTTAGGATATATATTACTTACAGAGAAAGTGAGGTAGAGCTAGACAGACCATCAACTGACTCCAGCTTTCTTTTCCTTTTCTTGCCTTTCTTCTCTGGCTTGAAGTCACCCTTATCTGCATCCTCTTTAAACCTGCCAAAAAGAGAAACGGACAAAAAGGAGCACGAAAGGAGTACACAGGGAATACTTATTACAGGTTCGTTAAGTTTGGAAAATTCAAAAGACAGCCAATCATTGTCTAATGGCAAGGACATAATTACTGCAATCAGACAATATTGCTTAATTGGCACTGATAATTATGCAATTAGAGCAATTAAATGCTAGAACAATTTAAGAACAGCAAGTTGCTATTGCCATGTGGCATGGTTTGATGAAAAGGAGGAGGTGACTGAAGCGAATAAATGAATTATATTTACCATAACAGTGACCTGCGCTACTTGAATTGAGGTACTCTCAACTCAGAGTGCTTCATCAGCTTAAGATTTGACCTCGTCCCTGAAATTTGACCTCCCACTGCCGATTACGAGCAGTTACACCAAGTCTGCTCTGATTGTGTCATTTTGTGATTAAAGAAACGTTCAATTAGAAAAAGCAGGCAGTGAGTGCGTAAAAGAAAGTCCAAGCGGCTGAGAGATTTCTTTCTGCTATGGATGTCACCAGTCCTGACCTCTACCTCATAATAATAGAGCATTATATGATTTTTTTTCATGCTACAGATGAAGAACGACAAATAAATTAATTTCCTGAAAGACACTTAATATCAGGGAAAAATAACAGTATGGAGACCGTCCATGACCGTAGTCGTCCGAATCACCAAAATTAATTTGCATCAAGCTCAAGGGCAGAAAGTGTGACTGCATTTTAATCAGGAATAAATTCTAAGTGCACATTCTATGAGGCTTGGAGCAAGACTTGACTACCTCAATACAAACAAAAATGCAGGGAAAAAAAAAAAAAAAAAGACATTTATACAATTTTTATCTGAATGGAGGAAAAAAAAAAAAAAAAAAGTACCTTTCGCCGTTAGCAATTTCAAATTCTGTACTCTCCTTTTTCGGACTCTTGACCTGAAGTGGGTTGAAGGGAAAAATAGACAATTAAAAAAAAAAATTTTTTTTAATTGCAGACGCAATAACAAAATTAAAGTACTTAAAATCTTGAAATGTCATGCTTAATTAACATACTTCTAACTCAAATATCTTTCCAAGCGCTGTTGAACAGAGGAAAAATTAACAGGCGATTACCATTCATACCTGAGCAATCTTAGTACTCCCAGCAATTTACTTCCAGCTGTTTTACGCTTAAAACTGCCAAATCTGTATCTAACACTACTGGTTATTTTCAAGTAAAGTGATTTTACACAAAATACTAAGTTTATTGTATTACTCTTACGGGATACTTATAGAAGATAAGATAAGATAAGATAAGATAAACCTTTATTAGTCCCACAAGTGGGAAATTTGTTTTGCCACGGCAGCAAGT
>JAQMYJ010000038.1:12043039-12075653 GCA_030014305.1 Clarias laeviceps
ACACACACACACACACACACACACACACACACACACACACATACATACATACATACATACATACACACACACACACACACACACACACACACACATATATACCTGATATGCTGTACATTATAGGATGTGGACCCTGGTGATTCCCATTACCAAAAAAAATCAGAAGGGTTCAGGATATCAATGGTTCCATTGTTTGGGGTTTTGTTGTGTTAAATAACACACTGACATTAATTCATCATTCGCTTTAAATTATGTCAAATCATCTGCCACGATAAACTGACAAAACAAGAAAACTAATGTTCTAAAACCTGTTCTTTGCATCACAGCCATAACTGTTCGAGTGGTTGGTATAAAAAAAAAAAAAATCAATCAACACCTTCTAAGGAATCAAATTAAAAAATCTAGCAATACTCTGGAATAAGGAATTGAACTGATGTTTAGTGTTCGTGCTGTGGCTGAACAAAACATATAGCAGAATTAAGCCATTAGCATTAGTACTTACAGGTGTGCATCTCCGCTGGAAAAGTCATCACTCTGCATGCTTTTTTTGGCTTTCTTCACCTTCACCTTTTTCACTTTGTCCTCTTGAGCCATGGTTCAGACAGTTGATCAATAAAAATGTGTACAAAACTAAAACAGCATTTAAAAACAGACAGACAAACAAATAAACTACAAATGCAAGCTATGTGTTAATTCCAACAGCAATTTGCAAGGGACATAATAACACATCAAGTACAGTATAGGCTAAAAGTACAAACATTCATCATAGACTAAACACTTTTTCTTTTTTGCAGCAATTTATGTATTGCTACACTGACTCCAAAATGTATTTATTTTTCAAATATTTTTTAGATTTATAATAAAGATGCACCGGTCGACCGGCTGGCGACTAGAATTAGCTGATTTTCAGTTTGATTGTCCATAACCGGTGAACGGGAAATGATTCTGTACTACTCGCGAAAGCTGCTGAGTGGCGCAACAGAAACACATTTTATGGTGTTACATTATCAAAAATTGTGCGTGTGTTGAAAGCCTCCGATGTGCATTTTTCTCCAAACTCTCTGAGCAAATTTGTGTCAAACGCATGCATTGCACACACTTACAAGTATGAAAACATCACAAGTGATAATTAGTCGAAAATCACGTGCGTTAGAAGCCCCACGTGTCCGTGCAATCATTGTCACATTGAGTATTGATACTTTGGAGGAATTTAAGGAGGTAAAACGTCACCGTTTCTTTATAATACTACAGATGGGGTACTCTGAACTCTTTACAAATAATAATTCACTTCTACCACATGGGATGATTATTATTATTACTTAATAATTTCTGGGGATGCCAGAGATACGTACTGCTCGGTTAAATGTAGCTTTTGTGTTTAATTTAATTTAAATGTTAACTTTTAAAGGTTTTCAATCGTAACAAAAAACGTGGAAAATGTAATATCAAATCGGGATATTTATACAGTATAATCGCAATCGTAATGGAATCAGCACCTACAGTATGTACAGTATAGTGATAATACCGTATTGGGAGGTGACAGGTGATTCACATTCCTAATAAACAGTAAAGGAGTATAACCATACTGTAGAGTATTAGACTAATCACACTGAGTGCACCATTCTCTGATTTATGCAACATATACATTCTATTAATTATCTCAAAATTGGCTTATTCTATATTATACATAAAGCTCTGGTATGAAATATAATTTGCTTTAAGTACCAAATCAGCTTTAACTACTTAGTTAGATTTACAAGCATTTAATTTTCAGGCGGCCCCTTTTGAAAATCCAGACCTGAATTAATTGCCTCTAATTGAGACGCGTAGTCCACTAGATATAGAGCGACAGAGTCAGTGTTTAATTCCCTATGTAGTGTGCCTATCTAGGCACACTACAATAAAACAGAGGGGATTTATTCTTATTGCGCTTTTATCTTATTTGTTTGTTTTTTCCTAACCAAATTTAATTCGCATTTTAATGTAACTGACAAAGAAATCTTGTATAAATTTTAGAATTAATCCATATTTGTTTTATTAACGTTATTAATAAAAGACTAGAATGTGCGGCCTGTGGCTAGCTTATTAACTAGGCTTATTATCAATAATATTATATTATACATGGTTTAAAATGTAAGTAGAATTACCGTGATAGACCGCAGATTATGTGTTATTATATCGAAAATATATATTAAACCTAAATGTGAGATAAACTCACGGATATTTGTGAATGACATACCTCACTGATGAGCTGATTAGTTACCTCTTAGACTCCACACCTCGACTGAGGGGGGGACTGTGGGATTGAACCTGACTTTGTAAACTACACACAGTTCACTTACAGACAGGGCTCATTAGACTTTTAAAAAGTTCTTCGGGGTTTCCCCCCCCCCCCAATGCGCACATTAATTTTCCCTTTCCTTATTTTTAAGGTTTATGCGGATTGTTAATGCAACCTTGTATGTTATAAATGTGCTAGATGGATAGATAGAAAAATAGGACAATATAACAATAAAACATGGCGTATTTTAACAAAATTAAATTATTTAACCGTTTATATAACGCGACCTTCGTGCGAAAAAGCAGGTGTCGGGGTTGCCATGTATGTATTAATTATTCCCATGATTTTGTTTTAAAGGTACGCGAGAAATTATAAAAATCTACATTTTTTAATTGTTCTTATAACATTTGTTTTTAAGGAGAAAGAAAATACAAATTTTGGCATTTGAGACATGTTTAATTGATTTGTTCAATTAACTGATGATAATTCGTGTACCTGGCAAATCTGTTAGGAACGCCTCTTCTTTTCGAACCCGGAAGTCTAAGGCTTCCTAGCAAATAGATTCACCCAAAAGATTCTTTTCATGACACTTCATTTAAGAGCTCATTGTACAGACATCTAATGGGCAGATTTTGTGTAAGGAGAGGCTAATATCTATGGGCGTGCAGCTGCAAGTAATATCCCATATGTCACTGAAAAAAAATTCACTAATTCACATTGTTCCTGGAGGTGCAAGGCTATAGTGCTAACCACACACACATACACTGTCTGAATGGAATAATAATTTTAAATCTTCATAACTGTTTAGGGAACTTGATCCAGCTCGCTCAATAATTAGAATATGTAGTCCAAAATGTTTGTTTGCAAAACTACAAGGAAATATGAAAAAAACAATATATAGAGAGAGACTTAGCTGCAATATTCTAGCAATGTACTACAGTAATAGTCTTATTACATTAAAATGTTCCTAGATATTCCCCCTCCATTAAAAAGTAGCTGTGGCAAGGGCCGCACAGGGCGCTGATTGGGCACGTGATTGATGATGTCATTGTGTACGTCACACTCAAGGAAACGACACACGACTTTTTTTGGAACAGATTAATTTGCCCAATTTAAGTTCATAATAAAATTTAAAATGAGAGCGGATCCGACAAAAATCCTCGTTCGCGCGTTAGGTAGTGGTGACGTCATGATTTGAATCGGAAACGTTTGACTTTGCGGAAACTGAAGACCGGAACCCCGCCCCCTCTGCTCGACACAGGCTTCGTCGCTTCTGGAGTCATACGTAACAATACTACAACTAAGCGGTGGTTTATTTTTGTACGAGCTGTGGTTTATAAATACCGTGTGTCATGATAGCCATAAGATTTAATGTGTGTACGTTCTCAAGGAGCTTGAGGCAAAGCTGTGTTTCTGAGCCTGTACAGAGCTTTAGAGCGTTGAACTGTCGTTCATCATCCTCCATCGCAGGACATAAAAATAATAATAATATCAATATAAGTACGAATAATAATAATAATCATCATCATAAAGACATGCGGGTCATGGAGGAGATGCTGCGGAGGACCGTGTCTCCGTTACCGAATTATGAAACGAGAGAGAAGTCCCCTCCACCTCCTGACTCCAACAGTCTGGACTTCATGCATTTTTACAGAAACCTGGGGAAAGAGCAGAGACTCGTGTTCCTGGATCTGCTGTCCAAGGAGTATGGGGTGGATCACAGAGGAGCTTCGGAGATGGCGCGGAAACTGGTCGATACGCAGATACGGGACTTGCCTACTATATTGCAAGCGGAAGACAGACTGCGTTACAGTTTAACCCCGAGATATAGACATTTACTGAACCACATTAGCAGGGTAGAGGGAGGGGTGAAGTTCCTGGTGGACCTCCGAGCTGATGTACTTGACTTTACCTCTAAAGTTACTGACAGTCCGCACCTGAGGGTAATCTCTAAACTCTAAAACTCTACAACGCTTTGTCTTTGCACTATTAACATTTAACATTTCACAAAGTCTTTTACCCCAGGTATGGTACAGCTCTGGCTGGTGTATGGAAAAAAAGTGCTTAGATGCCTGAGAGTGTTTACATAACAACACCATGCAGTGCCCCTTAACCCACTTCAGCCTCTGGGGCTCTATTTCATGGAGTTGTAAAATAACATGACATCAGATAGTGCCTGACTTTTGCCCTAGTTCAGCAGTGAAAGTTCAACTCTTTCCCCTTCAGTGGCATTACACCATAACCTGTTTGCATTGGATTGTTTTTGTCACTAACGATGAAGGTCTTAGATTAATAATACACGTAAAAAAAAAACTTTACTACTTTACATTTTACTTCACTTTTCTCCAAATTTCTCTCAGTATTTTAACTGTTTTTATAAAGGAGTCACTTGTGGGTCACTGAGTTTACAGTAGATGATTTTATTTTCATGTGTTTTTGCTGCATGTGATTTAAAAAATTATTATAGGAAAAAAATATATAAATAATAATATAATTTTTTTTTATAAAGTCCCATCGATATCACATTACTATGTGAAAATATCACATTGTTAAAAAGGATAAAAAGTTTCACCACAGATGCAAAAATGTATATATATGTTAATATAGGAAACATCCCATACAAGGTTAATATTATAAATGAAACATGTATTACAATAGTATCTTGAACAGTAGGCTTAGTGACTTAATGGTAATTCGATTCCATGGAATTTTCATGTTCGCCCTAAGCTTGGTGGGTTTCATCTGGGTACTCCGGTTTTCTCCCACAGTCCAAATACATGCAGATTAGGCTGATTTGTGTTCCAAAATTGCCCGTAGTGTGTGAATGAGTGTGTTAGTGTGTGTGTGCACGTGTGTGTGTGTGCCCTTCAATGGATTGGTCCCCCATCTAGGGTGTATCCTGCCTCGTGCTCTAAGTCTTGTGGGTTAGGCTCCAGGCCCCTGTGACCTTGTATACAGGATAAAGCATTATAGACAAGGAGTGAGTAAGCTTTAACAGTATTGTCATTCCTATTTGGACATTATGAAGAATTATCAAGGTGGTTAGCATTGTCGCCTTGCACCTCCAGTGTCCAGGTTCGATTCCCGCCTCAGGGTCTGAGTGCATGGAGTTTGCATCTTCTCCCCATGCTTGCTCGGTTTGCTCCGAGCAATATGATTCCCTCCCACAGTCCAAAGACATGCAGATTAGGCTTATTGGCATTCCCAAATTGCGCGTGGTGAGTGAGTGCCGTGCGATGGATTGCCACCCATCCAGGGAGTACCACGCCTTGTGCCCTAAGCTTCCTGGGCTATTCTCCAGGCCTCCCGTGACTCTGTACAAAAAAAGCGCTATAAATGATTAGTGAGAGAATATCACGTAATTACAAAGGCTAAAAGGTTTCACCAAACATACAAAAATGTAGTGTTAATATAGGAATCGTCTCATACAAGATTAATATTATAGAAGAATCTGTTTTTTACAATAGTAGCTTTAATAGTATCATTAATATTTGGACATTATGAAGGATTGTCATAGCAGCATGGTGGATTAGTCTCCTTGCACCTCCAGGGTTCGGGTTTGATTCCTGCCTTTGGTCAGAGTGCATGGAGTTTGCGTGTTCTCCCCGTACTTGGCCGGATTTCTTTGGGTACTCCAGTTTCCTCTCATAGTCCAAAGATATGCAGATAAGTCTAACTGAGTTCCCAAGTTGCCCGTAGTGTGTGTGCATGTGTGCGCGTGTGATAGATTGGCAACCCCTCCAAAGAGTACTCCGCCTTGTGCCTTAAGTTTCCTCCAGACCCCCGCGACCCTGTATACAGGATAAAGTGTTATAGACAACAGTGAGTGAGTGAACGAGTGAAGAATTATCAATTTGCACCATTTATACAGACCCAAAAACATATTCCTAACTCAGCCACTTGAGAGACATTGGAAACCTCATGGTTTCAAAATACATTGTCTACTCTACACATCCTGGGAATGCAGATATATAAAATGCTATCCTGCTTCTATTTAAAGCATGGGCTTGTTCCAAGGTTAAGCTGAGATGCAGGAATCCCCTTTAATGCAGGCTGTTCAAGGTCTAAGACCATAACATTACAGCCATCACCCTATGCCACATTTGGCATAGTTTTTCTTGCAATAATGAGATGGATTATTAGTAATATATAACGTGAAATTTTCTTTCTTAATCTTTTATTGGTAAGTTGAATGCAGCCACCTTGGAACGGTTGAAATAGTGACATTGCAACCAAAGACAGTTGATGACAATGTCCTGTAGAGGCAAAACATTTATTTAGACCTCTCGGCTATAGGCTAAAACTAACACATAATAGGACAGCACAGAGTTATGCAAAACTCATAGGACAGCTAAAAATACGGTAATGGCAAAATGGAAGCATAAAGCATTAAAAATCTTTTTTTTTACTTTGATCTAAAAGATGTTTTTTTTCTGCTGAGCTGGTGTGACTGGTATAATCTAAGATGTTACTGCAAAGTCTAAAATTTGCCAAGAATTTTTGGGTACCGCAAAAGACCATCAGTAAGATGTTTGGCGGGTATGTTGCTCTAAAATGAACACCGTAGCAAAGGGCGGTATTTCATTTCATTTAGAGTTTAAAGACTGTTAACTTCAGCTCACATCCCCTTTTAAAGCTTAGGTCTCTGGGGAAACTTTGTGTTGCTAAATCTTCTTTGCTACTGAGCCTCAAAGCCAAATATAAAAAAAAAAATGCTCTAAGTGGAACTGAAATGAACGAAAAATTTCAAGTGTGAAGTTTGCCCTGGCATTAAAAATCTAACTGATGATCAGTTAATTCCTTCAGGATCAGGATTCCTTGCTCAGCAGGGACCATATTTTATCTTGCCTCCAGATGTTATTCAGCCTCTTCGCAGATTGCTCTGGAAAGTGCAGCAATTTATTAGTTTGTAACATGCTGTGTCAACATTTTTCTCCAAAATCCAATTCTCCAACAGTCTTTTATTAGTTAGGAATAGTTTAGTGCTCAAACATGTCGACTCATCTCATGAGTTTTTTTTTTTTTTTTTGATAACATTATACTGAGATCAGCCATAATGCCCAAACCCCAGCCACTGGATGGAGTGCCAGTCCAAGCCCAGATGAAATGGGAGGGTTGCGTCAGCAAAGGGCATCCAGCGTAAAACCATTGCCAAGCTTGTTTGCGGATCAGGTGGTCCGCTGTGGCGTCCCTTTGCCGTAAGTCGTGCAAGTTGGGAGGTAGGGTCTCCATGAGCCAGCTTTGTTTGTTCAGCACATCCCACAGACTCTAAACTGGAATGAGATCTGCAGAATTTAAAGGTCATCACCTTGAACACCTTGTCATGTTCCTCAAACCATTCTTTTACAAATCATGCAGTGTTCCCTGTGACATTATTCTGCTGGAAAGGGTCACTTCAAATAGAGCATACTCTTGATACCCTTTGAGGGTTGTGCTCGGTCTGGTGCATTGTTTAGATAGGTGGTACGTGTTAAAATAACATCCACGTGAATGCCAGGAGCCAAGGTTTAACAACAAAACTTTGCCCAGAGCATCTCACTACCTTTGCTGATTTGCCTTTATTTTCCCGTAGTGCATCCTGGTATCATCACTTCTCACTCCAAGTGATAATTGATAATTGTGCAACTGCGCAGTACTGTGTTTTGACAACTTTTTCAGATCTTCTGTGGGATCAGAGCAGATGGGTTAGGCTTCACTCCTCACATTCATCAATGAGTGTTGGGTGCCCATGAACCTGCCAGGATTTGTCTCTCATAAGTTGTCTCTGGACTTTTGGTAGATACCCGCCACTGTGTATCAGGAAGACCCCAGCAACAAGCCCTGCTGGTTTGGAGTTGCTCATCTAGTCATCACAATTTGGTCAAAGTTGCTCACATCCCTATGCTTGCCCAATTTTTTTTTTCAACTTCAAGAACTGACTTTTCACTTCTTACCTAATATATCCAAGTGCCTTCGTAACAAGATAATTCATGGTATTCATGTCGCCTATCAGTGGTTTTAATGTTATGATCGGTGTAATATTTTGTTCAGTTTGCTGATGGTTTGGAGAAAGGAGAACAATGTAGCGCGCTCCACAATTTCGTAAGTGTAGAAAAGCCAGGCAGAATGTCATTTGTTCTGGTTCTTAAACATCAGTTCTTGTTCTCATTTCATAAGAGAATGAGCCTCTCAGAATTTTTCCATGATTACAGTGCGATTTAATTTCGGTGCCTTAACCATAGTCTGACATTCAAACTGATTCACACTTAATAATATGCTTAAAAGCTCCATTAAAAACTTGATTGAAGGACGATTAAGATGTGCATGGTCAATAGAGGGGTTTAAACTTATAATTGACAAGGAGGAAAACTCTTCAAAGCAAGCGTGAAATGATTTAAAGGCACTTCAGGCCAGGCGCTGCACCGCGTATCAGATGGTGTCTTTCTGAGGGATGTTAAAATCAGTGCACATGGGCAAGGGTAAAACCGTTTAATGTTTTGACAACTTGAAATGAAAATTTTCTTGGCCAAACATTTTGACCTGCCCGTATCGCGTGTTGAATTCCAAACATCGAGGAATATTAATATTCTATATAAACAATGTGTTACCCTAAGCCTCTTCACAGATTATTATGCTAGTCTTGGAAAAAATACTATGCACCCTTATGCATACTTTTTCATTTTATTTTACTAGTTGTTTTTGCCCACCATTTAACTGCAAAAGAAATATTATCCACCTATAGTATAAATCATTTACCATGCAAACTAATTAATTCATTGGAAACTTGTCCAATGGACTCATGCTGACACCTTCAGAAACGTCATGACATAAATGCTGTCACATAAATGCACCTGTCGATTAGAATCCCATCAACTTTTATATCATCAACTCCTTTCATCTCTCTATGGCTATGATCAATATATTTTATACTTTTTTCGAGACATGGCTGGCTTGACTTGGGTTCCCTTGTTAAATTGCAGCCTTGTTATCCCACTCCCATTCTGTTACGCTCTGAACTGTTCTTTTGCTCAATGTGGCACTTTCTTCTCAGTCTGTTGTGGGGTGTGCCATCCATCTGTTCTCCCTGCTGGAGCTGGACAGTATCCTAGGTCCGGCTGCACTGGCTCACCACTGGCCTCCATTGTCTACTCTATGAATTTGCTTCTCTACCACTGATTCTACCCACATTGTACAGAATATTTAATAAACTGCCCACAGAATCCCCATAGACCTGCTGCTTTTGCTAGTGGACCAAATGCCCTGGCAGTGTTCCCCTTAAATAGATGTACGCATGGCCAGTTTACCCAGACCTGCATGTCTGGCTCTCCAGAGGGAAGAGTGGGTTGAAGATTAATTCTGAATGCCAGAACTTATAATACACAACTATAATACAGACTCATACGTGGTCTCATAAGTAGAGACCGTGTGCATCTGAATGAAATGCACTGTTCCTAGAGTTCTAACCTTCCTGCTAGGACTGCTAGACAGAGAAAGTGTAGTCCACACTCTGGTGACGTATATAGTGGCCATTGGATTGTTTTATAGCACCAATGATTGTGTGTCTCTGGGAGCTCATCTACTTGTCACAGCATTTCTGAAGGGTGCAACAAACTTTTATCTGCCATGTTTCACCACAAGCCTGCACTGAGTTTAACCCTTGTTCTGGAGTAGCTCAAGATCCCGACCTATAAGCGCATCTTGGAAGCTGAACCGAAATGGGTCTCTTTAAGGGACAGCCTTTTATTCTAGCAGCCACTTGAGCAAAAAACGTGGGAGGACTAGATGCATTGCTGAAAAGCCTTGGGTCGTCAGATGAGACTAGATTGACATGCTTGTATCTGAGGTTTAATCAGACTGAATTGTGGTTTCTTTTGTGTCTTTGCCTCATGGCCATCAGATTAAATGTTATCTTCCAAGAATTGAAGACAGGAGAAGCTCCTGTGTCTAAACAGAGACTTGGTCAGTGTGTGTTGCATTTATATAGGGTATTATTTATACAAGAATAATAGCAAGGCCAGCACGTTGGTGTAGTGGTTAGCACTGTGGCCTCGCACCTCCAGGGTCAAGGCTTCGAGTCCCGCCTTCGGGTCTGTGTCATGTTCTCCTCATGTTTGGTGGGGCTCCTCTGGGTGCTCTGGTTTCCTCCCTCAGTCTAAAGACATGCATATTAGGCTAATTGGTATTTCCAAATTGCCCGTAGTGTGTGAATGTGTGCATGTTTGTGCCCTGCGATGGATTGGCACCCCATCCGTTTATATCCTGCCTTATGCCGTGAGACCTCTGAGATGCTGTAGACTGCAGGCCCCCTGTGACTCTGTACAAGATAGAGAATAAGTGAGCCAGCATAATAACAGGATGGATGTTAGTTTCTCTCTCTCTCACTGTTTTCACATATGCATGTAATTGGCATGTATTACTGCCAACAAATTAGTCAAGACATTTCACTTATGCTTGCACACAAATTCTGAAAGCACTGACCTAGAGCATGGTCCTGTACATCTACAGCGCAATGCCATGATCCATCGTCAAGTTCTAGGGACGAATTGAGCAACGTAAGCGAACGCAAAATGGTGGTAGGTACAGAATTTTAAAAGTGCTGTCAGTTGCCCTGACGTTTAAAGTGCAATAATATCCTGTAAGTGCTTCGAAGTAATTTCTCTGTCCAACCTGGGGTCGATATTTATTTTTTTTTCTTTTAAGTTGACTGGAAATGTGGTTTGTGAAGATTTTGAGCCAGAGACAAAACACAAATTAGACTCGAGATTGGCAGAAAAGAGATGCGAGTTGCAGACTGTAAGTGCTGTGAGTCTTTTCTTGCTTGTGGGCTTCTCTCCTTATCTCTGGTTCCCTTGGGTGCAGCTGATAGGAAATTTCACTGTTTGGCCTCTAGCACCTCCATATTAGTTTGACTTCTTGAATTCTTGTATCTCATAAGAGTATGAGCACTAGCGCAGAACATAATGTTTCCTCACCTTACATGTATGAAGAACAGAAAACTGCATATGAGAAAAAGACAAAGCGTGTATTATTAATAGTTATGCACTAATCTTATACTGAGCTCCATATTCCATACCGGCTTTCTGATGACCTTGTCAGCTTCCACTTATGACCTGGAAGTGCGTAACACCTACGGCTAACTATTGGGAAGAAGGAACTCGATTAGCCTTAGTAGTGACTTCGGTATTAATTTTAAGTGGTTTACTTTGTATACCATGTGACTTACACACTAGTTTAACAAAATCTTTAAGTAAAATCTTTATTACTTCTATTTACTTTATTGTGCTGGTATACCTGACATTCAAACTAGCAAGTGACAGGAGACCATTTATTATCTCTGTACGTGCATGACATCAGCAACATCAGGAAGCAACAATACCTTAATGTACCAAGTGACATTTCAACTGACATTTTCTCAATTACATGACAATTAGGTATGACATAGTAAAGTGGGCTTGAATGAATCCCTTTAGTTTCTACAGTTTAGGAGGCTGTTAAACAACCACAATGGAATACAATGGACTTATCTCTTGCTTATATGGACTTAGGGCGACGCTTATGAATAGCTTCTTTTTTCCCCCCAATTTGGTCATCTGGAAATTCCTACCAACTGCCAGATTACTCTTATCACACAGCTACCATCCAGACAGGGTAAAAGGTACCATGTTTTTCCTCCAAGGCCAGTAAAGTCAGTTATAAATAAGCAGAACAGAGAAACACCAGTCTGAAGAAAAGTGTCAGAGGTAACCTCATCTGCCATGCCTGGGTCCAGTCCCAAGATAATGCCCTAACCCAGCAACAGGGGCTGCTGCAGGTCATCCCCATTGCCACTCCCACATGTTTTGTCCGAAATTATATGCAGAAAACAATTTCTGCCATGCAGCCCCTAATGAGACCAGCAGCAACAACAACATTGTACTGTATCAGGGCAGGGTTAGCTCTTTGGGTTACTGATCAGAAGGTTGGGGGTTCAAGCTTCCACAAATTGGGCCCATGAGCAACGCCAGGGGTGCCGTATCGTGGCTAACTGTGTGTTCTGACCCCAGCTTTCTAGCAAAAATAAAATCCCAGTGCTGTAAGGTATTGTATAACTGCATGAGCTCATGGACACTCTGCTTGACGGTGGAAAAAGACATTGCCATTTCTTAAACTCAGAGGCTCTCAGTCACAGATCAGAATAGTGACATCACTATTCAGACTTCTGAGCTTTATTTGTCTTTTTATTTCAGATTCTAAAATGAAATAACACAGTATAGCTATGCATACATACACTGATTAGGTATACTATTATGACCACCCGTCTGAACCCATTGGAACCAGCGTTATAACCTTTTTAGCAGTTTGAGCTACAGTAGTTCTTCTATTGGATTGGACAACGTGGGTGAGCTTCTGTTTTCCATGTACATCTCAGAGCCTTGGCTGTGACCCCGTGACAGGTCTTTCATCCTTGGACTACTCTTAGTAACATCCCACAGGAGCTGCAGTTTTGGACTTGTTCTAACCCAGTAGTCTCGCCAATCACAATTTGGCCCTTGTCACAGTAGCTACAGTTACAGTTTCTTATTGCAGTGGCACCTGGAAGATATATTAGGCAGCAAGTACACCTTTTTTTCTGAAGTTAATGTGTTTAAAGTGTTTAAATAGCCAAGTTTAAGGATTTAAGTGACTTTGACTTTGCTTGGTGACTGGATCAGGGCATCTCCAAAACTGCAGCTCTTATAGGATGTTCCCAGGCTGCGGTGGCCAGAGCATACCAAAAGTAATCCAAGGAAGGAAAACCAGCGAACTTGAGACAGGTTCATGGACGGCCAAGGCTCAGTGATGCACATGTAGTTCGATCCAATAGATAGCTTAAATTGGAAACGGCTAATGCTGATTCCAGTAGAAAGGTGTCAAAACACACAGTGCATTACATTTTTACGTGGCAAAAAGAGGACCTACTCAAGATTAGGCATGTGGTCATAATGCCATAGCATTGATTGGCTGATTGGTGTACATACAGTAGAATGCCTCCATTTTCTGCCCCTGAAGTCTACACTGACTCCTCAATCTAACAATGTGAGGTGTTACAGTTTTGGCATGGCAGTCATGGAGAATTTAAAGGTTAACCTCAATTAATGGATGGAATTTTAAAAATCTATTAAAATTTGTATAGGAGTGTTTAGCATTGTACTTTGTAGGTTTATATTTCACCCTGTGAGTCAAACTAAAGTTTGTTTTTTGCATATTTTGTGATAGTGCTTTGACTGACTCATTTATGTAAAGCCTATTATCTCTCCTAAGAATCACCGTGCACGTAAGCAGGATGTTCAAACAGATTTCACAGACGGATGTGCCTAGGGGTGCATGTACAACGCCGTTCACACGTCTGTGTCTCTATGTGATTGTGCACCAGAGTGCAGTTACTTGAACCTCTTCAGATATGAAAGCTGACCCGTTGGAGTGGCATGACTCCTTGCTGAAATTGCGTTATGTTTACCACAGATCTGCTCTGCTCGCGCTCTCTCTCTCTCTCTCTCTCTCTCTCTCTCTCTCTCTCTCTCTCTCTCTCTGAGCACATCTAATAACATCAGCTGAAGGGCAAACAAACAGGCCTAGAGTGCAGCAGCCTGCAGAGAGTAATCTGATTTGTCTAAATCCGAAACTCAGCATGCCAGACTGCAGAAGATCAGAAACCCGGCTGTGAAATATTAATGTGCTGAGGAGTGGTGAGGGTTTTACATATGCATCAGACGTAATGTAATCCGGAGGCTAATGAAATTTGTGTTGAATTAGTTTACTTGAATAAATTCTTTGATTTCCATACTAGAGAGAGATTTCATTAGCTAACGTACACAACCTGTCAAGTAATGAAGAGTTTGTTAGCTGATATAGAAAGTTATAGAAACAACTTCTTGTACAATTTCATTAAATATAAGTGTTTCATACGTTTGTGTGTGTGTTTAGGATTTAAACAGCACTTTGAAGAGCCTCCTGTCCGAATGGTTCTCTGTTGGGCTTCTCCGGTTAGAGAGAATCACGTGGCAGTCCCCTTGTGAGCTCCTTCAGAAGATCAGCCAGTAAGAGTCACTCACCTCTCCAGAATGCTGAACATCCATGAGATCTTGGCATAGAGCTTAAACTAAATGAAGTCATTAAATAGGGGCCGATCATGAATGCTGATGGTGTGCATTTACAGGTACGAAGCGGTGCACCCTATGCGGAACTGGACAGACCTAAAGCGCAGAGTCGGGCCTTATAGGCGCTGCTACGCATTCACACATGCCTCCATGCCCGGAGAACCTCTAGTGGTCTTACATGTAGCCCTCACACAGGACATATCAGATAACATCCAGGTTAGTTAACGAGCATTACCCGTCATTATTTGTTCATATCGTGCATCACTTCACTGATGGTCATCAATCTTGTTCATTGTTTAGAGTATTGTGAGAGAGTTCACCACGTTGGATGCAGTAGAAGAAGTGGAGAAGATTAATACTGCCATCTTTTACTCCATCTCGTCCACCCAGACTGGTCTGCAGGGGGTGGAGCTCGGCAATTACCTCATCAAGAGGGTGGTGCGAGAGCTGCAGGTTAGTGGGATGATGTACAATAGACATATACTGCAGCACATAGTGTCACCATCTCTGGTGGTCTGGGAAAACGGTTCACATGGTCAACTGTGGCGGGGTTTGGAAACTACTGGTTTTTCAAGATATGTTTCCTTTTAGCGTAAAGTTTTAAAATCATATTTCTTACAAAACAGAAATTTTGCAATGAAATTAGTTTCAATTCCACTGAAAACCACTTCGGTCTAAAGACCAATTTATTAGTGTATTTGTATTTAGTTTGACATATAATAAATAAAATGTACTAGTTAATACGACCATTAAATCTATGGGAATATTTAATCATCTGTTAACTGGCTTTCAGAAAGTTAATGCAATTGCTTAAATGAAACAGATAAGAGTTCTTAAAGAAAATCAGTGTATATAAATGGGAAAGACACCCAATTTTAATCGTTTTATTTATTGCCAGAATTCAACCACAGCAACATCTGTTGGGTTTTCTGTGTCTTTTACATACTGTTGCCAGTTTATTAAATATAAAACATGTTGTAGTGCCACGTGCCACGATCGGGTTGAATTACTCACTGTAACTTAAACCCTATCCCAATAAGTAAATAACTAAATACACTACTGTGTCTGATACACATGTCCGTGCCAGTGCTAAGCTGAGAATGATCTAATACCCAAGTTATATCTGGTCAGTATTCAGGGCTTCATTACCACGTGATGGTTCCATGGTAACCAGTGGGGTAAAGGTCATAAATGATTCAAAGCAATACATGGACAGTAATTGTATACCTTCAAATGACCTAGGGTATGTAGCAGATAATATAAGCAATGAGAGCATCTACATCAGACATATCGAAGATAATTACCATGGAGAATAAGTAGTGATAGGATTTCAACCACTGACATCCTGAAAGACATCATGTTTTCGACATGCTGGGATTGTGAATGCATATGGGCCAGTAAGATCCTGTCTATAAACTGTTTAACCGATTATAGCTATTATAATTACTCAAAAATAAATAAATAAATATATATATATATATATATATATATATATATATATTCTTTCATTTTGATGAATGCGATTCAAAGAACCGAGTCGCTAAAATGATTGAAACTTCCCATCACTACTCCTTGCTATAGAATTCAAGAGGGTTTTGCTATATATAGACTGAATATACATACATGCATGTTTTGAAGCCGTTGCTATAAAGAGACATTTTTGAGTTTCGAAACTATTATGTAAAATGATTAGGTTTGTTTACATGGACACTGATGTAATTGTGTACACATCTCAACGGTACCAGTCTGACCTGATCCAGCCTTAACGGAATGAATTTCTAATCATAATGAGAAGGAGGTGTGTAAACTTTTGATAATTGGTTCATTATTTAAATAATAGATGTGTAAACACTTGATCCGATCGTTTCTTTCTTTTTGGAATAAATATATTAGTTCTGTGTACGTTTCCCCCATGTTGGAGTAAGATTAAGTAACTAGAGTTTCCAGGAAGGAAATTTTGCTTCCACTTCTGATCTTACAGTAAACTCTAAGAGAACAAGTCTCTCCCAACTTGATGAGGAAGGAGCACTGAGTGCCTCACATTTCACAACTTGTAATGCATCTAACAAGATCACAGATTAGACAGAATTCTTGTGACGAATCATAATATGCACAAGGTGTTATTTATCTGAAAAGATGGGAATGCTAACCGTCAAAGCTGCGGAAAAAGACTTTTTCTTCTGTGTTATATTTCCGGCAGGTTAAACTAATCGCCGTGGGCAGAACCACTTTGCGCATGTCAAAAAACATCTTTTCTGAGTAAATGCTTTGAGCATGTAAATCTATTGTACATCTTATCAGATCAGCGTCCAAGTAAGAAGTGAAATCTTGAATCTTCATTTAGAATGATTTCAATCAAAATAAAGAAATATTGTCCATGTAAACATTGCTATTGACTATAATGTTACTAAAATGCCCAGAATTCACCAGGACAGTGTAGGTATGATGGTGTGGAGCTGCCCAGGGCTGTGTGTTCATTTAAAAAAAAAAAAAAAGCTTCCCTGAAACTCCAGGAGGAACCAAACTCCAAAGGCAACCCAAAATGTGCTGAAAAGCATGAACAAATTATAAATAAGAATTGTAGGATGAGCAAAAGACCAGATCTTGAGAGATTATACAGTATCCAGGTGAAATTATCCTGGAATAATAAAGCAATAATATGTCTTGGAAATAAACTGTTTATGGGAAGTGAAAATATTTCGGAAATTCATGCGGGACTAAGCGCAGCAGCAGAAGTTGAGTCACAAGCAGAGCATGACGATGAATCTGGTAGTTCGAGAGCAGCCAGGGGAGAAGAAGTGTGACTCCCTCGGCACTGCCGCCGAGCACCACCCAGTGTTTATCGTGATCACATCTTCAATCGCCTCTCGTTCCGTCTAGCACTGACAAAAAACTACAAACAACTGTAAGGATAATAAGATCTCAGCTAACGTCCTTACTATGGTACAGAAGCTCTACCATGCTGGAGATTGGAGTGCTCTCGCTCTATTGAACAAAGGAAGATTTGAGCCTGGAGGGTGCAAAACAAGAGCCACTCTGGTTTATAGATTCTCAAGTATTTTTATTTTATTTTATTATTATTTTTTTTCTTCCCGGAAAACACTGATGAAATAAAGAGCAGAGTGGCTGCTTGTGTAATGGGGGTTAAGAGCTCTTAGGAGAGAGCTGCAGGGTTGCCACTCGTTATCCAACAGCTGAGTGAGGGGGCAGGGGAAACCGGATGGAGGCGAACACGGGGCTGATGGGTATAATTTCATGCAGATGATCCACATCGGTGTGATTAGAGCTCGTGCTGCAGCAAGTGAGCCACTTGTCCGTGTGTTTGGCTGCATGGTGAACATACATGATCGTGTTTTCATACCATGTTCCGGTCAAGCGTATGGACGCCCTGAATTGCAAAAGATCTTGAACAGCTAAGGCCAATCCATCGCAGGGCACACACACATACACACACTCACACACTCATTCAAACCCACCAAGCACGGGGAGAACATGCAAACTCCAAACAGAGACAGGAATCGAGCCTGGCCGGGAATCGAACCCGGACCCTGGAGGTGCAAGGCGTCAGTGCCTTATTATATTGAGAGTATAACTCCAAATATTGATATTGAAATGAGAATGAGTAGAGCAAAGTAACTATATACCTTTTTAGCTGTTTCCACACGTTGTCACTTGTGTAAAATAGTGACGTGTGTGTGTGTGTGTGAGAAAGGATTAGTATGCACAGGGAGACTGTTAGCATTGAATCGTGAAGTGTTTCCGAGGGGTGAAGGTGACTCAGGCTGCCAGTGATAGATGCGAGATGGAGGGTGAGAGAGAACTTTTTTTTTCGGAGGAGGAGAAACAGGTCTTGCAGTGTTGTGCTCATGAGACACTTCCACTCATACTTTCTTTACAGCTTCTCTCTCTCTCTCTCTCGCTCTCTCTCTAAGGCCTATTGACTGTTGAGGATTCGGTGTAAATTTAGCTGATGAATAGAAAATGACCCAGAGACACACTTATCCTTACTTCCACCCCAAGCATCATAGAGATCATGCTGATAAATGATGGAGAGTCAGAAGGAGGAGGTGAAAAAAAAAAGAAGAAGAAAAAACACCAGCTTTAGTTCTTCCCTTCCGGGACCAAGCTGACAGACTGGCTTGTTTTGTTCTCTGCTATCTCAGACTCAAATATAGACAAGAGAGAGAGAGTATGTGTGAGTGAACGAGGGTGGGTATGTCTCATATTAGTCCAAGTGATATGAGGAGAAAGAACAGCAGAGGTGTTCATATGGTTATGCGTAGTTGTCCGGGAGCAGAGTCAGAGCTGTGCAGTAGTGATGGTGGCAAAGAGGAAGTGGAGGGATCATACTGTGTGGCAATCACACAACACAAAAAGACAATCATGCACCAAATACTAAAACACGGGAAGCTTTGTTTGACTTTTATCTTACTCTTTTATATGAACACTTAGACGCTACAGCTCATCTTTCCTGTATGCACTTTGTGTTAATCGTCCTCGCCTCTTCACACAGGGATAAATAAGCCAAGGGGACACACAACAGACCGTGTGATAACATGTTGTCAGATCGTATGCTCTATAGCTCCTCTAATGATAGACATGTCAGTAAAAAGTAATACGTTCTATTTAAAGCATCACATCAAATTAGCACCTTCTGTTATGCAGGACCTGCATAAAATACAGTAGTTTCATGTCATGGTAATGAGAAGTACATTTCATATGACCGACCAGAGCTAATTAAATTACATACCTGCTAACTGTAATTCTAGCTCCATTTCTTCTTGCCTTTTATGAATGAATGTTTTTTTTTTTTCCTTCTCCCACAATTTAACAGTCTGCTTTGCTTTTAAATCCCACACTTTTGCCACTATGCATCCCACACAGTGCTCCTCCTGTTGGTTGCGTTTTAACCGAACACTGTAGCAGCAGTCACACTGTGAGATTTCCAACGCTGCCAGAATTTTGTATGTCATTTGTCTTTGGTCGCCAGTGGCGTTAAATTGGCTGCTGGTGGGTACGCCTCATTATGCATTCTAATTATGCAATTTCAGTTTGCAGTCAAAAGATTAGTTTTCCATCTAAATTTTGTGTGTTACAGTAAAATCAGTCGGAAAGTCCAACAGTGTAAATCTGGCTAAAATCAGACCAGCATATCATTGTGTTGTCATCAGAACATCGTATGTCACTGTTGACTCAGTGGTTTAAGGCACAGGTCAGATCATAAGTCAGAAGGTCGGAAGTTTTAGCCCCAGAACTGTCAAGCTGCCACCGTTGGGTCCTTCGGGTCCATGGCCCTTAACCTTCTCTGCTCCAGCCATATAATGCATTCTGACCCCTGTGTTCTTACTCACCTGAGATACAGGATGCGCAAAAGCTAAGAAATTCACTATACTGTAATATATACGTGACAAATAATGGCTGAATCCTTTTGGCTTCTTCCCACAAGTGGGGTCTTGAGTGTCACCTAGAAAATTCAGGAAACAAAACTTTCTACAACTTACTTCACAATAAATAAGTAACGAGTGTGGGAACAAAACAGCAGCCAGGTGCATTTTGAATTCCAGATATTAAGGTAACACGATGAAATCCTTCGTTAAGGACAATCAGGAGATAAATCTTCCTCGTAATCATGATGCACAACAGGGTGTAGTACAAGTTTTGTTCCTTTCTTTGAATAGCGAAGAATGAGTATGTTTAAGATTACTTCTAAAGCAAAAATTGCAATTGAAAACCATTTGTAAGTTGTATATGAACTTGATGCAATGTAATATAAGATGCAATCTACAGTGTTGGCCTGTTGTATGAGATGTTCTTAGATAAAAATAATGAGACAAAAGTAAAATTCAATGTTTTAATGACATTCTCAATTTTTTTAAATAATGACAGTCAAAATAATCATTTCATGCAGTGAAATTGCAACAATCTACAACAATCAATATTTAGTGTAAAGTCCTTTATTCTTTAAAACCTGCTGGATCCGGCTGGGCACAGAGTGAAAAAGACATCTGCAGTACTGTGGTGTCACTCGCTCAATCCATACCTGCTTGATTGCTTCCTGAAGATTGATGTAGAAAAAGAAATTCGCAATTCACTTGAGAATTCCCTTTTTTTTTTTTTTTTTTTTTTGTGCAGAGGTGGACAGAAAATACCAGTCTTACTACATATTTGTTCTATCTATTAACTAAACTAACTGATTCCAATTAGCACAATTCTTCAGCCAAGTAGGTTTGAACTACAAGTAATTACTATAAACATTAACTATAAACCATACGTTAAACTATAATACATGACAAACTGTACTGTATGCTCTCTTAATACTTTTGGCCACTACTGTAGATAATGATTTGACTGTAAAATGAGGTGTGTTGTATCACCATGAAACTTATTTAACCAACTCAAGGTAAATATTTATCAGACTGCAGTATTATGTTTCACTTTATTGTAAAAGCTTGATATTGGGATATTTCATACTTCTTTTTTTTTCTCTTTCTACAGAGTGAATTTCCTCACATGGCTCAGTTCTCCAGCCTCTCTCCTATCCCTGGCTTCACATCATGGCTGCAGGGTTTCCTGGCTCAATCCAAGAAGGAGGGTCGCGTGACCGAGCTGTTCTCTGAGCATGAGTGGACAGAAGTGGAAGAGGCGACAGGAGCAGTTTCCGGCTCTGCCGCCATCGATGCCCTGCGTGCCCTCCTTGCCTCCGGTGACTGGCATCGGTCCGAACGCTTGGCACGTGCTCTGGAACCGGTCCTGATGCGCCTGTGCGCCTGGTATCTGTACGGAGAGAAGCGGCGCGGTTATGCTCTCAACCCCGTCGCCAACTTCCACCTCCAAAACGGCGCCACCCTCTGGAGGCTCAACTGGCACGCAGACACTAGCCCCAGAGGCATGGCCAACTCGTGCGGCATCATGGTCAACTATCGTTACTTCCTGCAGGAGACTGGCATCAACAGCAAAGCCTACATGCATAGCAAAGTCATCGCAGCTTCAGAGCAAGTGCTTAGCCTTGTCTCGCAGTTCCAGAAGAATAGTAAACTCTGAACAGATTAATCAGAACATTGGTTTGCAGACTGAAGAGTTTTAAAATAATATCCGTTTCAGAATGTACTTTATAGGAAGCGAATGCAATCTTGAAGTCCTCTGTTGTTTAGGAGGTGAATTGCAACTTCAAAAGGAATAAAAAAACATAATGAAATAGCATTTCTTCCAAATGAGCTCGTCTACTCTGAACAGTACTGTGTATGCCATGTAAGATGCTTTTTGAGATAAAGAGGTAGAACTAGGCATCTTTTGTTCTGGCTGAGGGTTGAGTTAATTTCCAAACTGGGAAAAAAAACTTGAAGAGGAACTTGAATTGAAGTAAGATTGCGTAATTGATCGCATTTCACCAAGAAGTAAGGTTATTCAGACTGTAAATATTTATTGGCATGAAATGCTTGAAGAAGTTAGCCTAACCAAGTGTGTAAGGTATAAATGGGTACGTTAACAAGCCAGTGCCAAAACTCCAGCCACTGGATGCAGTGCCGGTCCCAAGCCCGGATAAAATGGGAGGGTTGCGTCAGGAAGGGCATCCGGCTTAAAACCAGTGCCAAGTCGTGTGCCAAGTCGAATCGGATGGTCCTCTGTGACGACCCCCTGACAGGAGCAGTCGGAAGACTAACAACAAAGAAGTGTATAGCAAACAACATTGTAGTCTAAAATCCAAAATCTTGGATTATTGTCTAAATCAAAACTCTATCCTAAAGCACATTAAATATTTCTGTTCAAATATTGGTCATGTGTTCATGCTGTATTTAAATTTTTTCCCATGTCAGTCTCATAATAATGAGAAATTCAATGTGAAACTAGTACAGAAATAAAATTATAAAGACAGCAGAGTTCCATAATGCAGCACAGCTATAGTATGTAGTTGGATGCAGACAAAGGCATGGCAGAGAGACTCGATGTGCAAATTGACGAGCACAATGGGGTTGACTGCAGTATTAGCATGAAAGGTGGCCCATTAGAACCGTGTCTGCTTGAGTAGCGTGTACACTAGACCAGGAGATTAGAGCGCTGGGCAGGCTAAAGGACTAAAGCACGGCCGCATCGCTGCCTTCAGGTAGCAATGAGTTCCCACTGAGACCACTATTAGCTGGTAGTCGAATACCATTGTGGGTAATGGACAAGTTGACATGTTGAGATAAGTGGGTTTAGGTGTGGATTTTTCTTTTAAATTGGTTACCACAGTAGGGTATATGAAAAGTCGCTTTGAAAGCACCCCCAACCCCAGTAAGAGGTTGAGAACGTGCTCATTTAATCATGATTTTAAGCATTATGCCAGCAAGCCACTGATGGTTCTAGTAACTTGGCAACAGAGGCTTGCAGAGAGCCAAGTGTGGAGATATCAGCGTCAGACACGTGCACTTTAAAAAGTCCTAATGTATGTTTCATATAAGGTGCGTTTAAATATTGTGCACTTTAGATGTATTAGATAATGGTCGAAAATGATTTACTGGCAAATCAATAAATGTTGTAAAATCCATTTCAGTTCATTCACTCCTGCTTGTGCTGTTTTTTTTTTGTTGTTGTTGTTGTTTCCCAGTGCCTACACACGTATTATTTTCCTGCATACTTGTTCCGTGGTTTTGAAAGACTAGGAGTAATGAAGTGAGAAGAATCTATCAGACCCTGTCATGTCCCTGCTTCACAATGTGCGTTAGAGAGAATGAGGCAGAGCGGGTGGGCGGAGCCTGCTGGAATAAATAAGGCTTTGATTTCTTTATAACCGTGATGCCTATTAGTGTGAAAAGCTTGTGTGCTTGTCGTGCCGGCTTTTTTTTTTTCCTCCTGATATAGCAAGTGGGCTCTGATGGATAAGTGAACAATTCATAGGAATGTGGTTTCGCCAAAGTAGATTTATGTACATATTGATTCATTTGTAATGAACAATAGTCTGCAATCACCACGTTTATTCGCTCGTTTCTCTCGCCTAGCTAACACTAAATGCTCTCAGTGCTTGATGAATATTAGATTTGGGAGATAAATTGTAATGTATCTAACATTAAAGTAAACCATCTGAGCAGGCAAACACATTTGTATCGGCGTTCGATGACATCCATGACGGCCTTTCTTTCTGTGTTCGGAAAGATTTAACACTCTCAGGTCGTCTTTATTCCTCCTCATATGGAGGCTGACAGGACGGCGGCGCTCGCATATCTGTTTTCACTCTATTGTCCTATAAAAAATGTATCAGTTGACTGTGAAATTGAATTTCTCGTCCTGTCCTTTGAGCTGCACTGCCCTTGAAAGGAATGAAGTTCGAAATAAAGGTTTTTAAAAAAATCAATCGATACACTTACGATATTCACTTAAAGGATGAACAAGGTGGCAGAGAGCCAGTGTTTTAAGGATTCCTTTAGGGAGCCTCTCCTATAGGGGGTGGATGTGATGAAGGAATGTAAAGTTGCAGGGTAGTGCTGTTACAGTGCACTTCAACACATCAAGGGCTTCACTCAGAGGTGGAGTTACTATGGTTACTGCCAGGATACTCCATTTCATATCCTTTATTCCTCCTTTTACATCAATTTGTCCTAATGCGAGGCCAATTTCTATGTACGCCGATGCGGCTTCATCAGTCCCGAGTGGTACCGTGGCGATTTCCGTGATGTTCCAGAGCGTGATCAAGTGATATTGATGCTCTCGCCTTCTCTGTCGGATGAGGATTGCACAGCTCTGTTAGTGAATTGCTAGAAATGCCAGTGAATTCTGTCTGTTATTGCGGCATGAACAGATGTGTATTTGGGTAAATCCATGGCAGCGTGGTGCACATCAGAGACTGTAGCTGTATTGTAGCCTAACAGATCAGTTGAGGATCCAGACAGCGGTGCTTGAGAGGGAATCGGCTTATTTGAAGTAGAGTGGTGGGGAAAAGGAGATGTTTTCCTTTGCTTTTTCCCTCAAGGATTACTATGGCTGTCATTCAGAGGCAAACCGTCTCTTTTTCATACACAAAATCCTGCTGAGAGTTAATAATGAAAGCTGCTTACTGAAAAATTTGCGATGAATTTGTTAAAAAAAAAAATTCTTCCCTCCAAACAGCTTCTGCTTCATGAATAAGTTACTATGTCTTCAATATGGACTAGAAAGGTTTTTCCCCAGATGTTAAAAAGGGTAGCGTTGGTAGGTTTTGGTCGGAGTGCAGGTTGATGTGTATGGGGGTAATTGGGATTTTTTTTCATGTGTATCTTCCAGCAGCTGCATGTTTAAAGAACAAGTTCTATTTGTTCTTTTCTTTCATTCAAAACAATCATATAAGCGCCGAAGAAAGCAAATCAACATGGCTGGAGAACATGTACACAGTACATTACAGAAAACAATAAAATGCATTGTACATAAACATGCACTGTCTGTGGTTTATTTAGTTATCGATCAGAGCAAGTAAGCCCAAAATGATGGACAGGAATGATGCTTCACTTTAGCAACACAAAATGGCCAAATCCTATTCCAGGATCAAAGAAGGGCCACATGATGGTCAGGTGCCCACATACTTTTGGTCATTTAATCTATTATTTTATTTGCCAGCTAAATGCATCAGTGGACAAATGTGAGGTTTTTACTCGTTCAGACACTTAAACTTAACATTTATTGTATAGTTCATTGTCATGTCAGATATTTTTTTACAGTGTAGTAATTAGGGTGGTGCAGAAGTTCTGGTGCCCTCATACAGTAGGTACATCTATCCCTGGGATCCAGAAGGATGGTTTTATTACACAAATTTAAAAGACCATACAACTAATCGTATTAGGGAAACAATAAATGGGTAATTATATAATGGTCTTGCATTAACACATACCCTCACATGCCATTTTAATAGGAACACCCGTACCCAATCTTATAATCCAGTCATCCATTCATGTGTCAACATTGGAACAGCCAGGATTGTTTTAACAGCCAGGCTACGGTCATTCCAATAATCACAACATTTACAACAGAAAGCATCTCAAAACACACAACGTGTCGGACCTCGAGGCAGATGGGCTACAACAGCAGAAAGCCTCAGCAGGTTCTGTTCCTGTCAGGCAAGAACAGTGGGCACTGGCTCAAGTACACCAGACAGTTGGTGATTTAAAAAATAATAATAATAATTACCTGCCATTTTTCCAGTCTTCATCTGTCAAGTTTAGGTTTGAAATGTGTATATATTGCTAATAAAAAGAAGCCTAATAATATGCAACAAGCACATACCTGATATTATAGTGAAGGGACTTCAATCTGAACATAGAGGGGGCAGAAAGCATCTCCTCAACTACCAGTGCAGCCTCAATAACTTCAGCAAAAATGATATAATAGTCAAGTATTTTGTATGTTACAATACTTATGCATTTGCACACCTGTTAACACTGCTCTTTAAGAAGAAATAAAAAATCAATGGCCATGAATAAGCTAAAAGTTTTATATCTTCAGCTGAGAAAAATACACTGTCTTATCAAAAAATAATAGTAATAAAAAAATGGTCGGACATTTTAAGATTTCATGATCATGGTGGTCAGTTAATGTGCAAAAATAATTCCTCATGCTCCCAGAACCACTCTATCACAGTATGAGTTCTGGAATATGCCCATGCCATCAGGGAAGAAGGAGAATAGTGATATCCTGGTACTTTCAGGTCATCAGCTGGTTTCATTCTTTTGCCACATAACGTTCTAACGAGTCTAGACCTGACCAACAGAAGCAGCCCCAGATCAAACAAGCCTCCAGAGGTTTGTACAGTGGCCACTATGCATCACTTCATGTGCTTACCTTCCTACCCTGATACTCCATTACTCTGAAATAGGGTCAATCTGAACTCATCAGACTACATGACCTTTTTTCATCTTTAAACTCCCTGACAAATTTTTTAGATTATTCTCACTAACAAGTGGTTTTTCTTATGTCCACACAGCTGTTTGGTCCCAATCTAGTGAGTTCTCATCACATTGTGAGTGAATGGAAATGTGCTTACTTTCACTATGAAACATAGCTATGGTTTTTACTTAATTTTTCTCTCATGCAACTTCAAGTGTTTAAGTGATCTTCATTCATGATTTTTTTAGGACCATGTTTGTTCTACAAAATTGACAGTTCAAGACTATCCCTTCAGGTTTTATTAATGTGTTGAATGGTTAAGATAAGATATTTTTAATCAGATTATTAATCCCGGAGGAAATTGTTTTTCCAGTGGCTGCATATTTAAAAAGATACAAATACAATAGGGGGGAAAGAAAAAATAAATAAAAAAACAAAAAAACTACAGACTGTACAGAAAGGTGCAGAATTGTCTCTTTTAGTGTATTGTACATTTATGTTATTGCACCCATAATTTATATTACACATAATATTTGATATTGCATATAGAGTAGTAATGATATTGCATATTGTTCTTAACCAAGTTCCAGTCATTTCAAGTGTCCTTAGTTGTTTCTTTGCTTGATGCAGCTCAATAATTTGATCCTCCAGAAGATTTTTTTTTTTTGGCCAGGCGGTGTATATTCCTCAGAACATATACAATTATTCTTCATTATAGTCACATCAAAGTTGAAGCAAAATGTAGTAATGAAAGTTTATTGTTTAATCTCTGGTGAACCTTCTTGTATATCTTTTGTTATTATGCCGTAAAATGTCAATTTCCAACGAGAGCAAGAAAATCAAACTGGCAAGACATTAAATGAGTTATCTGTTTAATGCATTCATATTTATTAGCACCTCATTTCAGTTAATGTCCTGTTACAATAGATGCTGGAACAGAATGCAGAGCCAAAGATAGCAAAATACAGAAGAAGACCTGACAAGATGGGAGTACACTTCAAAAAGTTCATCAGCACAGCAACTGCACATTACATTTTAAAGCTCATTTGTTAATAAGTAATTACAGTCTGAATTGATTAGGAGGTGTTTTACCCCTATTTTAATGGCTCTGCAACTGCAGTCAGGTTATCTATGTGCTGAAGATTGTTCGATTGCCTCATCAAAACATCTCTCAACAACACATAAATCATCTCATATTAGAGAACACTTTCCACACAAATGAATATTATTATGGCTCTGCCAGCTATGTATTAATGTCACCTGTATTTTTCTCAGATTGTACAATTTAATCATGCTTTAGGAAAATGTATTCTGACCACGAAAAGCATGCCAGAAAATTATGGATAAGCATGCAAGGGATAGATCTGCCGGTTGCCTGAATGAAGAATAAGTTTAATACCTTGGCGGGTTCACACAATAAGTCGCTGAGGCTGAAGATTCAACTGAAAGGTTACCATGAAATGAAAGCTTAGGAAATAAAGGTGGGGAAAGAAAATGATTTTACGCTGTTTAATAAGACTTGGCCATGCATGCTCATGAGTAAAGCTGAAATGAAATGAAAGAAAGGAAAAAAGATAAGCAACCAAAAAAAAAGGCTTCTCTTTCATTTAGAGGATAGGTTTGATTAAAATTGTGTATGTAATGTCTTCAGGGGTCATAGTACTGTATGTGTAGAATCGCTAACTCATAGGTTTGAACTATTCCTAGGATTGTGTGAAATACTGATTCGCAAGCATGGCAGCGTGAAACTAAAGGGAATTCTAGTCCCAAGATTAATTAATATTTATGACTCTATTTTCATGATCAAAATGTAAGCAAAAGATTGTGGAATTGCTACTCTTGGCACAAAATGGCTATTTTCTGTGACGGTAAGTGCAGGCAGTAAAATAGCAAAGAATGACATTAACTGTAAAAGCAGGTGGGATTCGAATAAAAACAATGGGACTGAATATATTCAAAAATATTTCTCAGGAGCATTTACACAAGATATTTGATATTCATGAAAATCCAGTCCCGAGCACGAAGCTGGGGCGGCTCGGTGCCAAGAGGCCCAAGTATGTGAGTTCCAGAGGAGCACGTGAGCCGTATAGATTTCTGAGACACTTGAAACAGTTCAACATCTTTGTGTGATGTGATTTGTGTCTGTGATTAACTGTGTAGAGTGTAGCTAGTCACCCTTTCTGTAATTTGCCTCCACCCTTTTCAGGTGTTGTTATGCTTATATACTATATATATGTATAGACAAAAGTTTGGAAACACCAGTCAAAGTTTGGCTGGAACAGTTCTTACAAGAACAGTATTGTCAAGTGCATTTGCAAAACCCATCAAGCACAATGATGGCTTTCATGAAGACATTCCCAAGAAAGCAAGTTTTGAAGTAGAAGGGGTATCCAAACTTTTAACTGCATTTAAGAGAAATTTAATGGTGAAAACATTTTAAAGAACATCTATGGCTCTGAGCCCAATACAGTCATACCTGTGAACATTCAGTGAGTGAAGCACCTGATTCTTACTTGTTGCCAACTGGCAGAAGGGATGCATCTGTCTGTACAATCTGTTCACACTGTCACAAATGCACATTACACCACTTGCAGATTACAGGAACTTGGCTGGAAGTTATTGCCACATTCCCATACAGTAGTGACCGAACTTCAAGCCATTTCCACATGTTTGTGCCATTAAAGGAGTTCATATGAGAAGCAGGCAGTCTGATCATGGCTACGACATCCTGAGAAAACTTTCTACCGTGATGGTATCCAAGCACTAGTAAAACACTGGTATAAGTGCATTGGTGTAGCAGGGGACTATATAGAGAAATAACGGACATTTTCACTCTCATAGTTGTGCGCTGATATTCTGAACAATCAAAAGCCCTGGTCTGACCTGAACACTCCACTTATTACTAGTGTAGATGTGGCTTTAAATAACTTTACTTCTCTGCCACAAGTTTGTCCTTTCAACTTAAAAAAATAAATAAATCCATTATGAAGAAGCGTGGTTGGGAAAAATTCAATCAGTCAGCTCCTCAATTTTCCCCTTATCACCAGTGTCCTTTATTAGTGTCCTTTATAGATTTCACAAATTATGTAAATATTTGAAACTTGAGTATCAGTACCTATTACTAAGAACAATGTCTTTCCAGAGCAGGCATCAGCTCACATGTCTCTCATTTGCAAGTGAATAGAGTCTTACAGTGCAACCTTGCCATGCTTTGAGGATAAATAACTTTATCTCTACAACAGTCAAGGTTGCACAGAAGCAAATCTAGCTTCCTTTAGTAAGAGTTGAGTACTTTCTTTTCACTCACTTTGTTTGTTGTAGCCTTTAACACAGCATAATAGCACTCATGAGCATATGCAGATTTGCACTCAAAAGGCTAAAAGTTTGTCTATTTTCCTGTTCCAAAAAAAAAAAAAAGTAGCTTTAGGCTATAACATGCTGTACACTAGATATTAGAATCATTAGTGCAAATATTGCTCTTCATGCAAGTGCTGGTAAGGTTAAAGTGCAACCTATGCCTCAGCCTTGCTTGAGAAATAATTGGGCTGTAGGCCTGCAGGTGTGTCAGATGTTACAGATCTCTCTGCCTTGATTTGCACTCTGGACCTGTATAGCAACGGCAAAAGCTCTGCTTACAGCAAGGACATTAATTCAGTCTATCTGTCCTGCCTTTGAGGCCTACGCGAACTATAAACTGGAATTTGCAGCATGTTCACAATTTCTCTAATGCACACACACACACACACACACACACACACACACACACACACTAACCAGAAAGCAATTTATTAGAGATCTCTTCTACCACCTTTGGCCTTCCTGTCACTGGATTTATTTTACACTTTTCTAACAAGTATTTAAGTCTTAACTTGGTGTTGCTGTTTTGCCTACGTAAATGTTACTGATGTACTGCATGAAAGACAGCATCAGGCTCTGAACGCGCCTTAGATGTGTATGTCTAAATGGGGAGATACTGGTAAGCTTCAATAAATGTGTGTGTGTCTGTGTGTGTGTGTTTCTGCATCAGTGTGTGTCTGTTTCTTCATTGCCTGATTGTAATGTGTGAACTCTAAACGCTTGAATGGAAACTAAATTCATTTGGGGAACTAAATCTATTCTTTTATGTTTAAGCCAGTGGTGGAAAATTGTTGAGAAATACTATTATGTTACTGTAGTTAAGGACAATAAAAAGTCTTTAAAAATCACCATCGATTATAAAGAAGGAGTATGTCCACATTAACTTTGGTCAACTTATTAAAATTAGCTGGGTAGTTAATGTTCGTTTGTTACTAATGTGCTTAGCATTTATGGTCTGACAGGACAGCTGTGACTTATGCCGATCAGCCATAACATTAAAAACCTTAACTTCCTAGTTTTCCTTGTGCCACTTACTCAGCTCTGGCCCCTCAGGCTTTACGGGACCTCCTGCGGTTTGGGCTTCTATGGATTGGACTTGGTGCATCCCATAAGTTCTTGATAGGATTGGGATCTGGGGAGTTGCTGGGATGCCAGGTCAGCAGCCTTGGGCTTGGGCTTGGACTCTTTGTGAGTTGTGTGTGGAATCAGACTAGATGGGCTAGCTATTGTTGGTCCCTGCACGCATGGGTAAGCCTTGGGTGCCATGATCCTGTCATGAGTTTACTAGTATAGAATTAATAACCAACATTAATGTATTAACTTGGTGTTAATGTTATGACTGATTGCTGTAGGTCTGTTAGTTGGTTAAGTTTTCCTAATTTTGTCTAATTAACTGGATGGTTAGGTTTTCTAAAAATATCTAGCCTGTACCATTGACTGATTGGTTATAGAACTAGCTAACCATGTAGGATCAAGCGCAACTTGTTACAAACATTCAGTTTTTACTCTTGAATACTTAAGCGTTTAGATACTCCTTGACTTACACTTTTACTTACATACAGTACGTTTTCTCTTATCCACCCCTAATTAATTCCTAGGCTTCCATGAAAAGATGCAAAACCCAAGACAGAGAATGTGTTTGATCGTGAAATTACTCATCCTGGATACCGTTGATGAGACGAATACATTCCTCAGCACATCATCAAGAGGGACTAGGGGTGTTGTAGAGACGTAGACGCAGCAGTCACTCTTTTCTTTCCTTTGAGTGTTAGACAATGAAATGAAAGAGCGATAAAGGAAGGACAGAAGGATTTGTTTTGACAGACGTGTGCTGGATCAGACATGTGCCTCACAGGGCCTGGTGTCACAGATCTGTCTTAATTACCGGCTTCTGAGAGCCGCCCTGTTTGTTTCTGTGCCTAATGAGTTTGATGGGGATTAAGCACCATGCTCTGGGCCAATTAGTGCACTGAATCCCAAAGCGAAAAAAAAACAAACATCTTTGGCCACACACAGAAAACATACTTAGATAGGAAAAGCAGAGTGAAGGACTAGACTTTACCAAGTTGTAATAATTTTAACTTCATTCCCTTATGGAAGGATGGTATAAATTTATATGTTTTTATATTTCTGAGCATGCTTTTTTATATATAAGATTTTTTTCCCAAAAATTCTTGCCAAATGTGTCTCACCTACAGTAGGTGTAATGTCCATAACTTGGATGGAACTTGGATTCAAATGGCCAATTTAGATTTCACATGACAATATATAAACCTAAAAAGTGTATTTTTCTTGTTAAATGCTATTTGTTTTGTATTTGTAAATGCTATTGCTAATTGTTTTAAATGCTAAACTGGTATGATATTGCAACATGAATTTGACATGGTTACAGACACTACAGATTTTTTTTTGGGAAAAAAATCCTTAATCTTGCACAGAATGCTTTAGTTTAAGCAAATGATTTTACAGGTCATACAGTATGCTTCTAGAAGTTGGCAGCATGGTGCCTTAGTGGTTAGTGACTTTATTTTTTAAAGTAAGACAGTATAACGCTAAAAAATGGCAAAAATATTTTTGAGGCAAAAATAAAATCATCTCTCCAAAATGTTAGCAACTTGAAATTTAAGGGAAGCAAGGGTGGTCACAAGCTGAGTAATTTTTGACTGATCATATAACTTAAAAGTTTTTTTCCGTCCTGGTTTTCTCCCCAATTTAGTCATATCCAATTCCTCGCCGTCACTAGGGCGAGGACTATCACATGTTTCCTCCGAACCACATGACGCGAGCTGACCGCATCTTTTCAAACTGCCCGCTCACGCACTGTTGGGGGCGAAGTAACTCAGAGCACTAGTGCCACTGGCGAAGCTCTTGACCCAAAGGGCGTGGCTCAGCAGAGCCTCTTGTGGTATCCTGTGATAATTGGCACCAGGACATTGGGAGTGGATCCTTTGGGCAATGTGGGTTGCAGGATGGGGTATCTACACTACGTTCCAAATTATTACGCAAATGATATCTTTCTCTGATTTTCATAATTAGTCAATGCAAATGACAGTCA
>JAQMYJ010000038.1:12100175-12116716 GCA_030014305.1 Clarias laeviceps
GTTGACAAGTGGGGCTTGAAAATTCGCCACCCCCTTAAGTGGGGAATGACAGAAAATGTTTGAGAACCACTGGGCTAGAGAGTCACATCATTACAACACTGTATACGTTTGCGTACATTTCTACTTTTCCAGCAATGCTAGCGGCGATGCTAGTGACAAAGAAGAAAATAAAGACCTGGTTTGATATTTGGGCACAAGCTCTGTACTAGCTCCAGAAACACCTTGTTGGGAAAAGGGGTATGAGATGCACAGCATCCTTAGTGCCAGTTCCAAGCCTGGAGAAACAGGTAGGTTGCAGTAGAAAGGGACTTTGGTGTAAAAACTACGCCAATAATTTGCGGATCAATTGATCCGATGAAGAGAAAAAGTAAAAAAAAAAAAAAAAGTCAGATTTAGTAGATTTGATCTTCATTAGAGTGAATGCTTATTCTACTCATCCATACCACATCATATGTGTCATGTTTTATCTCTAGGTAATCTTGCTTTTGTTTTTTTGTTGGACTTTTAACTTGACACTGTCTTTGTTTAGTAGCTGTGGCTACAATGCCACCTTATGACAATCAGCTGTGATTGAGATGGTCCAAGTGAAATTCAATCACTGTAATAATGAATACTGTGTAACCATAATCCTGGCATGGATAAGAAGGGCTGGTATGAGTGTTTCAGAAACTGCAGATCTCCTTGCATTTTCACACAAAACTGTTTCTAGAGTTTACACAGAATAGTGTGAAAAGCAGCAAACACTGCACAAGTAATAGTGGAAATGCCTTGTAAATAATAGAGCTTACAGACAAATTGTAAGATTAAGCCAAGAAGAATCTAGTACCTCAGATAACCGTGATCAGAATCAGAATTCTACCAGAATAAATTGTGGTGATCAGAAAAGCATCTCAGAAGATGCAACACATCAAACCTTCAAGTGGATGGCCTACTACAGCAGAAAACCACACTAGCCAAGAACAGGAATTTGAGACCAATACTAGCACAGGCAGAGGCCTTTACACTCACTGACCTTCTATACCGCTTTATCCTGTATTCAGGGTCACGGGGACCTGGAGCCTATCCCAGGAGGTTTAGGGCACGAGGCAGGGTACACCCTGGACAGGGTGCCAATCCATCGCAGGACACACAAACACACTACGGTCAATTTGGGAATGCCAATTAGCCTAAACTGCATATCATTGGACTGTGGGAAGAAACCAGAGTACCCAGAGGAAACCCACCAAGCACATGCAAACTCCATGCACACAGAGATGGGAATCGAGCCTGGCCGGAAATCGAACCCGGACCCTGGAGGTGCAAGGCGACAGTGCTAACCACTACACCACCACTATGTGCCTTTACATAGTTAAAGAAAAGAAACAGCTGTTCTTTTTCAGCTGTTCTCTTCAGACTCTGTTCCCATGATAGCCTCAGATTCTTGTTCTTGGCTGACAGTAGTGCAACCTGGTGTGGTCTTCTGCTCTTCTGCTGTTGAAAGCTATCCATAGTGTGTTTCAGCCTGCATACCCTCTGTTCTCAGCTTTTCAAACCATTGAGAATAAACCTTAAAGATTGTTGTATGTGAACATTCCAGGAGATCAGCACACTCAAAATAGCTTGTTTTGCATCATCAACTATGCAATGATTAGAGTCACAGAAATCACTTTTTTCTTCCTACTGATGGCTGTTGCAATCATTATCTGATGCTGCTGATCCATATCTGCACATTTTTTAAAATTTCTTTGCCGATGCTTGATTGGATAAATAGATATTTGCACAAATAAGCAGGTGTTCCTAATAAAGCGTGCACTGAGTGCATGTTCTCCCATCACATCATTTATGCTGTTCCATTAGTGAAACCTACATTTACATTCAGTTTCATCTTCGATTTTACTCCTCCCATCCTAACATTTACTGAAGAGCCAAAAACCATATTTCTAAATAATTATGTAATTTCATAAATTCCCTTAAGCAATTAATTCCACTAGAGACTCCAATATAACTGAAATGCACTCCACAGCCATACTGCTGTGTCAACCCCTGCAGTTGCTTTTTATTGTATGAAAGAATGAACGAAACCCTGGCAGTTTGCTTTTCATCCATCTTTTATCTTGCTTTGGCCCATAAACTCAAGCAGACCTGGAGCCTATCATAAAACATTGCTCCACTCAGCTCATTCACACTGAATGATTTTAATATCACCAAGTCTTTCATGCACTGTCTGTTCATAAGCATTACAATATTGAACCAGTGAACAGCCTTTTTTTTTTTTTTTTTTAGCACATGTTAAAATCAACAGGTGGCTTTAAAGTCAGTATTTCTCTTCACTTGATGGTGTAGTGTGATACTTGTTAGGATGTTGATACAAGTTGATACAGTTCTACAAGTCCTTATCGGGATGAAATATCTCATTTGCTGTGGACTGGCAGGCCAGGGTGGGATCGATCGCTGCTATGATGTGTGTATGCAGGCATGGCAAGGCTTAAGCCCAGAGAGATGTGTAATATATGGATTAGAGTTAAAGCCAGCCTCTTGACAGACTCATTTATCTTTCAGTGTGACAGGACTGAGCCCAACTGCAGCCATTTCTAATCTTTTAACACTTTTATTCTAACACAGTGTCCATGAAAACACTAAATCTCTCTTCATGTGTTTGAAAATGTGTGTTTTGGGTATTTTCTGGCAAGGGCATGATGGATTGCACGTCCTAGTAGAATTCTGTCGAGCTTGTGTTGGCATGGTAGGAGTCGATGCGAAACGGTCCTGTTCCGCTTATTGATCTGTGTTTTTCTCTCTAAATCCCCCACCACATGCTCACAGACACCCATCCCACCTAGATAAACATGCATGAATGTGTGTGTGTGTGTGTGTGTGTGTGTGTGTGTGCGTGTGAGTGAATCACACACACCCTAACACATTCACAATACACAAATGTGGAAATGAGAAATCACGTTCACACCATGACAAATAAAAGGCAATTTTTGTGTAATTACCAAATAAGACCAGTAATAAAAAGAATAAACAGTTTGTTTAAGATAAAGGGAAAACATATTAGCAAATTATGCTATATGTTTATTATATGATGCACATACTAATCATAACAGACCACAGTTACTATGGCTGCTTTTACAGGATCATTTCTGGCATCTGTATGAATACTCATTGACATGCATTGCTGGTTTGTTGTCCATGTATTTCTTTCTGGCAAAAATAAAGATAAAGATAAAAAAAAAAAGATCAGTATGCAATATGAGAATCATAAACAGAACATGATGTTCCAGTTGGCATGAGATGTATAGAAATACCCTGAGGTAAAATGGCCCAGTTTATCATATTGTTGTTAATATTCACTTCATGTCAATTTACTGGGGTGTACAAAAAAAAAGCAAAAATAATGACAATAACAAGCTTGTTTTTAGCAGAAAAAGAAGTATTTTGCCAAAATCTCAAGGATTCCTTAGTGCTAATATGCTATAGTGTTTAATTTTTAGCAAAGATGATGTTTAGCATTTATAACACCTACTGTAGATTAAACCATGACTTCTGCTATTATTTTAATAATAATAGTTAATATTGCAAAAAAAAAAATTTTTGTGGTGATGCAATACAAGTACAAATTTGTCACAAAAATGTCATATTTCTTTGAGGTGGTTGTGCAACATTACAAATGTTTCTTCCAATTCCTCTCTTCCTCTCACTCACTCTTTATACCACTAATCCTGTGCAGGGTATCAGGAGGCCTGGAGCCTCTCCCATGGGACGCAGGGCACAAGCCTGCGTGCCAGACACACTCCAGGAAATTAGGAAATGTTAATTAGCCTACTCTGCATGTTTTTAGACTGTGGGAGGAAATCTACCAAGCATGGGGAGAACATGCAAACTCAATCCACACAGACCTAAGGCAGGAATCGAACCCTGTGCTAACCACTACACCACCAAAGCAATTAAAAAGGCATATTAATTAAAGGCACAGTGATTTCTTTCTTTTTTCTTCTTCTTCTTTCTTTCTTTCCTTCTGTCTGTCTTTTTTTTCTTTCTTTATGGATAGCATACCTCAACTGAGTGTTAAAGATCAATTAGGTCAAGTTCAACATATTTTTCTATATGATATAATGATTCAACATTTCTACCAAAAGGTTGAGCAGAACATTTAAAGGGCAAGGTAAAGGCACATTTAAACACAAAATATCATGAAGGAGAGGCAAATGGTCCAAGTGCAAGCCTTCATTAACAGTTTAAACAGGAAAGTCAAGGTCAAAAATAGGGAGTGGTTAAATATCAGGCAGATTGATAAATGCAAGGCATTCTACATAAAAATTCAAGGACAAAAATACATACAGAAACACACAGAAACAATGGTGAGTGAGAGGAAGCTAATGTCTGCACTAGATGAGATTGCGGACTCAAAGCGGCTTCTGTGATGACACTGAATTTTAATACTAAACTAATATTGTAGTGAACCAAAAGAGCATTGTTGATTTGATTGTACAGATGATTATTTGCGATTAATTTCTCCTCCATTATGATTTACATCAACGTGATTGACAGACACCTTATCCAGACCATTATGGCAAAATTTTAACTCTGGTGAATGTTGTCAGTTTTCACACTTTCATTTGTTAATCCGTCAACTCATTGTTCATTATTAAGGTGCTACTGATCAACACCCCTTTAGATTTAATCAGTGAGTCATGGTACATTACCAAACTGTCTCTATCTCTGTAAAACCATTTTTTAAAACCAAGTTTCCAAACATCACTATCACTGAGCTTCTACAAATTGTTCCTCTCAAGATTGTCCTGTCTACTCGAGTCTAACTCTACACGTCTGACATGTACTTGAGATGTCCTTGAGAATCCCAACTAGCACCACACAATCAATTCCTGGTGCAATTTAGCAGCAAACAGCAGAACAGTGAATACAGAAATGTTCCTGCAAAACACTGTGCTTGTGCTCAGTGGTATGAATTCTCCTCCCGCTGCCTTTGATAGGATCACACTTTCCCATTACTGTACAGGCAGGAGCGTGTAATGTCCTGGGTACCAAAGTGTAGCACTTCACTTATCATCCACTTTCACAGCAATCAATTGGCATTAAAATAGCACTGCATAGCCACAATTACTTGACAATTCCTCCAATAGCAGGAAGCAGGGGAGCCGGAAGCGAACTGTTGTTTCTTTCTTGTTCTTAATGCTCTTGCTGATTTCAGATCAATGACCTGAATGCAACACTACGACATCACTGAAAAAGAGTGTAGGAAAGGAACTGGAACAGACTGAATGGTGTGGAAAGAGATCTCCCAGGTTTCTTAACAGTCTTAAAAATGAAGGTGCCAGAAATGATACCTTGTGTGATTGAACCAGGAATACAAGAGCTGTGAGCTGGCAATGCTGCACTGCACTACTGTGCTGCCCGAGCTAAAAATTCCCACATTATGAATGTTTTGTGCAAGGATATTTTTGATTGTTTAGGTGAGATGAGATGAGATAAGATATGGTAAGATGAATAAAGATAAGGTTGTTACAGTGTAAAACAATAAAAGATAACATGAAATGCATTCATTCATTCATTCATTAGTCTTCTATACCACTTATACTGTGTACAGGGTTGAGGGATATCACAGAAAACTTAGGGCATGAGGTAGGGGTTCACTCTGAACATGGTGCCAAGCCATCACAGGGCAATGCGCATGAACATTCTGTTCATTCTGGGCATTCTGTTTTTTTTTCAGTCCAAAGACATGAAAGCCAGACTAATTAGCATTTCCAAATTGCCCACATAGTGTGTGTGTCCTGCAATGTATTGGCACTGCATCCATGGTATACCCTGCCTAGTACCCCAAGTTCCCTGGGATAGGCTCCAGGCATCCTGCAATGCTGTACAGGATAAGCGGTGAGAGTGAATGGACCAGAAGGTTCTATCGGATACCTAAAATGTTCCTTTGAGATCACAGTTCAATAAAAAAGTACTGTAGGCAGATGAAGCAGGTGTGAATGAGTGTGCAAGGTCAATTTTCCCAATTTGTGAAAAAGGCTTACACAGCGACCCTGACGAAGATTAAGTGGTTACTAAAGATGAATGAGAATTTGTTCTTTCATTGTTTTAACTGTGCACCATGATTAGACATGGAGTGGCAGCCTCTTATCCAATTTGTGATTGCCCACTAGTACTATTTAAATGATTACACATGCACTCTCTTCACTGTAACTTTGTACTTTCACTTTTTTTTATTTTATTTGTTTTCCACAGCAACCCTTGTCAAACAGACAAATCCCTCGAATGGCTGAGTGTATTCATGCTGGATTGCACTCTCACCACCACTGGAGGCCAAATTCTGACATCAGACACTGCCTGTGCACCGTCCTGAAGCGAATTTGTCACTGCCAGCAATGAAACATAAAATAAAGTGCTGTCAGTAAGCTTACCTGTGTTCTCTACAGCTCATTGCACAGGGCCACTTGGAACCATCGATCAGGCAAATATATTTGGAAGTACTTATATGTACTTTTTGAAACATTTCCCAAGATACTCCATTCCCCAGAACACAACAAATGCATTACAAAGCTTATTCCACCAGTCTCTTTATGATTGCACCAATTCTCATTCGAAAAAAAATAAAAAATGGTCTCGCTTAAACACCAGCATAAAAAAAATAAATAAAAAAATCAATCCCTCTGACACACACAAAATAACAGTCCAACCATGCCTACCTTACATTTGTAGTCGCTTTCTCTGTGTTTAACATACGCCTACGCTATCTTGGGTCAGAATACCTGCCTTTTAGCATTTTAAGAGGGACTCTCCTGAGGATCATGAAGTGTAAGCACTCTGAAAAATAAGTCATTAAGACTACCGATCCAGGGGTGTTCTTATTATTAAAACATATCCCTGAGGATCCACCTCAAATAGATAAAGGCATTGGATATCTCAGTAATTTGTGAACAGCCTTGGCTACATCTCATTTAATGTTACATAACACTGGCAGGTGTGTGTATATTTATGTTTAATTTATGTCACGGTTAGTGCGAGTGTTTTTTACTGATAGCGATGCCAACCCACAGCCTACATTATCCGCCCCATGTGACAACTATATTCTTAGAATCGAATCCAGGCTGTAATTTTTTATAACCAATGCACAAATTGACTTTACAGAGCAGTCCACCAAGCATAGTCAGGAAAATCTGTAGAAACATTCTGCACTCTTTGCATCATCGATAACCAGACTTTGATGTGTTGTTTTTCTCTGGTATATATCCAGTAAATGATAAAAGCAGTATCAGACAAGACTATGAAAGATATTGAATTATGCCTGCGCTGGCTTTATCTAATAGGGTGCAGTGTATTGACGCACAGATTCTGTTAATGTGTGTGTGCATGAAATGACAATAACACACTTTCATCATCATATATCGCAGGTATAATGTATTCCCCATTTGATTTTCATTAGCGACTGAGCTGATTAATGTCAATTATGTGATTAAAGCATTATTTGTGAGAAATACGCTACAGTTTCCTGTTTTCTCACCAGTAGCGAATGGTTTTCCATTACAGAGTGAAGAGGCAAGGAATACAGTACATTCATATAATGGGTGTACAGTATGTTGTTCCTTATTTTATTTAAACATATTAAAACAAATCATTAACAAGAAATCTGAAACCACAATGGATGGAGGCATATTACGAGGGTAATGAATGTAATGCAAACGTGGGAATAATGTTTTTATTAACTGACATAGGTCGTTCCTACTCCTCTTCTATAGTAACTCCTCTTCCTGTTCTTCTTCATTGCAGACAAGTAATGGATTCCAAGCAGGAGCAATATCCCGAACGAGGGGTGGAGGTTGTCTGACATTCACAGAAGGCTAAAGAACGTTTATGGAGATTGACAAGAATTTTAAAGAAACCAGCATTAAAGGCAAACCACACAGTGGGAGGGTGGATTCAAGGAAGGGGCAAATGCATCACTTGTGATTGAGACTATGTTGAGTAGTATAGAAGAAGAATTACTCTTACTGTATGTTCATTCATAAAAAAGATATGCCCGCTTTTGGTGTGGAGATGACCCAGGCACTAGAAGCTGAATACCGTTATCACCTGCCTAGTTTTAAACTAGTTTTTCAGTTACTTACAGTAGCACAACTCTTCAGCCAAATGGGCTAGAACTGCTGTAATTAGTGTCATTTATGATTGATTTACTGGTAGAAGCATAATACTGTACATGGCACACTGTATGTTCTCTTAATATATGGAGCTTCTTTAGAATGAATTGGTGAATAATTGCATTTGAGTATGGTGCTTAGGTGTCTACAGTATATGCATTTGGTTATATAGTGTATAAGGTTTAATCGCATTACTTTTGGCACAACCATCTGATTTGACATGGCATATGTGACTTTCACAGTGAAAAATAATTAATATCTTGTGTTTTTTAATATACTGAAAACAATTTAATGTGAAGCTACTTTTTAATCAAACTGAGAATAAATATTTCTCCCAAATGCCCCAGTTTTCTTAAATAGATTTTCAGCAGTCTTATATTAAATGACATGCAACATTGACTGTATATCTAAAATTGTATTTGATGAATGACTTTGATAAGAGTAATCATAAATAAAAGCATATATTCAACAAAGCTTTTATTACCTCTTGCTAAGTTAGATGTCCTCAAGCTCTTCATTAACTCTGATGAATTAATATTGACTTGTTGGTGTTTTGTTTGGTTTTGCCGATGTGGTTTTTCATGTTTTCTGAATTAATAAAAAATGAAGGCATGTTTCCATTCTGCGCACAATGGTGCTACCAAAACTGTTAAAACAGAACATTTAAAAAGGATATCCCTGCCATTGAGCTTGGATGATTTAAGACAGGGTAGCAGCTGTGAATTCTTTTTGTGCACTTGTGACAAAATTAAGCAAGTTCTGTGAAATCCATTTTTTCTTTTTTTTAATAAAACCTAATAAAATATTCTAAAAAGCAGACAGTGCTATGAGGGGGGAAAATTATAAAAATCTATACAACAATATATATATATATATATATATATATATACTGTATACTGTATATATAGTAAGAGATAGTTTATTACTGAGTAGTTATTAATAATTCTTCTTATGTTCTTCTTCCGGATTGTTACTTTTACTGTGAACCAGTATTTCATAATTGATTAAATTAATTATATTCAATATAGGTGTTAGTATTGTCATCTCAAATCTCTAAGGGTTGTCATGTTCGAATCTCAGTATGTATGCGTAAAGTTTGCATGTTCTCTCTGTGTCTGGTGGGATGCACTGTGCATTCTGGTTGTCTCTCACAGTCAAAATACAATAATACACAGAATAGCCCTGCAGTGGGTTGGCAGTCCATCCATGGTGTGTCCCGGTTTCCCAGGATTGACTCCAGTCCCCTGCAACCCTATAGATTGATAAATGTATGGATGGATGAATTGAATTGAATCAGTTGGATCTGACTTTGTTACACAAAAAGAAAGAGTGACACAGACAGATGGAGAGGAAAACAGACATTGTTTTGTCTCATCAAGGATTTTATATAAAGAAAATGAAACTGAGACACGGCAACTGCAATTAAAACACAAGCTTGTGTACATTTAACACAAATGTTTATAGTTAAAAAAAAATCTAGAACGTCTTGATCATTATTGTAAACAGTACTTCCAGTTTATTAGTGTTATGCATCAAATCAGTTGATGTGTCATTTAAAGACGCATTCATCTATTCTGTTTACTATTTTATAGACACAGGTACGTGTTTAATTGCACGAAACTGCATTAGGTGTTTGGGGTGCATATGTAGCTGCGTCACAGACAATGTTTTAACAGTCGGTGTGACAGGATGGCATTGTAGCATGGGAGTGAAACAGATGCTTGTAATTCTTCGCAAACCAGCAAAGAAAGAAAGAATGCTCACATGATTTGATTAGAACTCTCGATGGGGACCACAGAGAGGAGACTTAATTAAAAATCATCTTGATGGAAAATGCACAGGAAAATATCATTTGTTAGGAGGTGCGGTGCAGCTGAGAATCTGGCAATCAAGGGACACCACGGGGAAAAAAAAGACTCTAACTAACTGCCTGATCTAAATTGAAAAATGATAACAATTTGTCTGCGATGGCCACTAGGGCCAAGGTCGGACGCAAACTCTATTAAGTTTCAACCAGCTTGTTTTCTCACTTCTCCTTTAACATCAAGGGCCACTGTCACTTATCAAAGTAAACAAATTAAAATCTTCCTCGATTAGGCCCTGCAGCACAACGAGAAGGCCAGCAGCAAGGAGTGCAGAACTCCCTCAGCACCGCACACTCTAACACAGTCACACTTTAGTCCCGCGGTGCAGCTGCCCGGCCAAATACAGCAAGCTGCTGAAATGGAGCGATTTGAAATACCCATTAAAAATAATGAGCAGGCTATTTTCACCGCCTGTTAGCGGAAAACAATCCATATTGCAGTGCTATCGCACCAAGCCAAGTGAAAGAGCAACAATTGCAGAAGGGAAATTTATTTAATGACCTCCTGTTGTGCTTAGCTAAGAGATGCATTATAGTGCCAAATAGCATAGTTTGGAACATTTTATGAGGAAATGATGTCTGTGATGTGCAGATGGACTTTAACAAATCACCAGTGATGTGGAAAGCGTGATCATGTAATTTCCCTTTGAAGCTACTCTGTTGAAAAAAAAATAGCAAAAGATGGTCATGATATACGTAATTATTAACTTGATATGCATGATAAAGCATTATAGCATAATTCTGATCTGTACACATCATAGTTTATTTGATAGCATGCAGTAGCATGTAATGTTCATGAATAAGTAACAGAACATTTGGTGGATAATTTCCACTTAATTGTTTCATTAAAGATTAGACTGTGAAAATTCTCAAAGGACCAGAGAAACTTTCAAAGGATCAGAGAAACTTTCAAAGGCACTGAGAAATTACTGAAAACTCGTCACATCCGCTTGGACATACAGTCAAAAACAGTCACTTCTGCATTTCTCTGATGTCAATCGTTCAATCCATGGCTGTGATTTCTTCTTGAACATAATGTACTGAAAATAGGTTCTTGATTGCTACTGCCTTCTTCACCACTGTCCATGAGTGTTCTATTAGGTTTTGGTCTAGAGATGACCCAGGTCAATGCACTAGAAGCTGAATACCATTATCACCTGCCTAGTTTTAAACTACTGTAGTTTTTCAATTACTTTTCAAGAGTATCACAACTCTTCAACCAAATCAGCTAGAACTAATTAGTGACATTTACTAAATGACTGAATTATGCACTGAGAAAACCATAATACAGTACATGGCACACTGTATGTTGCCTTAATATACAGTATGGGGCATCTTTTGAATGGATTAGTAAATAATTGCATTTGAGTATGGTGCTTAGTTGTCTATATGCATTTGGTTATATAGTGTATAAGGGTTCATTTCAGATGCACAACTTAATACAAATAGATAGTTGCATTAGTGGGTGTACTTAATATTAGTTTTTCTCCCAGTGGCAAGGACACACCTGGTGTAAGTAATCAAACTATTAGCCTGTTTTTGGAATGTGTAAGAAAGCCATGTACAGTATGTACTGTAGGAAACAAACAAAGGCATGGGAAGAACATGAAACATATTACAGATCGTTACCTGAGCTTAGGATAATAATAATAATAATAATAATAATAATAATAATAATAATAATAATAATAAACTTTCTTTCTTTCTTTCTTTTCTATAGGAATAATTTAGGCTATATTGCTGCAAACAAACAAACACACAAAAACTCACCATACGTTAAATCTAAAAATACACTGACGTGATATTGTTTATATACTCGTTTATTGTGCCAGTAATTCTGGAGTTGACTGTAAGTATTCGCTGAAAGAATGGAGCGCAATTAGACGAACGCCTTTCATCAGCTCTATTTGTGGCTCAGGCTTAAAGGAAAATATGCATTGCAGAAATAGTCCTATCCATCTAACAGGAACAAGAATATTAGTAAGGAGAACTCTCTACTCTCCAGGGCTTGGATGGAGCTTATGGAAAAGCTCATTGTTTGATTTTCTCACTCAGCTTTATTCTCACTGAATGCACTAAAATGCTAATCTTCTCAGTGCTACGTGTATTTGCCAGAACAAGCATATAAACAGCCCAGGATATCAGGAAGACGGACAGGATGGGGATTAAGGCAGAATGTTTGTTCGTTCTGACTAAATGAATGTAAGGGTAGCAGCGCATGGATTAGCTAGCACGCGATCATGCACATTACCAAGAATTCACATCTTCTGCAATCACAAACAGATTATTCTTCCTGCTGAAGCATGGTTTCTTAAGGTGCCAATCTGTTTGGAGAGTTATCATTATCTTTCAGGCAGATGATTGCTCAGAAGTTGGAGTATGCAATAAATATCACAGAGACAGTTATACTTCCAGGACATACTTAAAAAAAAAAAATTTTTTATGAGCAAACCTTTTTTTCTTTTAATGTCTGTCAAAAGTACAATAACCTTTTTGCCAATTATGGATAAGCCTGTGACGGCTGTTTCTTGCATTTATAGTAAATATTAAATATACAGCATTTACAACCAATGATGGATTTTTTTCAAAGATAATTCCAACACAAACGACATACTCATGATGGACAATTAAAAGCTGGAGGAATAAGAATAAAACCAGAATGTTGTGTTTATTATTCTCTTTAGAGTAGCATGTATGAAACCAATGTGTAGTTGCGTTTTCAATGCTGGTTTCCCCTTCTTTATCTTGTCAGTGATGTTATCCCCATAAACATTCTGTAGCGCAGTGGAAGATCATCAGCTTTGACAATGGGGATTTTCAAAGAGGATTCAAGGATCGGGCTCAACAATGGCACAAATGCATTGCTTGTGAATGGAACTTATGTCAAATTAATGTATATGTGATGAGAACATGTTTTATTGACCAATTTTTGATGTGCTTTTTAATGTTAATTATATTCTATTTTTTTATACTGACTTTTATACGGGATTTAGCTTAAAATAATCCACAGTTACAGTAAACAAATTTAGAAAGTTCTGGTGTTTTGTAACACAATTTGATTGTAGTTGTTGCAATCTGAGTACTGTATGTTAACAATGTTACTAACCTTAAAATACAATAAATATATACTAACTACTGACTTAAATGTCTACATCATAGAATGTCCTCTACAGTTTATTCAGTAGCTTAAATGCTAGGAGTCACCATTTGGTTTATGTTGCTGCAATTTTCTATGTAGAGAATTATATATTATTTTAATGTGATGTATAGATATTCCTCACTTAAATAAAAAAATTGTGCAGTATAAATATTGAATATTATTTGGTAGGAAAAATATATTGCCTGGCACCAGGTAAGTCACACACTCAATTTTCAACTTTTCAATATTTTGTTCAACTGCTTTTTGCTCTGATTTCATTGCCACAAAAGGTTTATACAGAGGGCACTACTGTATGCACTTCCCACATGACCCTTTACCATAGTTCCAATGTCCAATCTCCACTTCCTAGCAAACTGAAGCATTTTTTTTTATTAGTTTCACTGACAAATATTTTTCTTATGGCCACACAACTGTTTTGCTCCAATCACATTGTGTGTTTGGAAATGCTCTTACGTTCACTATTATGGTGCAACTATTATGGTGCACAGAGTTTTGAAGTGATGCCCAATCATGGTCATTCATGTTTGGTTTCCAACTAATTTTTTTCCACTAGGCTGACAGTTCAGCACTCTCCTTCTAGTTTTTAATAATGTGTTGGACAGTTCTTAAATCAATTTCAGTAATTTTATTGCTTTGCTTGATGCAGTCCAATAATTCGACATCTAAAACAGATTTTTCTGGCCAGGCAGTGGGGCATTCCTGTTGAGAACCCAACATTGTTCCATTGTTAATTCACCAGCATTGGTATGCCAATGATGTTCTGACAAATACAACCAAAGACACTCGTTAATCCAAATAACTTTGCTGCACTCTTAATACAAGTGAAATGTTCTGCTGGGCAGCACTGCTATTGAATAGTTTGATAGTAGTATTGGTATTGGTAGATGAACTATTATTAGATAGTTTGATAGTAGTGTTGGTATTGGTAGATGAACTATTATTAGATAGTTTGATAGTAGTGTTGGTATTGGGACAGTAGCAGCCCTACTATTGAATAGTACTTGTTGTAGTAGTAATTGCACAGGAGACATAAAGAAAACTTGCAGTGCTCAAACAAACGAACACCGAAGTCCCAGTGGCACATCAGTAAGTATCAATAAGTGCCATGATCCATTGCGCTGCAGTGTCTATGAAAACCTGCAAGACAAATTTGAGTAAAACCAAGAGATATGAAAGATATGGAGAAGAGAGATCAATAGGGAGATTTGTTCAATTTAAATTTCAAACAGATAAAGACCTGTTAATGCAGCCATGGATTTGTGAGATTGCAGCCCACAGCACGTTTTAGCAGATAACTTTGATTACCTCACTAATATAAATGGGGCTAATGGGTGGAGAAGTTATTCAATCGACTCTCATCCCTGCTGAGAGAACAGCTTCCTGCTCAGAGACAGTTTCAATGGATTCATACCAAAAGTGAATTACCACTTTGTTCTATGTTATCAAAAGCTTTTTTTTCTTTTCTTTTCATTCATTAACTCAGTAACAAAGAGACATCTTAAATCAAGCATTAATAGAAACAGGACTTTCAAGTTTATTTTAGTACCGAATATTAGTGATTAATAATATTGTGTATTCATACAATATACAGTAGCTAGGAACAGTGACCTCATTGGCTTAATTAATGGATATCAGAGCAGACAGTGTAGCAGACTGGACCTAGTAATAGTTATTGAAAATGGATTTGCAATGCTATCTTGTTGAATTATCTTGTGATTGTGATCACAGAAAATAATAATTATATAATTCATGAATTAATTTGTCTTCAGTACCCTTTTTCTCGTGGTCAGGGCTGTGGTAGATTTGAAGCCTTGACAGGAACCACAGGTGCACAGGGGGGTAATACTGTATACAATGAATAGGAATGCCAGTCTAAACACAAGGCACTGTTCACACCTAAATACATTTAGAGCTACTCTTGTAAGCACCTCTTAGTGTTTAGACCGGCATCTACACTTTTAAGTGGAAGTGAATACATTTTAATCAAATGCATTGTGGGAAAAATTGTTATGACCCTTTCTATATAATGCGCTCACATTTATACATGATTCATTTGCTGTATTTTTTATATTATTATTATTACTGTTATTAACACTGGACTTGATGTGGACTGGGAAAGATGAAATTACTGCTGGCACAAAAAGAATATAAAGGCTTTGAAAAGGAGAGGATGTGCTTATATGGGTAGATGAGTCACATTTTGAGAAAAAGATAATTGCAATACTTTATATAACTGACAAATCTGTGTTTTTCATACCACTTCCTGTGGATTAGCTACATTCTTCAGCCTATACATACACTATACATACCTATTCCATACTGTACAGTAGCATGCAGAACCATATACAGTATATAAAAGTCTTTTAAAACATTTCCAAAAAGACTTCGTGCTTCGTGACTCCTTTGCATCACTGAGTTTTTGCTGGCAACCGCATTCTTTGCAGCCGTGTGTTTGTTACGATTACTTTGACCAAGTCAAAAAACTTTGCACTGCATTTGTACGTAAAATGTTATCACCTAGGCAGCTGTAAATGACCTTTATTTTGAGTATTTTCATTAACAGGAAGAAAAGTATGGTTAATTTTTTTGTTTATAAATGTTTTGGGTTGTGATTTCTTCATAAAAAACTTCCATTTCTTCATAACAAACCTTTAGTCTGATGAGCATTGTTACCATAGAAACAGCTACAAAGACATGTGTTCCATTGTTGTACATCCCTTTTTAAAACGTATGCTTGAATTTTAAAGTTGACATAGTATATGTTTTTGTCTTATATAAATCTGAGACTGCAAATGGTTTGTGGCTTTTGTTTTTGTCATATTCTAATAATAGCCCTATTCAGATAACATTTAGTTTAAATGGGGACTTGGGATCGTTTCATGATTTGTTCCAGTGTAATTTTATTTTCTGTCTGAATCAATTATTGACTGTTTTTCTTCCTCCCGTTTGAGAAAATTCCTCCATTTCTTTTTTTTTTTTTTTCTATTTTGTGGTGATCTGGTGATTTTGCTGTGTTTTTCACCACTTCAACTTACTGTATTTAGCCGTTCAGCAAGAATTTTTTTAGCACTTTACAAATCACGAATAAAAAGGAGCATGATTGCACCAGATCATTACAAGTGCTCATATACGGTAATAATAGCTGCAGCTATCAAAAAATCTTCTGACTTTCAATATCGCTTATCCAGTACAAAGTTTAGCTAACCACAATGTCACCATGCAACATTTATTTTGTAAAAAAAGAAATAAATTAAAAAAAATAATGATATTGCAGAATTATATTAATTTTTTTATAACACTATATATACAGTACAGGCCAAAAGTTTGGACACACCTTCACTCATTCAATGTGTTTTCTTTATTTTCATGACCATTT
>JAQMYJ010000038.1:12116816-12133808 GCA_030014305.1 Clarias laeviceps
GATGCCTTCAGTGAGAATCTACCAATGTAAATGGTCATGAAAATAAAGAAAACACATTGACAGATAGATGAGAAGGTTTGTCCAAACTTTTGGCCTGTACTGTATTAAATAGCAAGATGTTAAAATGGTATTACAGATCTCTATGTCCATCCAGTAATGTTCCTGGGAATTTGTCTATGCTTTATTAGTTAGACTCGTTTCAATCCATGGTGCATTAGACATTTAACAAAGCATCTTTTCAGAAATCTAGACATATTGCAACTTTTGGCTCTGTTGATTGGCTCTGTTGAGTGACGTGTATAGCCACGCCCACTTCGGCGGCGAAAGGACTGTATTTGGCCCAAAAAGCGATGACCGATGTGAGGGAATCTGGGACAAAACTGCTCAAAAACCCCTTCTCAACATCTTGATTTAATTTAGATTTAACCTCAGGCAAATACCAAAAGACTGTTAAAATTTCATTAAAATCTGTCCAGCCAGTTTTGCATGATGCTGTGAAAAAATCAGCTGGACACACATACAGATATACAGACATGCAGACAGACAGACAGACAGACAGACAGACAGACATATGGACATGCCGATATACAGACAGAAAATTTTTCTGAGACGGTTTCTGGTCCTCCAATGTAAGAAATGTGAAGATATCACAGCGAGTTCTGAGCAAAGTACAGATAAAACATTTCTTTTATTTCTATAGATTAGTTCCCAGGAATCAGACATACACAGACATCTAATTAAATCTTTGCAGTTGGTTTAATCTCCTCTGCACTACTGACACGATAATATGATAGTGCAAAGGTGCTTGAAAAAGTGTGTCTCAGTGACACGATCTCAGATAGTGTGTGTGTGCGCGCATATGTGTGTGTGCGTCAGTGTGTGTGTGTGTGTGTGTCTGAGTGTTGCTATTTATTAATGATGTGATCTTGTTTGTTACAGTCTTTGTTCTTGTTGACATGACTGACAGTCAGTATGTGCATCTGGTTAAAGTGAGTCGCACCAAAATATAGTAACACCATACGTGAAAATGTGCCTTGGTATGTCAGTGTGTAGGTAATTGTAGCGGAAATGTGGTAGACTCTATCCTGGTGGTTTGCTGATTGGCTAGCTCTCTCTTCCCAGGCGAGTAGATAATGAGACGCCCGTCATCAATTATTCATGAGCCTGTGCCGTTCCACCGCAGCATCCTGTACTCCACATAATACAAAAGTGTTGACGCACTCCCTTTCTCCATAATTACATCCAGCTCGTGTGTGTCTTTGTCTGTGTGTGTGTGTGGGAGTGGGCTGACACAGAGAGATGGAGGACCATGTCTACACTTGCCTGAGTTAGAAGAAACACCCAGGCTGAGCTGCAGAACATGGTGCCTACACAAGCCATTTTTTTTTAAACCATTTTTTTTTTTTAAAAACATTGTTCGAAAGAAAGTCCAAGCTAACACATTCTCGAGTGAGAATGGAATTTTACTCGCTAGAGCAATATGCTAACAGGTGTGGAGTCATCCCTGTCTTTCTTTTCTTGCCTGTCTTAGATTCAATGAAATGTTCTTTTGGAGTCCAAGCTCAGGTGTCAGTTAGTGTCCATTCCGATGCTTCTGCATCATCGGATCAGGATTATGGCGACTCTGAGGTCCAGATAGAGGGCAGGACTGTATAAATGTGAGAGCAGAGACAGATAAAAGCTTAAGGTCTGCAGGCACATGCTTATTGCTACTAGTGATAGAAAAAGTCCAAATGGGGAAAGAGGGAGAGAGATAAAGTTTTCTACATCACAAAACTGTGATTGGAATTCATGTGACTTTCGTTGCGTCTGTGCATGCGTAGAGTGCTGACGTTATCAGTCAGCACCAGCAGCACAGGGATTTTATAGCAGTGCTAGCAATAGCTGCTAAGACACCTAAAGTAAGGTGTCTGGCTTTCTTTCTTTCTTTTTCTGGGCTTCAACAAATACAGCTGACTAACTTCTTGCTATCCTCCAGAACAAAATCGCTGGGAAGTTTTTGCTAAAAGTGATCACACAAATACTGTATGACATGATTTCACAGAGATAGCTTGAACAAAGAGATATCATTGAATACATGAGTGCTGTTTCAGAGGACAGACTAGTCCACATGAGAGTCATATAAAAGTCACTTGTACTGTAATTAAGCATGAACTGTCATGCAAATTTAAAAAATCGGAATTCAACAATACGGCTTGTAATTTGAACGTAGCCTTAATTAAACCATCTCAACCCTAAATGAGTATTAAATAATCAAGACATTTGATTGTTCGTTCCTCGTTTTACTGTATATTTGATCTCTTGATCACAGCCACATGAAAGTAAACATCGTCTACGTGCATGACTTATTGCCTCAATCAGCTGCCCTGGGAACATTTTTGTCAAGCTTTGTAAAAAAAAATAGTTCAGTTCTTATTCAAATCTGTATTTGTATCTGTTAATCCGTTCATTTCTGAATTATGTATTTATATATTCAATTCAATTCAATTCAATTCAATTTTATTTATATAGTGCTTTTACCAATGATTATTGTCTCAAAGCAGCTTCCCAAAAATGAACAGAAAATTTGAAAAGAAAAGAAATATAGAGTTGCATCGTTCCATTGAAGTCATTCATGAAAAATTACACCATGTTCTGACACACTCACAAGTAATTACCTGGAAACACTAAAATTCTCACAATATTACTCACAATAATATTCTGTAAAAATGCTTGAAAACTAGAGGCTTGTGTGTATGTCAGATTTTCTGATCGATCACCTATAAATACTGGAACTATCCAGTGACCACAGATTCCTAAACCCTGGCACTATAGTTGTTACTCTTAAATCACATCTACTGTACCAAGTTTGATGTGCTGTGCATTCTGAGATGTGTTTTTACTGAGAAGTGGTTATTTTAGTCACCATAGCATCATGTCAGCTCAAAGTAGTTTAATCAATCTCCTCCAACCTCGCTTACATTTCTCACTCACAAAACTGTTGCTTACTTTTTTGTGCCATTCTGTGTAAAATCTAAGGACTGTCAAGAATGAAAACCTCATGAATTACTTAAATAACCTTGTGTGGAATCAACAATTACACAAGAGTTGTATCGTTCATGCATTTTTAGACGTGTCCCTAATAATGTGGTCATTGAATGCTTTTCGCCTTCTCTGAAATGGGAAACCTTTGCTGCAAGGTTTATAGGATGTGGAAATGTGGACAGCCAGATTCTAAATCTATTTCTTATAAATGTTCTAATAGTGTAAACAAAACTGTACAATAATTTCATTCTACTGTACCACTGTAAAATTTTAATAAAGTACAGCTACTACCATCTTTCAGGGGAAGACGCTAAGAGAGAAAAAAATAGTCAAGGAAAAAGAATCGAGTTAGACAGAAGCAGGAGCTGACAGACGATGAGCAATCATGAGTCCTATATTCATTTTTTTATGTCCAGAGATGAACTGCTTTTTATTAACTTGTTGCCCGCAGAGTGAGACAGATGTGGACAGGGTATGTACTCAGTCAGTCATGCTAGATGCACACACACACACACACACACACACACACACACACACACACACACACACACACACACACACACACACACACACACTCCATAATCTGATCGGTGGCACTTGGTGATGTCACCTTTCTAATGCAGTCTGTCTCACAAAAACACAGGGTAATTGAATTTCTTTCTTTGTCTTTTTTCATTTGTAAGACAGAAATCCAGTGAGAGAAACAATCCTACTTTTGCTTCCATCCCATATTTCACAATAGGCAAAAAATACATATATTCACAATAATCTGAATATATAGAAAAGGCAAAAAATGAAAAAGTCAGGCAATGTAGGTCGGGAGTGGATTTTCCCGGCGTATGTGTGTCTGTAAAACACAGAGTAGATCGGTCAGTAATGAGAGAGACTTGACTCTTTCTATCATCTTAAGGGTTGGTGCTCACAGAGGATTTCACAGCCCAGGGGAGATAAAGCTGCACTAAGTCACCTATGAAAGAGGGATAGAGGGACGGCGATTCCTCCTCGCTACAAATCAGTGGACTGAAAAGTGACAGTGTCCTTGATGACGGCAAAGTGCACATCACTTCCCAGTTACATACTGGAACTAAGCAGATAAGAACATACGCATGGAGTATATACTACACAATATAAAACTGTAGAACAGGGTCAATGCCATGTGCAGTGCATTCTAATCAGAATGTTGGTCCCTAGGTAGACAGTATTTTAGGGCGATATTTGCACACTACTTTAATATATGTAAGCTGTCCTATTTGGTACTGTAGGCTCTACTTTAGCCAGATTTAAAGACACCCTTAAATTATATCCTAAATCTCTTCCCTGAATCAGAATGACAGAGGACTTGAAAAGCATGGCGGAGCAAACTGTTGAAACAATAATAAAAGTGGAAGATGAAAACTGATCTAACCTTAAAATTCCAGAAGATTTTTCTGTTATTCATGTTAAATCATACTATTCAAAAAAATACTCTGCAACTACATTATATCTAATTGACCTGGACCTGCTGAATATTTATCATATGAAATACACAGTATGGTGCAAAGCATGCAATTAAATGCTGTAGAACAAGGATATCATCGTCGTCTATACCACTTTATCCTGTGTACAGGGTCGCAGGGGGCCTGAAACCTTTTCCAGGAGACTTAGGGCACGAGGCGTACACCCTGGAAAGTGCGCCAATCCGTTGGCAATTAGCCAATTAGCCTAATCTGCATGTCTTTGGATTGTGGGAGGAAAATGGAGCACCCACAAGCACGGGGAGAACATGCACACAGAAGCAGAAATCGAACCTGGCCGGAAATCCAACCCGGACCCTGAAAGTGCAAGGCAACAGTGCTAACCACAAAGCCACCTTGCCGCCTAGAACAATGATATCTTAAAAGAAAACAAAAAATAACCCTTTATGTCATTATGGAAAAAAAGTCAGTACTTGGTGTGACAATGTGTTGAGGACCCTTCAGTCTCAGGTGAACATCTTCTGCAGTTTTATAAGAAAATTAGCTTTTTTTTTTTTTTTACTGAGGATCCTGCAGAACCATCCACAGTTGTGTACACAGATCTGAGTTTGACTGTTGAACCTGTTTTTAGAAATAGTTTTAAGCTAAAAATAAGCTGAAATGTAATCAGGTTTCAGGTGACATGTCTGCCTGTCTTTCTGTATGGCAGAACTCTCTGCTTAACCTAATCTGAGTATCTTATTCCTTATTTACGCTGTACTTGTACACTCCCTATTGGGGAATCGGAGAGTGAATCACAGAAGAGAAATAAAAAAAAGTAGATGGGATAAAGATGAAGTTTTGTCTTAAATAGACTCCAGACTATTAAAATTCACTTATACTACTTCAGCGCTGCTATTTTAGAGGTGAAAATATTAACTAATCCCAGTAAAAATATTCAGTTTCAATTTTTAATATCTATTGGTGCAGGTGTTTGTTTGCATTGAGCAAGCAGCTTATTAGAAGCTTATTTTAGATTAAGTAGATTATTAAATCCTCCATATAACTGTTCATAACATTGCTTTTATTCAACATTTTGATTTTACTTATGCAGGTGCAGGTAAAACTTCAGGCAGATATGCAAGTACTGCAAAGTTTTAAAATATTCTGTCCAGCGGTCGATTTAAGATGCGCCCACAGTTTGTTTATGAAACATTGATATCATTGAAAGAGCGACTTCTGACCAATGTACAGACAAAACATTTCCTACCATACAGTATACTTGGATTGTTATCAGAATATCTATTGTTAAATGTGCATATAAATTCAACTAATTTTAACTGAACTCAGCTAAAGTAAATGATCTGCTCTAGAGCTAAATTTAATTATTTAAACTTGTTAAATGTATAATGCTTTAGAATAGCCGCAGCTAATAAGATCTTCTGGGGTTAAATCCCAAATAGTGTAAAATGTAAAGCTAATGCATCACTTATCGGGGACAATCTGAGATTTTGATTTTGAATTTTGATTCATACATATTTTCTCACAAATTTCATGCTCATTTTTCTAATTTTAATTTTGATTCTGTAAAGCTGCAAGGATGTGCACCAGCTAAATTTAGTGCACCAGGTAGGGGTTACAAAGCCCTTGTACAGGAGTCCATAAGCATTAGAACACCTGTGACTATACAGTATGTGGAGTAATATATATAGTGATATAAGGTCCCTGGTGCTGTTATACTCTACATCAGCACTCATGGAATGGCTCTTATCCAATCAGATTACTTGTTCAGAACTAACGGCTGTATGATAAGAAATTAACATGTGAATCATGATAATAGTATGGGTTACCACAATACCTTCTATGCTTCCCGTTTGCCTGGTACGACAGGTACATTTGAAGAATGTGGCTTCTAATACTGCTTCCACCATGGAATAGAGCTATAATGAATATCATTTGCATGGAACATATTCTAGCTAAGCATATAATAAAATGCACATAACAATCCCATAAAGACTTATAAAGAGTTGACCACATGATGCTGTCACATCTACTGCAAAGTCCTAAATTTCTGTGCATCAGCCAGGAACAGATCTGAAAAGGAATAACGCTGCAGCCATCCCTTTAGCCTCAGAGAAGATCTAAGCATGAACATTTCATAAAGCTGTCTTTTTTTCCACTCCCTGCAGTGATCAGAATCAAAGCCATGTTCCAATTATGTTTCATTACTGTGATCCTAATGATGCACCATGATCATTTATTGATTTAAAGTCAGCTTGCCACTGTTCCTATACAGAAATGCTGTGTGCTTTGCGCTCCCATGGAGAATAATTTCCAGGACAGGCTTGAGACTGTATAAATTTAGCTGAAAAAGGCTCTGGCTCTATTATTTACATAGTGTGATTAAGGATTGATGGAGCACAAAATGAGGGTGAATTCACAATGAGTCTGCTTTTGTAAAGAGGAGAGAACTGTGAAAAACAAAAAGTATTAATGGGAGACAGATTGATGGTTTGTCTCATATTTTAGGCATTACACAGGTGTAGTAATAGCTTGGTGGGTTAAGGGACCAGAGCATGGCAGGCTTTTATTTCATGTTCCTGGTTCCATTCCAGGGCTGGCAAAACTGATTCTCGAGCAGCAGTGACTCTGAAAGCGAGCTGTAATTTCACTGCAGTGAGAGTATTCTTGTAAAGAAAATATTACAATTCATTTGATCTGGAATTCCAGGTGCATTTTAGCAACATCGTGAACCCACGAGGTACAACATGTCCATGACAATGTGCGTATTGTGGACACGGTCCTTCCACTGTGTCCCATATGTGTGGTGTGTTGATGTTGCAGTTCTGTGTGTGAGTGCTTCATGGTAACTCTTTCAACATGACAAGGACTGATCAGAGAGCTGAGGCCTGGCACATCAACGTGAAATTGTATTTGTTCTACAATTCTGTGATGGCTCTCCCTGTGGAATCTTTTAATTTTCAACCTATTACCTCACTATTAGGATCCATTTACAATGTGAACATACTCATATTTCATGCTGTTGGTTTAGAAAGGAAGTACCTGCTCTAAACAGATACCTTAAGCTGACTTTTATAATAATAATAATAATAATAATAATAATAATAAAAATCCAAGGTGGTGGGAAATACAGTAACGGCTTTATTAAATTAGTGCAAAAGACACACATAACTCATTCATAACGTCATTGTTTACTTTGTTTTATAAGGACTTAAGGGTTCTTTCCCACAAATCCACAAACATTTTATTTTTTTTCTTTCTTTTTTCTTTTGATCCACTTCTCACAAGAGCAAAATACGAACCGAACAAACCGACAGCCTTTTTTTCCTCCCTTTGCTTTTTTGCATTTGCATCCCCTTGCAGGTGAAGAGGGGACGCCGAGACAAGTGTCATACCAACAGAGCTGTGAAAACACTGGTTAGACAGACAACCCGTCTGCAAACCAGTTTATGACTCCAGATTCGACTAAAATCTCTTGGGGACAAAAAAAAAACAAAAAACAAACAAAGGAAAAAAAAAAAAACTGGAGTTAATACACGAAAAAGAGGAAATACATCAACAGCACTGAAAACAGTGTCTAATATGCAAAAGATACAGTTTTTTGTCTTTTATTTGGGAGGGGTAATTGACTGCAGTCAAATTACATAAGTTAATCAATAAAATTGTACAATGGTAAAAAATAAAATATATATATAGCGTACCCCCCCACCATTTCACATCATTACTATAAAGATATATTCCACTCCATAACAACTAATGCAATAAAAACCAAAACAAAAAAATAAAGACTTAAGAGATTTGACTTGTAGGCTTTTGGCTACCACCTTGCCCTAAGAAACCACAGTCACGGCAAACTAAACACGCCTTACGTCCTCGCCTTACATTAGTAAACAAAGTCGTACAGTACTCTTTAACCAGAGACAAATAAAATACATCAGAAAGTCTAATTGCTTTCCCCCCATCCGGTACATCCTTATCCAGTGAGAGTTCATTCAGGCAGTAGCATCCATGACAGTGTCCAGTAGTATGAGGGAGAAAGATGAAGCAGGAAAGAAATAAGGGAGAGGGGGAGAAAGGGGGAGGGACTGGAGGTGGGTAAATTATGATGGCGCTGGACAAAAAAAAAAAATTGGAGGTCTGAAGTTAAAGGTGTCTTCTGAAATGTGGTGAAAGGTCCTTGTCAGTTGCCTCGGTCTTGGTTTGATGGAGGGCACGGACTGGGAGATGCTCATCAGTGTTGTAAGAGGGGAACAGACAGACTGAGCTTTACAAGCCTGAGAGAGAGAGAGAGAGAGAGTGAGTGAGAGAGAGAATAAAGAATAAACAGTGGGCGTTTTAAGCAGAACTGAATTTATCAAAGATCAAAAGGCAATCAAAGACATAACACTTTGAAGTTATGATTAAAAACCAGTGAAGATGGTAAGACTTCAAATGTTTTTAAACTTCTGATGCTCTTTCTTTAGACAGTTGATGTAAACATGTCATTGTATTATTGAAGTTTTGTCTCCCTTCAACTTTCTTTGTGTGTGTATGGGTGTGTTTGTTGGCTCAGGTGGGGGGAGGGCTGTTGTGTTGAAATATCTTGAACCTGTGAGTGTATTTGGCTTGTTCCCATTTAAACAAAATTGCAGAATTTATTTATTAAAAAAAAGAAAGAAAAACATTTAAAGTTGAGCTTTTAAAGTGGTGGTGGTGCTAAAGTATGGTGCAACATGTACTGTAGGTGCATCTGGGTCCCAGGTGCTATCCTGAAGTCTGTGTGGGTGTTCTGCATGTTCTCAATATGTCCACATGGTTTTCCACCAGGGTCTCCAGGTTTCCTCCCACCTCTCACCTTCAGTGGGTGGATTGGCTAAGATAAACTTTCTGTAGGTGAAAATGAGTGTACCATTTCAGGGTCCCATTTGGTGTGTATTCCTGCTTCATGGCCAGTGGGCATCAGTTACTGAAAGAATGAGAGTAAGTGACCTGTTGGGATTTTTTTTGTTTGTTTGTTTTTGCTTTACCTCTATGTGTTTGCCTGTGTGTGTCTGAAACTGTGCCATATTCCTGCAGACTGAATATGGTATTCAAAAATTGAAGCAAACAAATGAACGACGCCGTGAGTAAAAGGAGTATCATAAGTAACATGAAATGAAAGAAAAATTATACATAGTGCCAAGTTAAATGTGTGACCTTTGGTTAAGAGTCTCATATGGAATAATTGAGCTTATTTCTACTGTGAAATATATATTTTTTATAATAAAATTAGTATTAAACAATATACTGTAGTCCTATCCCATATGGACATCCCATCTATTTCCTTTAACAACATGATAGTGCTTCACCTAAAAAAAAAAAAAGATCTCTGGTACTGAATACTTGGCTGACAAATGAATACAAAAGTAATACTGAGGGTAGACTTCCCGGATCTTCCGCTAGCTTCATTATTATTATTTCTCTCTCCGTCTTCCAATCTCTGTCTCTCGTTCTTGTTTTTCTCCTGGGCTGCATTCGCAAAATGAGATTAAGGACCGGTTTTGAAGAATGCAAGCTGTAATTTTGTGGGACGTTCAGGAATGAATTGGCCTGTAGGCCTAAGCAATGCTAGACCGATCGAAGAGTGCCAGATCTGATGGGGGGAATATTTAATAGGAAGAACTATTGATTTCCCCCCTCATTTTATGTGTGTTTTTTTCCCCCATCTAGCCACTTTTGTATTTTGGACCTAAGTGAATCTGAAAGGGAAATAAAAATTGAACACTGCTCAGAAGCACACAGACAATCTCCTCTATTTCAAAAATGCCTTCTGCAAATGTAATGAGACTCCTGCACCTTTTATTCACGCACGGAGGCCCAGAGACACACCAGGTAATTCTTTCTCCTTAGGCAAAAAGAGTGAGAAACATAAAAATACATAACCAAATCAATTCACCTCACTTCTCCTCGATGCAATGAAGTCAGGCGAGAAACAGATAATCCAACACACACAGACTCACACACACACAGACACACACGCACATGCTTGCACACCTCCTCTACCAGGAGAAGAACAGAGGAGGGAAGTGCTGTGCCGACATCTGCCTCAGATCTAAAACGTGAAGAAAATGAACGATTGAGAGAGCAGGACGAAAGAGTGTTTGATCTAATTAGGATCATCCTGATTGGAAGAAAGTAGTTGTGGCAGCAGTCAGCTGGAGTTGAAGCAAACATGATAACATGTGACCCCTGCGCTCCAGCTCAGCAGTCCGCTCACATAATACGCAATCTTTCTTCCTTTTCTGAGACTGGCGCTCTGTGGTTCTTGAAATAAAATGTAACAGCAGATGGCTGTCAACGTTGGTGTTGAGGTGGTGTCATCATTAAAACTTTATACAGAGCCACTTAAAAACTCCAACTCCAATACTAGGAAACGTTCAAACCGCTTGAAACTTTAACAATTCCTCATCGCTAATCCAGAGCAAATGCAACATTTTCAATTTTCTTTGACCAAAATAACAAACTTTACAATGGAACCACAATCCTCAAGTTTTAATCTGATATTAATTAAGCGTACAATGGGTCACAGTGAGGTGCACCATGTGCGCCACGGAGGGATTAAAAAAGGGAAATGCTGCTAAATGTCACTCTAAGGGATTTTTTCTTTCCTTCAAGATATGGTTCCTCTGTAGTCGGAGTAGATTAAAAGCGTAAAGGCGGTTGTCTTGGTAGAAAAGGGGATTTAAAACTTCAGTGGTGTGCCGGTGGCTCAGTTGTGTGATGGATGGAGCTTGGACTTATTTCCCTGTTTGTGGATTAATTACATTTCAGCCCTCCAAGATTCTTTTTGATCAGATTATCAGTGGCTTTAAAAGTCTTGCTTAGATCAGATTTACTGCTTCTTGGTCTCTTCATTCTGCACTTAGCTTGTGTCTTATAGCAAATAAAAGGTGGCTTTAAAGACTTGGTTTAAAGAATTTGAATTATATTTCTGCTTGTATTGAATATTATAGTGTAAAAGTGTAAATTCCCTTTTGCTGGACCATGACAGAGTTAGTCTCAACCTCCAGCAATGGGCCACAGAGTGCCTCATACTGTATCTTTCATACACTTTTTAGACTACTAGCTTCGGAAAAATTTAATGTTAAAAAATAAATTCAACGGTATAGTTTAAATAAAAAAAATTGGAACAAATGTTTTACCGTGACTAGTGCATGAAGATACGTTTATATAAGAACCTCAGCAGCAACCTCATTTCCCCTCTCGTCTGTTCCAACCACTCAGCATCAAGAATCACCAGTATACTAATCACTGGTCATCACTGGTCATCTATCATCTGTACCTGTTTCTCACCTGTTATTTTTTTTTTTTTTATGCTTTAATAATTCATAGGTCACTGTGTGGCTTAACAAACAGAAAACATTATTCTGAAACTGTTGACTGAAAATGACAGACAAAAGAACTATCCCTCAAGATAACATTAAAAATGCCAGAAAGTCTGTCTCTTTAGAATCAGAATATGAAGAAGTGCGAGGTGGCTGAAGACTTTTGCACAACCCCACTGAAACCACTGGATTCTGAATTACAATAAATCCTCAGAATCACAGAGTTAAAGGATAAAAACCATTTGTTTGAACCAGTTAGTGCTGAGTTAACAGGGTAACTTATGCTTGTTCTGTATACTATATAGTCTTTAAACTTAACACATTGCATACCGGTCAGAAACTGCAGATTTCCTTTGAGCTTTATACACAACAGCCTCTAAGGTTTACACAGAATGTGTAATAAAAAACAACAAAAAAACATTAAGTAAGTGAGAGTTCTGTGGGAGGGAACATCTTATTGATAAGAGAGGTTGGGGAAAATGCACTGATTGTCTCTAGACGGAAAATATTTCGATGGTTTTGTTTGGGAGAGTCTGTGCCCATGATGGCCTTTGATTCCTGTTCTTGGCTGAAGAGAGTGGAACCTGATGTGTTCTCCTGCTCTTGTAGCCCATTCACCTCAGTGTTCAATGTTTAATGCATGTTGAGATGCTTACTGTATGTGTGAGATGCATTTCTGATGCATTTGAGTTACTGTATACTTCCTGTGACCTTTGAGCCAATCCATCTAGTGCCAACAATGACAGTTAAAGTCACATTTTTCCCTTATTATGTGAGCATTAAATTATCCGTATCTGCATGATGATTTTATGCACTGTGCTGCTGCCATGTGATTGGCTAATTAAATATTTGCATAAATGAGCATGTGTACAGGTGCTCCTGTTAAAGTGATTGGGGAGTGTACTATAGATAGACACATATACAGACATGATCTGACACAAAAGTTTCTCACGTCCTTTCACAGCTTGACTCCTGAAGCCACATAACTATTTTGCCCTGACATGAAATCCTTCCCTGCTGTGGTGTGATAATGACTGTGATAGTGCCTGATGACTGTTTCCTCGATGCAAGTTCCAAGCATACCTACGGGGGGCACTGTTGCTATCTCTGTAGTGTGCATATTTCACAGCAAAGACCTCCATTCAGCAGTTGTGACTGTGTGCACCATGGGAAGTCTAGGCTTAGCGTAGGGAGAGGCAGCACAGCTTCATTTGTTTGTATGTGAGATAACCGTGTTTGCATTCATTGACTGTTCATCCAGACTCACTATCTGATCAGCCCGTAACTGGTACTGAGAGTTGCTAGGAGGATTTTGTTATTACTAGCTGACTATTTTTATTTTTTTCTTATTGACTCAGCGTGGCCAGATTCATAGTATTAAACTCTGATAAAACACAGGACTCACTGATTTCTAAGAACAAATGAATGAAAGATACACTTTTGCTTTGGTAAAAACAAGTCAGTGTGTGTGTGTGTGTGGTAGTGCTTCCAGAACTAATCGGTCATGTTGCATGGTACACACGATGTGCTGTTGTGTGTAATTAGAGGGTGTTTTGAGTGGGTAAGCTGCAGGATTTGGTGTAGGGTTTATCAGCGCTAAAAGAGCACCCTACACTGAGATACTTTCATATGGAAGGTGTTTATGCTTCTCCCTATGCATACATATATTATGTAAGGCTCCACAAAAAGCAAACCCACTAGAGTGCTTTATCTGTAAGGGGTGGCGGGAAAATAGAGAAAATATGGATTTTTTTCTCTACTCTGGTGATAGTGACACACACACATATTCAGTTTTTAAAATGAAATGGCTACTCATAGAGATGGATGAAAGGGAATCTCTGTTCGGGATCACTATGTTGTCTGCAGTCCACTTCCTGAGAATTGGAAGCACCCAAACATACGCTGTGGACACGATAACCGGTTGCTCAGTAAACAATTTTTCATAAAAATATTAAATAATCAAATCATTACACCACAGCACTGTTAAATATTTCATTTGACTGACCAGACATTTGTAATTACAGCCTATGTGTCAAATCATAGGCTTATATTATATAATTACATGCTTCTTCTAACAAGTTATTTTTTCTTGAGTAACAACCTACACTGGGAATAACAGTACCAGTCAAAAATGCTTTATGTTTTGTGATCGATTTTCTAAATTCTAAAAACGGGAATTGAACCGTAAACCTGGAGGAACAAGGCGACAATGCTAAGCCATCATTTTAAGTTACCAGCCTCAAAAATTACCAATTAATAGCACCTCAGATTAGAGCCATTATGAAGGCTTTACAAAGCATAAAGATCAGTAACATCTCAATATCAACTGTTCAAAGAAGATTATTACATATTTTTGGAAATCTTTACCATTGTTTTACAATTTAGAAAGAAAAAACCCAGGAAAGACCATGGAGGTCTGTTCAAGATCTGTCCAAGATTTTGACTGGTAGTGTACATGGAAGATGGTTTAACGAAACAGATAATTGTTTGGATGGTTTAAAAAGCTATTTATTTAACATTTATGCAAGAATCCTCTGTGGTCAGTGATTTTCAGCAGAAAACTCTACCATTCGTAAGTGTCCGTCAAACCATGTACACTGTATTTATGGCACTGGTGAGTATAATTCCTGTCCAAAAAACCCCAAAGGTTCACATTCTAATATTTTGCTGGACTATCTTTAGCTTTGATTACTGCACACAGGCACTGTGCATTGTTATGACATCCTGATGCAACATTAAACAATTTATTTTTGTCCAAAGTTTTTGGTTGAGATTTTGTATTGATGAAGGGGAGCATTGGTGGCTCAGTGGTAGGTGTCTTGACTACCATGTGGAAGACCCGATTTCAACTTGCAGCCAATGCCAAAACCCTAGCCACTTGATGCAGTGCTGGTCCCAACCAATAACATCTTGTATTGATGATACTGAATATAAGTGTGGCGCCAATGTGTGAAAATTATTCACTTGAATCCTATGATCTCAGATCCACTCTTTTAGTTTGAGCCTGATAAATCCTGGCATTACCGTCCAGGAATATATATATATAAAAAAAAAACTTCATAAATTGCAGAACTTCGTCATTTAGTAGATTCAGGTCATCAGCTTACTTCATTTTATTGCCACATAATGCTGTTGAGCCTAGACCTGAATAATTGAAGCAACCACAGATCATAAAACTGCAACCAGAGGCTTCTACAGCGAGCACTGTGCTTGATGAGTGGATCGCTTCATGCACTTCGCTTCTTACCCTGACGCACTCATCACTCTAGTATAGGGTCAGTCTGAACTTATCACGCCACATGATCTTTTTCAATTGCTCCAAAGTCCAATCTTTATGCTCTTTGTGCTTTATCTATCTATATTAGTATTTAGGTACTGATATACTGTAGATACAATAGATATGTATATGTAAAATCAAAATGCAAAATTAATAAAACAAAGATCATATCCACAGACAGACACTAAAACACATACATTTGATTGATTGTGAAGAGAGACATAAACACCGCATACAAAAGATTCCTCAGGCAATGCCATCAGTTTCATATGAAGAGTGTTATTCATCAATGTAGTGGTTTTAGTCTGTAGGCTGCCGGATATAATGAATAACACTGTCCTTTAAAGAATAAAGAAAAAAAGCTGAACAAAATAAAGAAATAAATTATACCAAGAGCAAAGATTCCAATTAGCATTTACACATCAACAGTGCAATGGCTGCTGATATTGATGAAAAGAATAAGACTGGTTATGAACATCATGTAATTAAATAAACACACTGAAGATGAAAGCTAAATCACCAGCTACACTACCAGTCAAAAGTATATACACACCTTCTAATTAAATGGTCGTTCCTGATTTTTATTTCTTTCTACATTGTAAACCAATGCTGAAGGCATCAAAAATGTGCAAAATCTCTTCTGGATGAACAGTTGATGTTGAGTGTTTCTGATACTTTTGCTCTGTAATGCCTTTATAATGGCTCTAACCTGAGGTGCTATAAATTGCCAGTTTCATCATGGTGCTTGATGGGTTTGGCAAATGCACTTGACAATACTGTTCTTGCAGTTTTAGGCTGACTCTAAAACAGCTGACCTTCATAAAAAAGGTAACACAAATACACATAAAATATCATATATCCTAAAAAATATACAATTTTGCTTTAGGATATAAAAATAAAAAAGCATTAAAAGAAGGTGTGTCCAGACTTTGACCGGTAGTGCATATGTTTGTGCTTGTGGAAGTAAGGAGACATATGATGGTATAGTATAGATAAGAGAAACGATAATGACTGATTAGAGGTCATTTAATGAAATGGTGATATAACAAGAACTGAAAACAGAGGCTGACAGAGACAGAAATATAGTGTTATAGTGCGATGAGAAAGAGAGAGAGAGATAGAGAGAGAGAGAGAGACCAAATGATGCCTGTAGGTCATGTTGGGCTCAGGCCTGTCAATGCCTCCATTGTGCCATGAATTACAGATGGAGTCCTCTTCTACCCAAACCAGGCCTTGGGCATGGAAGTCAAACACAGAACATTTCTGTATACACCCATGCTCACACACACCCACGCACACCCACGCACACACACGCACACACACTTTCCATTCTATAAAATATGATCTATTGTAAAAGATCTAGTGATTCATGCAAATTCATGCACACCGACATGGACAAGTACATACTGTAGGAAGATCAAAAGTCCCAACAGACTACCAATCTTAAAAGCTCAGAAATCTATTTTGGTGCTATAAATTGCATGAAAAACTGGCCCATTATTGCCCCATCTCATGAGCGGAGCAAATCATTCATGCTATTGCAAATGGTATAAATGAGATATACTGCTTATGCCATGAGATATAAACAAGAGAATGGGGGGGCTTGGCAAGGCTCACACACACTACAGTATTATTGATGGAATGTTGCAAGGAAATAGAGGAATTTTAAATTTTGTCATAAAAGTGTTGCAGCTTTTATGGCCGCTTATTATACATCAAGTCACTTCACCTCTCTGCAGACAGGAATGAGTAGCGAAAAATTTACTGTCAAACTTATAAAAATGTAATAAAATATAAAGACTAGAGCTAAGTCAGCTAACAGTATCTCTTGACAGCTTTAATGGGGTTTAAGCTGCAGAGAAAAGACCTACCCTTAAATATACTACATGGTTAT
>JAQMYJ010000038.1:12133908-12148159 GCA_030014305.1 Clarias laeviceps
CATTCATCTTTCCCTCGATTGCAACCAGTCGTCCTGTCCCTGCAGCTGAAAAACACCCCCACAGCATGATGCTGCCATGACCATGCAGTGTTCGGACTGTATTGGACAGGTGATGAGCAGTGCCTGGTTTTCTCCACACATACCGCTTAAAATTAAGGCCAAAAAGTTCTATCTTGGTCTCATAAGACCAGAGAATCTTTTTTCTCAACATCTTGGAGTCCTTCAGGTGTTTTTTAATGTGTCTTGCACTGAGGAGAGCCTTCCGTCGGCCACTCTGCCATAAAGCCCGAACTGGTGGAGGGCTGAAGTGATGGTTGACTTTCTACAACTTTCTCCCATCTCCCGACTGCATCTCTGGAGGTCAGCCACAGTGATCTTTGGGTTCTTCTTTATCTCTCTCACCAAGTCTCTTCTCCCCTGATAGCTCAGTTTGGCCGGATGGCCAGCTCTAGGAAGGGTTCTGGTCGTCCCAAACATCTTCCAATTAAGGATTAAGGAGGCCACTGTGCTCTTAGGAACCTTAAGTGCAGCAGAAATTTTTTTAACCGTGGCCAGATTTAAGGGGGTCTGAATACTTTCCGTACCCACTGTATATATGTGTGTGTGTATATATATATATATATATATATATATATATATATATATATATATATATATATACAGTACAAATACATTCTACAACAATACTAGGGATTTTGAAACTATGAAATAACATAGTATTAGGTAATTATGTAAGAATAACAACAGTCAGTCATTATTTTAAGACACGAAGGTCAGCCTTTTTGGAAACATTTTTTGGGTAATGAACAATTTTTGGGGTAATGAATCTATATAGTAAGAGTTTCACTTATTTGAATTAAATGATACATTATATATATGATATATGAAAGCAGATACGAAATACAAAAAACTATATATACAGTATGTAAAATGATTAATCATCAATACACTATTTGTAATCATACCATTAGTATAACAGTTACCTTTGACCAAGAGACTTCTAGATGCATGATTTACAATTCACAGGAAACATGTTTTATGAAAAATGAATTATGCAGATGCATTCAGAATTTAACCCAACGGGACACAACAAACAGTAGTTTCTCTGGCCCTGAAGACCTGGGCTTGCTGCCAGTAAACAAGCTAAGGGTCCGAGAGGGGCCATAATCAGCCAAAATGCCCTGAACCAGGCAGACTGTGCTTTTATAGTGCTTACAAACAGCTAAAATACTGAGAAAATAGATTGAAGCCTTTGGAGAAATTAAGTAAGTTAGTTTAGGTCATGGTGCTTTTTGAATTTCTTTGGGGGGGGGGGTCTTTTGGTACATCCACCTGCCATCTGGCACATTGGGTAAGGGGAACTCCCCACCCTGGAGATATTTCTGCTGTTTCTGTGGCTTACAGTAAGTTACTTAAGGCATCAGGTTGCCAGCATGACACCAAATCTTTGGACTATGAGAGGAAACCTTCCAAGCATGGGTGGAACATTCACACTCTATGCACTCAGACCCGAGACAAGAATCAAACCCTGACCTTGGAGGTGCAAGGCAACCATGCCACTATCTACAGTATGAACGATTGGCTTTAGATAATTATTAAATGTCTTTAACAATTGTGGACGAACACATAAACTATATAAGTGACTATAATATAACTTCTGATGATATTTGTTTTGATAGAGGATTACATATAAAACTAAAAACGATTACTGGAGAAACTGTAGTAGACGCAAAGATGATTTGGTTTTCCTTGGCTAGACTGTGAAAATGGCTTATTTGTAGGTCATAGGTCTCTGAGATCTGTGTATGTGGGAGGGAAAGGGGATGTGGTTTGGCCCGGCTGCCTTAGCAATGCCTGTGGCTGCAAGTTTGACCCGCACACTGAGAATGTAGCCCGACACCCTGAGTACAAAATCAGAATGTGAAAATCCTGTTTTGTCCCAAACTAATCTTGATTGTTCCCGCACGGTTTGACAAATCTTCTCAATTTAAAGTTAAAAAAGGCAGGAGACATGGCTCTTTGTTTTGATTTTGTGGGTGAGCATGCATCAGTGTGTGTCCACTCTAGAAAGCCATTATAGCCTATGGGGTGAGTTTTGCAGTCATTTAGTGCCATTTTTAAAGGGGTTAATTATTTCTGATTGACACACTATCAAAGTTGTAGAGTCTGTTTTTTGAGCACTTCAAATCCTGTGTCTCATTTTCCATTTGGACCAAAAGAAAGAAAGCTAAGAGTCAGAGGAGCAAAGTGTTTTGGCATGGGTACCAAACGGATCATCATAACTCAAAAACAGTGCATTTTGTATGCTTGAAATGATTCCACTGCACTCGGGAAGAACATTTTCATATAAGTTTCATGGGTGTCCATCCAAAATTGAGGCTGATACGGCTGTCTAGTCCCGAATTGGAAAAATAGCAATTTTGGAAAAACCGTCAGTCAGATTCCTTTGAAAAGTAATATATCACCATCTCTCTCTCTCTCTCTCTCTTAAGAATACACAGCTTGTCACCCTTTAACCTCCTCGCTAAGAAAAAGCAATGGGTTTGTTTTTGCATTTTTTATTTCCTTCAGCAACAGTAACATCGTTTCTGCTTTTTTAACAGGGCTCATTATAGGCCTCTACCAAATGGTTGAGAGATCACTTCATGGTAAAACTATCAATAAATTTACAAAAAAAAAAAAGAAAAAAAATCCCCAGCACAAATGATTAAATATACTTATTTAACATACTTCAACCAAATGGTAGAGACATCTTAATCAGGTTCAACTCATTTTTTCAATATGATAAAGTGACTTAAAATGTATACCAAAAAGTTTGCAGAATGTTAAAGGGTTAAGAGAAAACCATTGAAGAAAGTCAGTCACCTTATCAGTGCACATGTGTGAACACTTTTTTTTAATTTTGTGTCCAAGTGACTGTTAGTAACTGTAACTTCACAGCAAGAAAGGCTGTTAATACTACTTAACTATATTAGTCTTGGATTGTTGTGGAGCATGCACCATACAGCTCCTGGTTGATGATCTATTATACAAAGCATAATATAGTATGTTAGAATGAGTACTTGACTCTAAAGAAAATCCAACAGTGCTGTGGTTTAAAGAGGTACATTTGAACATCTATTAGTGGTTTACATTTGCAGCATTTGGCACACACCCTTAGAGTGCCTTACATTTATCTCATTACACATCAGTGCAGTTGAGGGCCTTGCTCCATGGTCCAGCAGTGGTAGCTTGGTTGTGCTGGGTTTTGGACATGTGACCTTCTGATTAGTAGTCCAAAATCTTAACCACTGAGCTACCCCTGAGCAAACAAATCCTTTTAACCATGAAGCCGAGCCTGCCCCTTGCTCTCAAACCCTGGTCATAGAGGACCCCCTGCTTTGCACATTTAAGCATCCTCTCTGCTCCCAGCACACATGAATTAAACTAATCAGTTAATTAACGTCCTTTTCTGAATTGGAAAAGGGAGGAGGGGAGGGGGTAGAGCAAGGAAAGGCGGGATAGAGCAAGGGTTGAGAAACACTGAAGTATGTAAATGCTAGCCTTCAAAAATTTAGACTGATGCATTTATTTACACAAAATGTTAGTTTTACTCTACTGTGTACTGGTACAGATATAAAAAAATAATGCAAAGTAGAACCAAATTAAAATCTATACACATATATTTTGCTTTTAATTCCATTTATAAACTTTCTTTACACAGGAAATGATGAAGAGCATCGTACAAATCAATTCTTTTCAGTACATTGCTTTTTTGTTTTAGAGCTGTTTTGACAAATTTCCATTTATCTTAGTCTAAAGCATGGTACTCACAGAGCATGGAGAACAGGAGCAGGCTGAGCAGAAGCAGCAGATTTGTTCGAAGTGAATCGACTCCATTGCAGTCCATTCTGTTCTTCTTACAGGTGCACACCTGCACTTTGAGCTCTGTGTTGTTCGTAAGTGGTGGGGAGCCGGAGTCAGTCAGGACCAGGGGCAGGTTATAGTTGGCTCGCTTCAGACTGTGCAGCAGCATGATCTGTGAATGTGTGTCTGTAGGAGAAGACGATGGATTATGAAAACACACACGCGCGTGTAGGCTGTACCTGTATCCTCAAACACTTCCCTGTCTAATTCCCTTCCTGTCAATCACACAGAATGTGTATGGTGAGAATTTACCCTCTGTTAAAGTAGAAGCCAGAAGCCTTCTATTCTCCTCTTTTTCCTGTTCCCTTCTATTCATTCTCTCTTCAACATCATGACCCAGATGTCTCTGTACAGATGGATAGATTACCATTTTCTAGCAAAATGTCCTCTTAATTTTTTGTGTCAGATAGCACTTATGATTGCCTTTGGTGCAGAACATGTTGAAATAATTCTCATGGTTGGTTCAGGCAAACTCACAAAGATAAACACATCTGAAGTGCAATTACATGCATAATACCAGATATGTTAATCATAAGTTGACAGACAAGAGATGTTTCTGGTGTGTTTACAAAAAATTTAATTACGGATTCTTCGTAAGCAAAGTTACGTTTTACATTTCTCCTACTGTGTGTATGGAGACTTTTGGAACACCCTATTTTCTGTTCTGTCCAACACCGTTTCCTTCTATTTATACTTTTATGCTTTGTTCTGTCCTATTCCCTTCTACTCTGATCTCTTTTTCTTTGTTTTGATGTAAAATTTGGTATGTATGTTTGTTTTTTTTTGGTCATAATTTTCTGTTCTAGCTTGTGCTTTCCCCGTGTCCTACACATGGGGATGATCTATACCAATCAGCCATGATATTAACACCACATAACATGAAAACAATCAACACTGACAGTCTATTACTGTATATTCCAGTAAACTGGTGAAAGAATCATGGGCACCCAAGCCTGCAGGTACCAAAAGCCAGCTCGTCTGGTTCACAGGAAACCCAATGCAGCACAACTTGCAAAAAAAAAGTCAACGCTGATCACAATAGGAGGGCACCAGAACCTCCAGTGCACCACAGCGGACCGCTCATGAGGTCAGGCAGGCAAAGAGCCTAAGACCACCATCCGGCCTCTGAACTCCACAGCTTCCAGTTCGAATGAGCACCCATGGGATGCGCTGGGTAAACAACCCCTATCAATGGAGACCCTATTCCACAACCCATAGCACCCAAAAGATCCACGGCCAATGTTCTGGTGCAAGACATCACCAGAGCGTCCAGAGTTGCCCCGGTGGTACAAGGGGAACCTTTACAATATTCAGCATTATGTTTTGCCTTGTGATGTTATACCTGTTCTGTGTATATTATATAGTCTACAGCCTATCCTCTTGTAAAAACACATTAATAGAAAAGACAACTGGTTTCAGCTTTTGTTTAGACTATAGAACATTTAAGTTGTCGTCATGCAAGCAATAAACCATATCTTTTATTATAACTTGGCTCTTGGCTTCCTGATTCTTCACTCATCTTACTTCTGATAAAACTGCAGTGTTTTGACTCTGTCTGGTTGTTTTCTGTTCATTCTTCAGTTCTGTTCTCATCAATTCAGTTCCTTTCTCATTTTTTCTTTCTGTTGCTGAGAGCTTTAGCTGACATTTTTTTATACCCAAAACATTTTGGTTTTCTTCCTAGCCACAAGACAAGTAATCACAATTTAATGCAACAGATAAGTGGCAGGAATTAATAGCTCTGTCGCCGGAATTATTTCGAGAATTCTCTTATTGTGCTCCTTCCTTTAACACATTTCTTTATCACATGTCTCATTCCCATTTCTTCTTTCTTTTCCTTGACAAATCTATTGCTTCCACTGTCAACTCACACACATCCACAAGAGCAAACGCTTTCTTTATTTATTACTAAAGGCCTTATCAACTCGGGTTCTATTTCTTCATTTTGACATGATGATTTCTGAAACACAGATCTAACTAGGGGTTTAGCTTTAGTGCACGGACTCGGAACTGTGACTCACTGTTGATCTTGGACATCCTCCACGTCTTCTCCAAACCCTGCTGTTTTCCGAGTTCTATCTTAAAGGGGTCTGTGTTGGGGTGGATGTCTTTATCCCGTGCTCCTATAACTGCCACGTTCACCTCCTTGGCATCTTCACATACCCGTACTACTGAGGGCACAACATAGGGTGCGTTGTCGTTTTCATCCTCCAGGGTGATGATCAGAGTACCGGTGCCTGTAGCAGGAGGGTTACCTGGAACAAAAAAAAAAAGAGATCATAAATGAACAATTTTCTTTATATGGCATTAGAATGGCTGAAGACAACAGAAATAAAATCAATTTGGTCATAAAAGCTCAGCATCCAGGAACCTACTACAGCAGTATTACAACGTAATATAATTGAAATATCTTGAAATGCATTTTGACAAGGAAATTTTGAATAGTTTGACATTTTTCATAGTGCAAAATTGTAAGACTGTTGTCTAGATAATATTCACATGGGAGAATGTAGGCTAGTACTGAGTACCACTAAAAGATTTAGTGGTGTACACAATACCAGAAAGAGGGTAGAGGAACTGCCTACCAAAAACCCACATTCAAACCTAGTCATGAAAGCACTTTCAGCAAAGGAAACACATCTGATAATGTTATGTCATCTTACACAACACTTTGTCTCTGTAGTAACTGCTTCTAAGCTTTTCTGATCTGCCTCTGAACCGTCTGTGCTGTGTTTCGATCTTTCATTACTGCTAGTTAAAAGTGCGCATGAGCTTCTGCCAACGTAATGACAGGTTCATGACTCACCTCACTGTTTTGTTCACGGCCAATGTGAGCTACAAAGCTAACTACAGTAGCTACTAGGCTAACCCTGAAATACTTACTCACCCACTCTCACTCATCGTCACACACATACACACTCACACACTACGGGCAATGGGCAATTTGCGAACACCAGTTAGCCCCAACTGTAGGTCTTTGGACTGTTGGAGGAAACCAGAGTACCCCGGAGGAAACCCACCAAGCAAGGGAACAACATGCACTCAGAGACGAGAATAGAACCCTGACCCTGGAGGTGCAAGGCCACAGTGCTAACCACTTCACCACCTTGTTCCAACCCTGAAACAAGGACACCCCAATCCTTACACAGCAAACTGGCTTTGTACGCCATTTGGGAATCAACCACAAAATGGTTAGTTTGCCGAAGTGGAATAAGTAGGTACATAAAGAGAAACTTACAGGACTCTGCATTACCTCCATGGTATATTCTCTTTGCTTTTTGGCTACATAGTACCAGTTAGAATTGGAAACTATTTTCACCCCTGAATAGACCGAGTTAATGAAGCAGCTTGAGCTTATATATTGGATTTGATCATATAACAATAACTAACAATTTCTCCTTTTTCTGTCTCTTATAATCTGTATTTTCTGTCTGATGTTCTATACATTTTCCTAAATAAAGTTTGTCCATTCACTAACCATTTTCTTTTGCTCTCTCTCTCTCTCTCTCTCTCTCTCTCTCTTTACAAGCTAAATCAATTGTATTGCTTTAAAATACACAAGAGAACAGTGCTAAATATTTACAGCTGGGCTCAGTGTACTGGCTTCTCTAGTTCGGCTAGAGGCAGAGGTTGAAAGGGTAAGGCTAAAACAACCATGTATAAAACCATAAGGAGTAAATGTTTTAAAGAATATGATTTTTGCATTCCTTTTCAGCTGTACATATTGCTAGGGTCAAATTCCCATATTCTATGCAACCATACAAGAAAACAATTGCATTTTTACATTTAGGGGGGGGGGGGAAGCATATAAACAAAAACAACAATATGCCACTACTGCGAACATGCTGAAAAAAATCCCAACAACTTTTTTTTTTCATGAGCAAATCTGAAAAACTCATTTCATCTCCTCCCCTTCCCTAACATTCATCTTGATTCAGCTTAATAGAAAACAGCAGAAAACAAGCTGTGTGTCGTTTCAACCGCAGGGAATAGTGAATCACGTTGGTCATGCCTGAGAGTGGTTGTGCAGTTCATGTGAGGCTTTCTCAGAATCCTTACCTGCTCTCGAAAGCTTCAACTATAAAAATGAACTGCAATACAAAAGAGGCTCTGTCAAACTCCATGCCAGCTGACAACCATTCAGCCCTATCCCAATTCCCACTCACCAGACTTCTAACTCTAAACACTCTTCATGAAATAACCTGGACTCACTCTCGTTCTTGGGGTAGGAACACTGCAGATCCTATTCTGCGACATTACTGAACCTTTAGTGCCAATTTACCTGTTTTATTAATTCCCCATTGTGTCTCACCTAGTGTTTGTCTGTTTGCTGATCGTCTGACCTTCAGCCTGTTTATGCTTTACAATTACCACCTTCTCATCCTGCTTTTGTCGACTTTGATTACTTAAAACTCTAAACCTGCACCTGCGTTCTCCTGTCTGTGCATCCTGACATCCCTGCTGAATACCGTCAGCAATCAAAGGCGGGAAACATCCACTTAAGCAAGATACACTGCATTTTGAGATTAGTCGCTATTGAAAAGTCAGGGCTGCTGAAAAGCCTCGCTTTGCCATGAGAGGGAGGACAGTTTGTCAAAATGGCAAAGCCACAAATGTCACTTCAGAAGCAGAAATCAGATTAATTCCAATGGCACTGTTACAGCATCGCTGCTAAATGGTCCAGGCAGAAGTGACAGAGGCTTTGTTGGCATGTTTCATTAATTTTCTGCTCATATGACATTTTAAAGGCTGACATGTTCTCATTAGAGCTTAGAGAAAGCCGCAAAATCGAAAGCCTTTTTTTGTGGTGTTGTCACTGATACATCAGACGCACTAACACTTTCTTACAAAACTGATCCAGAGCACAAAACAAACTAATGTCCAAACTATTGCTGGAAATGGGCTCAAAATGACTTGAAAATATAATAAAAGTAATAAAAGTATAATAAAATTAATACCCAAATTCCATCACTTTTAACAGCAAGGATAGTTGTCCAACTCTAAAAAGATCTCTCTCCAATCCCGAGGTCATTACCTATAGAAATATATAGGATGGATCTTGTTGGATCTACTGTATATTGCTAAATATAAAATGGAGTAAAACATAGCACGTCCTATAAATGATAAAGCGTTACTTATGACGAATAGATAAATTAATATATCAGTAAAGCAAGATTTACAACATGGCAAGTACTGTACATTGTGCAACATTGTACATGCAATCCAGCAACCATGGCTTTATTTATTTATAAAAAAAAAAATTTATTCTTTTTTTGGGGGGAATGTTTCTCGTCTTAATACACAACTCTAGTTCCGAGTATGGATTAACACACAAGACATACAGTAAGGACTGCAATTTCTAAACAGCAGCGCCTACATTATAACAATGAATAATGTTGGAAAAGTGCACACTCTCTGTCTCAACCATCTGTTATACAATATCATTCCATAAAGGAAGATCTAATGTGTATTGCATGAATCCATTAACACCACATTGCTCATCGTATCAGCCCATTAATAGCAGTTAGAGATGCATTTCCATTTGCACACATTAATAACAACAACAGTTCTGAGAACAACATGAATTATGGATCATGGCTCATGAATTAATATATCCTTATTGTCTTCTATATAGAATCTTTTTTTTTTATCTCACACTAACAAATAATCTTTATTTAAACAATTTACTGCTTTATACCAATCCAGGATAAAGAGGACCTAGATTCCTGAGATATCCTGAGATTCCCTTGGTCCAAAACTCTCTCTCTCTCTCTCTCTCTCTCTCTCTCTCTCTTTATAAGGGCAATTTAAACAACCCAATAAACCTACATGCATCTTATTTGGAAGTGACAGGTAAACAATATCCCAAAGAAAACTGTTGTGGAAATGTGTGAAAGATCGTGAAATTTGTCAACACCTGGAGCTCAGGATTACACCCTGAGGCAACCTCCTTACCTGCTACACCGCCAGGCCTTTTAAGAGAATTTCCTTTCTTTTAAAGGAACATTTTAACAGTAAAACCATCAGGATTGGCTACATCATTTAATATAGTGTACCTAAAAAAAGAAAATCCTAATATTATTTAGAAGCATTCTTGCTTTCTTTCTTCACATGCGCTTAAGACGTTTTATGAAGGTATTATCAATCTTTAATATACTTATATCAATATATGCAGGCCCAAAATAGCATCTCTCTTCATCTGCTTCACAAGTTAATGAAATCTGGTGGACTAAAATAGAAATGTGTTATGATGTTCAGATGCAACACTAGTTCATTAGAAGAGCAGCAGGACTAACAGCTGCTGATTGCATCTCAACAAAAACAAGCAGCAGATGGAAAGTAAAGACGAGGCTGTGACACATCCACACACATGATGCTTTGTGATTAGCGCTGCCTTCACACAGACACATGGCTGGAAGTGGATTTGCATGAATTGTGTCTGACCATCTAGACTTGGTACTGTGGCTGAATATGTATTTGGTGGTGGTGGGGGACGGGGGGGGGGGGGTCGTGGTTAGCACTGTATTCTTGCACCACCAGGGTTGATGGCACAGCTCTCACCTCTGGTTTCTGTGTGTAAAGTTTGCATGTTCTTCCCATGTGGTTCCTCTGGGTTCTCTCGATCTCCCACACAGTCTAAAGGCATGCTCTGTAGACTGAGAGGCATTTCCATATTGTCTGTAGTGGATGATTGGAAATGCGCATGTGTGTGTGTGTGTGTGTGTGTGTGTGTGTGTGTGTGTATGTGTGTGTGTACTTGTGCCTTATGATGCATTGGCACCCCTTCCAGGGTCTACCCTGCTTTGTGCCCTGAGCTTCCTGAGATAGGATCCAGACACACCATGACTTTACACAGGATAAGCTATTCATAAGCCAACATAGATGAATGAATGAATATATGAATGAAAGAATATGTATTTTAAAAACATCCTCTGCTCCACAAAAGAAAATGAGGTACAAATTACATATTAACTTGACTTACATAGTGAAGCTAAATAATGACATTTTATTGGGATGTGCACAGTGCTGTTTGTATACTGACTTCAAAATATAAAGGTGGCATTTATTATGGATATTATGTCATTATAGGCTGACAGACAGGCACAGGCAGGGTATACACTAGTTCTCTGATATGGATGCACCAGAATGTAAATGACAGTGTGATAAGTATAAATTCACTAATAATGTAGGGCCATGACACTGAAAAGTCCACAAACTCTATCTCTGAACCACTGAGTAAATAGCACTGCTGTTTGTTTTGGTTTATTAGATCATATATATATTTGGATTTGTACACGCAGCTTAGGGTGCGGGTGAGGCTTAAACTGAAAATAAGTGTGAGATCTTAGGTGATGAAATATTTGCTTCATTGGGAGGAGCAACAAAGGCAACAACAACAATAATAGTAATAATAATAATAATAATAATAATAATAATAACAATAATGGTGCACCAACAGAAAACAATGATTTAATGGTTAAGGAAAACAGGGGACAAGGACAGGGGACTGCTTCTTATTTTTCCTATGTGGATTGCCAATCCAGGGCAATAGGGCACAAGCACACACACTTACACACCAATTCATACCTACTGTATGTCTTTGGCTGTGGGAGAAAAAACTGGAATACCAATGGGAAACCCATCAAGCACATGAAGAACATTCAAACATGAGAGTCAAACCCCGAACCCTTGAGGTGCAATGCAAAAGCCCTTATCACTTAATCACTAATAAAAAAAAAATTAAGTTAGTGCCCTATTCCTTTTTCTTCTTCTTCTTACTATTATTAAAGTAAACCCCTATGGCACTGAACTCTAACACTGAACACATAAAAAATATATAGGCTATAATAAAAATAGATTTGCATTAAAAGCAGTCCAGCAGTGTATGGTAGCGTGGCATTGATTACATGCCTAGATCCTGTTTGAATAGAAAAGTACACAAGCCTAAACCTGTAGCAGATCGATGCACCAGGCACAAAGGTTTGCATGAGCATAAGAAGAGAAAAAGCTAGAGAGCGTGAGAGATCACTAATCTATGCCTGTCAGATTCATCATCCCAGTGCTACATGGCAAAACAAAAAGTAGTGTGATTTCTAATTTGCTCATGTGTGTAACATCTGTTTTGTTTAGACAGGATGAATACAGTGCAAAAAAATATGTTCATTCCTTCTTGCTTACCTGATCAAGACAAAGCATGTTGACGTACTAATTAGCTTAATATATTAATATTATAGCTTAATATTAGCTTAGATAATGAATCCAAGCATATCAAATCATGTATATGTTTATTTGTATCACTTTTGTACAGAATAGACCATGTATCCAAATACATGCTATATAATGAGAAACTAATCATCACATCCTATTGCTTTCTCCTCTGAATTTTAATGGGTTTTGTTTTTTTCCCCCTTCTATAAATGGATATAACATGGTTACAAATCCTCAACCCCTATCATGCACCTAAATGCTGAGTGAGTAAGTGAGGGGAACCGCAAAATGAGCTTGACTCTGCAAATGAAACCAGTCAATACAAAGCAGAATAATAATAATAAAAAAAGATAAAGCAGAATGCAAATGTACAGAGAAAAGACATTCAAATGCAACCAACTATTTGGCTCTTCTATATGGCATGCTGTTATTCAGAACTATAAAGAAAGAGATATCGAACTTTCTTTTTTGCTTGTTTTAGTCATTCTGCATGTTCAGCAGCTTTAGAAGATAGATGTGTGAAAGACAAGGCAAATCTCTCCAGTTTCTTCACACACCAATAGCCACTTAGCTTTAGCTCGGGGGAAAATGGTGTTGTTCATTCTCGCGTGGGCTTTATAAGGCACACTTGGTTGCCTAATCATTCTGGTTTCATCAATACCCTTCTAACTCACATCCAGGATGTTGCATAGAAGTTTAGATAGACACCAAAGGGCTTATATTTTATCTTTTTTTCTTCCAGTTTAGTGGCCACAGAAACTTGTAGGGTACAAATGTAGAGAGAGAGAGAGAGAGTGCATATATTACCTGTAATGTCAGTCCTATTAGCTTTGGTACAGTACATTATATTGTACACATGTTTGGTGAGTTCTGCAAAACTGTAACGTTTCAGATCTACAAGACTTATGTTCTGTTATCTCCCACCCGCTAGATCATCATGCACACATGTTAAAACACTAAGTCAGATGTACAGTGCCTTGCAAAAGTATTCACCCCCCATTTAGCATTTTTCATGTTTTGTTGCCTCACAACCTGGAAATAAAATGGATTGTTTGAAGGTTTGCATCATTTCATTTACAGAACATGTCCACAACTTTGAAGATATGATTTTTTATTGTGAAACAAACAACAAATAGGACAAAATAACAGAAAACTTCAGTGTGCATAACTATTCACCCCCCTAAAGTCAGTACTTTGTAGAGCCACCTTTTCCGGCAATTACAGCAGCAAGTCTCTTTGGATAAGTCTCTATGAGCTTGACTCATATTTGCCTTCGCTCATGCAAAACTGCTCAAGCTCATTCAACTTGGATGGTTTCCGCTTGTATCTCTGTATTTAGCACCACCCATCTTTCCCTTGGCTTTTTTCTGGCCACTCTTCCATAAAGCCCAGCTCTATGGAGTGTACACCTTATTGTGATCCACAGATACACCAGTCTCTGCTGTGCAACTCTACAGCTACTTCAGAGCTACCTTTGGTCTCTGTGCTGCCTCTCTGATTAATGCCCTCCTTGCCCAGTCTGTGAGTTTTGGTGCTACCATGTTCTTTACATTTGAAGATGATGGATTTGATGGGATCATCAAACATTTGGATATTTTTTATAACCCAAACCTGACTTGTACTTCTCAACAACTCTCAACAACAACTTGTTTAGAGAGCTCCTTGGTCTTCATGGTTTGATGCCTCTTGTTTAGTGGTGTTGCAGCCTCTGGGGCCTTTCAGAAAAGGCTGTTTATAAGTGTTTATACTGACAGATCATGTGACACTCAAATTGCACAAAGGTGGACTTCATTTCACTAATTACAGTATGTGATTTCTGAAAGTAATGAATTGCACAAGAGCTTTTGAGGGGCTTCATAGCAAAAGGGATGAATACAATCATTTTACTTCACCAACTGATACTATTTTGTGCAGATCCATCACATAAAATTTTGATTAAAAAAACATTTAATTTACAGGTAACAAAACATAAAAAATGCCAAGGGGGGTAAATCATTTTGCAAGGCACTGTAGTGACTATGTATTGTAATAAACCTAATTCACATGCATCCTTTTAATTCTATATATACTCAGCAAAAAAAGAAATGTCCTCTGACTTTCAACTGTTTTTACTTTCAGTAAACTTAATGTGTAAATA
>JAQMYJ010000038.1:12155913-12179870 GCA_030014305.1 Clarias laeviceps
ACACACACACACACACACACACACACACACACACACACACACACACACACACACACACACACACACACACAATGAAACCTGTGCCAATGCCAGAACAACAAGGTGCCTCTATGGATGAGAGATGAGCGAGTGTTGGTGAAGTTACAGAAGTCAGCTCACCAACTCTGACTTTTTGACATACAGCTGCAGCTTCACGTACAACATCTGCGAAATTGAGCCATTTGTTTCTGAGCTTAGAAAAAGGTCATATGTGTCAGACAGACCTTTGGGAACTGTACAGCTCTACACACACGCCTTCACAGATTCACCTATCCCTTCACCCAAATCCTTCCTCCTCCAACACCCCCCTCCACACACACACACACACACACTTTGTGTTTTATCTACAGTATGTTGTCCTGCTTTGTTCTTTCTGTCTTTATCCAGCTTCTGTCAGCCGTCAGCACTATCCCCCTCTGTGGTCACCAGGGGAGCAGCAACATTCATCATCTGAGCTCTCCAAATAAAGACATGGCAGACTGGACTGGATCGATAACCTGTTAGTGACCAGCAGGATTCTCGTGTCATGCAATCATCTGACAGCTCATAGCAGAACAGGGCGTCTGTTATGGACTACATGTTATCCAGAAGAGAAAAAAAAATGACCACAGAAAAAGATTCAGTCACTACAAAACCCTGAAAAACCTCACAGACCTCACACGGAGTAAAGGTGAATCCAGCCTGACATTCCTGCTCTGATTCAGAGGACGCAGCAATGACCTTTGAGAATGAACACAAAAGTTGGGCTGGCAGCTCCATAAAAGCAAAATTAAGCAGTGTCTCTGTCAGTGTCTGGATCGCAAACAAAACACAGTGCTTTTCTGCAGAGTGGTCTTTTCAATTATAATAATAATAATAATAATAATAATAATGATTGTCTCATATTTAGTTTGAAAGTTAGCCAAGCATTGGAAAGTAGTCCAAACATTACCTCAATATATAAACCAAGAAAAGGTCTCTGATTTTCAGAATCGGTTTATACTCAGGTGCTTAAGCCGATTTTCTGAGTGACCCAGAAAACTGTACTGCATGTAGTTCATTCCTCTAAGGTTGCCAGATTGTTTCTGAGCACACGTGACCAAGCCACTCACTCACTCACTCATCTTCTATACCGCTTAATCCTGTATTCAGCGTCACGGGGGGGCCTGGAGTCTATCCAAGGAGACTATGGCAACGAGGCAGGGTACACCCTGGACAGGGTGCCAATCCATCGCAGGGCACACAGACATACACACACTCTCACACACACTATGGGCAATTTGAGAACGCGACCAAGCCAGCATTATTCAATACCGATTTTATACACAAGCCCTGGCCTTGAAAATTAGGAGAGAGAAAATGCCAGATGAAAATGCATTATAGTTGGATTTTTTTTTTCTTAAAAGTAATATGATGAAATAAATGCAAGTGGCAATTTAAAATTATGAAAATAATAAAATAAATATTAATTAATCATTGAAAAATGTGGTTAAATTTGGTCAAAGAAACAAAAGAAAATCAAGTGACAAAAAGAAGAATGCTGCACATTCTAATAGATATCATGGACAATGGCTCACACCCAGTACACAGCACATTGGAACGTCAGTCAGAGGCTGAGAACGCCAAGGTACTCCACATGACACCAAAGGAAGTCATTCCACCGAGTCGCTTTCAGATCTCCTTTCTGTGAATGCGAGTTGGAGTAATGAGTCTGGACAGAGATAATTTCTGGCTAAGGGGAAAACTCAGCTACTAAAAAAATGAAGCCAATGCGCAAGTGCCAAAACATGCAGCTCCTCGAATATCCACCGAGTGGCTGGCTCCTAAATTGTATCAATCCCCATAGACCCTCATGTTAAAATGCTCAATTTTAACAACAAAAATAAACAAGCTCAATCAAATGCAAAGTAACATTATCATATAAGTTACCATTGAACACCTTAACGTTTTAGATAAGCTATTGCTAAGCTAACTAACATGTGGTAACTGAGGAAGTAGGCATGTTCCAACCAACAGCCAGGCTTTTTTTCGTGCATAGGATTTGAAATGTATGTACCTTCATTTTTCCATCTGGATAACAGACACCATTTCCAACATCTATCTTTGAATGGATGGAGGAGAATGAGATTTCCAGTCTGTTAAAATGAGTCTCTTGGCAATGTTCATACTGAGCAATAGATGCAGTGTGGATTTTCATCAGCCAAATATTACTAATTCAGTATATGGGCAAATGCCTTTGCCATATGCATTTTTAAAGCCAAGAAAAAATGTCCGACCAATATCCTGCCAGTGTACGACAATGCCAAAAGGTGTGTGATGAGATACCTTGTGAAATTTGCACCTGTCACACTCAGCTGAAACAGATTGATGAACCTTGTGAAGCTTGGATTTGAAATAGTTAAGATGGCGAACAACTTTACACTGAATCAAATAGTGTGTAAAAAGTGTAATCTGGCCATAGTTTCAATCCACAAAGGTTCAGACAGGTCAATGTCCACCTTACTACTCGAGGCTGATTGATTAAGGTTAAAAAAAGATACAAACAGTGAAAGCAATTATCTGGAGTTAGAGGGATGCACCAAAACATTAATAAAAGAATGTTGTATTGGTATGCTTCCAAAATTTTTTTTTATTTTAAGTCTGATGCAATGTATGACCTGTAAATATTGAAAAAAAAAAGTGAATTTGGAAGCTGAAAATTGTTCTGAATCTGATAGAATGCAGATTTATCATTCATGTAAGATCTACTGCTCCAGGCCTGGTAGCATTTGTTTGCCCATGCTGGCATGAAATAGTGATATAAGCAAACAGCAGTTCTTACAGAGGTCTTACATATATAAAGCACCTTCTTGATCTGGTTGAGAAGTCTGATAGAGTTTCAATGTTATAAAACTTACCCAGCATGGAAAACAGCAACGCCTGTAAGAAGGAGTTACCAACTAAGTTTTGACCTATAAATGAGAATCAGGGTTGTGATCCACTGGGCTGCAGGTGTACCAATACAATAATGCTCTTGCATTAGCAGCCAAATAGTACTGTCTAGCCACTGAAAAGCTAAGTCCACCCCAAGATTTGTGTTTTGGCAGGTGAGCTTCAAAGATCCTGAGGATTTTATAGTTCCTTTGAAAAATGCAGATGTGAGAAAGATTTGACACAGATAAAGAAATCTGGGAATGGACACCATTTTGATAAAGTTGATGCCAACAATAGGATAACTTTTCCAGCAGTCTATATTGTGTTTTAATTAATTGTGAGATGAACACTTAATTTTTTTTTTTAAATATTCGTTTAGGGTTTTCGGGAAGTCAAGGTAAATAATTTGACCACTGGCTATAGATATTTTACCAGGCATAGGCATGAAATAACATTTTGTCCAGTTGATGATTTTGTAACCTGACAACCTACCAAATAAAATACTCAAGCCCAACAAAATAGGAACTGATTTTTCTAGATTTTCCTGATATAACAGTTTGTCATCAGCATATACAGTAAGCATATGAGTGTTTCAATGCCTCCCACTGTTTGGCCTTCGATATCAGGATCGCCTCTGATTTTTATAGCAGTGTGATAGCAAAAAGAGCAGGAGAAAGAAGGCAGCCATGTTGGACAAAACTATGTGGGGGGAATAAAGCTTACTTATCACCATTAGTTAAAATAAAACATACTGGACTTTTATAGATGATTTTTACCCAAGAGATGAATGATCTGCTGACGCAAAACGCCGCAGCAACTCAAGCATGTATAGCCATTCTATTTGATCGAAATCTTTCTGTGCATCTAAGGATATAATTGCAGTTCGATTAGTCTTGCCATGATCTGCATATACAGTACAAGTATTGTACTTAGAAGCCGTCTAGCATTAAAAAAGAAGAACTGGAATGAACCCAGTCTGATCGGAGTGAATAATACAGTACTTCTTAGATCTTTCCTTAGTCTGTTTTTTAGCACCATTGTAATAATTTTTCTATCAACATTTTAAAGAGCAATTGTCCTATACAGTAGCTCTCAGGGTCACTATCGTCTTTCCCAGATAGTGACAGATATTGGACTTGTACAGAGTTTTGAGTAATGTCTTCACTTCTGCGGAATGAGAGGCCATTCTGAGTAATAGTGGAGTTAATAAATCTAAGAATACTTTATAGTATTCGCTGTAAATCCGTCCGGTCCCTTGGCCTTCCCAGAAAGAAATGATTAAATGGTAGTTCACTCTGCTCACCGCCATCGCTTGCCAGCCTCGTGTCCGCGTGCCAGCTGGGCACTGCCTACAGACCTGCATGTGCACACCTTCACTACTTTTCTTCCCTTTTTTACTTCCTCACTCCTTAAACCCTTTTCCTTCCCCATTTTCCAAATAAAATGACTCCTTTTCCGTAGGATCCTCGCCTCATGTCTGTGTTTGTGATGCCGCACGTGCGTCAAACCAATTACAGTAGGGTAAAGTCAATGGTCATTAATGGATAACTATAGTCGGAGGTAAGTATACTGTAATATTAGGTGTTGTTCACATTTGGAATCAAGTCCACCAGGAAATAGTCAGCTCTCTCATGTGACCTATGGACGTGAGAATAATAGGAATAGTTTTTATCTGTGGGACGTTGAAGTCCATATGTCCACCTTGTAATGTATATCTCCTGTTCTGTGCACATGTTGGTGAGCTGAAAGGGAATGTTTTTCTAGAAGAGAATAGCAACGGCACAGGCTTTAGAAATATACAATGATTGGTAAACCTATAAAACCCAAATTTTAATATCTGCTGAAAGGGACTTAAGGTCTTAATAGCATGACCTAATCCCCTGATGCTCCAGGAAAAAAATAATTTTAAACTCTGTGACAAAGACAACATACACCCACAATGACCAACACCTGTATTGGTGAAGCATAACTCTTTTCATCAGAACAGAAGGAACTGCTGGGCAATGGCTACAAAACTACTAAAAATGCCTTAAATACAGAAACAACTCAGAGAAGGTGAATAAGATAAATTACAAACATACCAGTATATTGTTAAAGTTACTGGGCAAAATACGAGTATGGTATAAAAAGAAAACAGTTAATATATTAATATAAAACAATGATGATATTTCTTTTTGGTAATGAATATTATGAAAGTACAATGTACAGTTTTATAAATGTTATAAGGTTGTACTCAACTGGGGACTCTCTTCTTTATCATAAATTGAATCAGCCGAACAAGTTATTTACTTGGCAACAACCAGTTCTTGCTCGCCATGAATGAGAAAGTTATTTGTCAATGTCTGTGTGAGAATAATTCGCTTCCACAAACCATGTTGCCTCTTTTGGATCTGAAAAGACAGTGGGTGCTGCTTTCAGATGATGAATGCGAAGCTTGGCCGATATTGTAGGCTCCGTTTGACACCAGCGTCTCGAAGGACTCGCAACACATCACGAAAAGCGTGGCGTTGCATCAGCACCTCGTTTGTATAGTCCGGGAAGATGAAAATTCTCTTCCCTTTGTACTTCAGAGCTTGTTGTCTGCAGAGGTGAAGGATCAGTTCTTTCTGTTGAAAATGGTGGATACACACCATGATAGTCTGCGGATTTGAGCCAGCTTTGTTCACAGAGAACGATGAGCACGGTCAATAGACACAGGCTTTGGGAAGTCTTCCATTGCGAACAATTTAGAAATCAATTTGGACTCAAATTCTGTTGGTTCGCCTTCTTGTTCCCCTTCAGGCATGCCCACAATTTTCATGTTTTTTTCCAAAGGAGCGAGTTATAAACTTTAGCTCACAATTGGTCATTAGCTTTGGTCAGGTTAGAATATTTATTTTCCAAAAATGTACTTAATTCAAAACAGTGCCAACTAGCTCATGAGAAAGTATTTCACAGTAGAGAAACTATCTCTCAGAAACTCAAGCTGAGTATCTAAGTCTAAGACGCACGTTTACCAAGCTTGTGCACTTGCCCCCCCCCCCAATATTGCTATTTTATAGTGATTATTGTTTCCATTTTGAGATTTCTACCTGAGAAATATTTACATTAAGGCATAATTATCTCATTATACACCTGAGCAGATGAGGGTTAAGGGCCTTGCTCAAGGGCCCAACAGTGGCAACTTGGTGATTGTGGGGTTTGAACCTGGGACCTTACGAACCACAGTCCAATACCTCAACCACCGAGCTACCCCTAACCCCAAAGATTTAATTCTGTATATATTGAGCAACTGTTGGGAAGAAATTCATCCGACTGTAATTTTCACTTCTCTTCTCTTACCATTTAATGTGTCACAAGAAATTTGTTTAAGGTTATTAAATCCTAATATGTGTGGTATACAGGCAGTTTTAACACTTTTAATTAGCTTTTTAGATTTTTTTTAGTAATATAATTTTCTCAAAGTTTTGGTTAATTAGATGTCCTCCTTTGTGAATAAATTCTGCTCATGGTTTAAAGGATGTGCTGAGTCAAAATCAATTTTTAAAAATCTTCGTAATTTCTGCTTTTTAAACGCACACATATTATGCAAAACACTTTTTAATATTTCTCCAGACAAAAAAAAACATCTCATTTTCCGAATATGTTCTCATATTTGTCCACAAATGTACCTTCGAATTTTTCCACCAGGTATGTTATCATTCCAGGCAAAAAAAAAAAGGTGTGGGGCAACCTGCATGGACCCCCTCCAGCTAACCCCCTAGACACCATGTTTAGGGACGTCCTGTGTCCTGTGATCTACCTGGCAGGAAAATTGCACGTTCACAATGAGGGCTGGGAGGGGGGCATCTCAGTAGCTCACCATGACAGCGAAACAGAATTGTAAACAGGCAAGAAACAGAAGGAATTTTACATTTGCCAAAATGTATAATCTGAGTTATACTTCAGCTGGAACATTAAACAGACACATTTTCAAGACCTTTAAGACTTATGTTAACTTGTTAAAAAGGTGTGTGATATGGCACCTTTAAACTTTAAGCATTGTGCTTAAAAGTTTCTTTCCGAAAACTGACAATGTCAACTTGTCAATTACAGCCCTGACACAAACTACTACTTTTTCTTTCTAAGGTTTTTTAGGCTGAACTCACATGAGGACATTTAAGAGCATATCTCATGAGAGTGCTGCCTATTTCCACCTACACCTTCATTTGACATAAGAGAAAAATACAATGCAGGTGGTTAATAACATGGGAAACACCTGAGCAGATAGAAAAGATCACTTCTCATGTCATCTATGCATTCCTGGAGCAGGGGGAAGTGTGTCAGCAGGAGAGACAGGGAGAAAGGAAGTGAGGAAGATGATTCTGTCCTGCTTTATTGTCTTGGCTCTGAAACAATCCATGCCACCAGCAGACCCCTGCTGCTAGAGCAATATCACACGTCTGTTAATGGAGCACTTCTAAAGAGTCATCTTTTCCCCTTCATTCACTCACAGAGTGGGTTGGAAAAGTGGCAAGATTCCAAGGTGAAGGAACTGCGCAAGACCTGAATGACTGACACACCTGAGAACTCGGCTCAACCCCTCTTCCCAAACACCAGATGTCGTTGCTCCCATCCGGAGGAACCCACCGCAACAATTAGGGACACCTCATCGAGTTCAGGTTAATTTAATCTCAACAAATGGCAGGCAGGAGAAATAACTACACTACCCAGAGATCTCTGAGACTGGGGCCTTGTGTTTTGTTCCTGAGACCGTGTAATTTTCTGTGCCGAGAGGATAATGCACGACCCTGACTGAGCTCTAAGCTCCACTGATGACTTGTACAAATAACTCTCCAAAGGGTTCCAACGTGATATTGGCAATGGTTTCGACTGTAATTTAAAAGACAAAGCAGTCTCCACTTAGTATTCATCACATTCTTCTCTGCCATTTACAAACGTTCAGGGCCAATTATGGCACGGATGCCAATTCATTCCACTAGTAAGTCAGAGTTAAACACATATTGTGCCAATTACACTACTGAAATTATGCCTTTGTTGCAGGGTGAACAAAAATACACTAAATATGCCTTTAAACATGTATACCATGCACTTATAAAACAATTTATACTGTATTGAACAATAACCAGTTTTAACAATATTTATGAAAATCTGCCAAAGCTGTTAGAAGAGCAAATGCACTACCATTAGGAGGCCAATAGAGGGATGGTATTTAGATGCCGTGAGTATAGAGTAGAGATGACAATCTTACCATTGTCTGTGGCCATGAAGACGGCACTGTAACGGTTGTTGTGGACATGGGGAGACTCACGGTCCAGCGTGGCTGTAGTGTTTACTGTGCCTTTCACAGGGTTTACACTGAGCCAACCTGCTGGGTCTCTCAGCACTGCAAACCTGAGAAGAATTCAAGAAAGCATAAGGCATGGCATTTTAGCAGGGAAACATGGGTGATGATGCATGTGTCACTGTGCATTTATGTTTTTATAATATAATAAAAGCCAGCGGCATCTGTTAACATGAGAACATGGAGAGAGAGGGTTTGGAGTGTTGTATACTGACCTTGAAAAAGTAACAAGCTTTCAATCTCAGGCATGATCTCTACCACACTGCTAATGTACTGTACGTGTGTGTGCGTATATGTGTGTGTGTGTGTGTGTGTCCATACTTTCTTTTTGTCACTTTCATAACTACACATCTTTTCTATTAGTTGCATTGTAGTCACTGAATAATGTATAATAGTAAATGAATAACATGCTTTCAACTGAATGAATTAATAATGAGATGGGTTTTTAAAGGGAAACATTTTAAAGGTGCTCCTGAATATTATCTGTGTAAGAAATACAACAGATTGTAGAGTGCTGCTATAGCAAAATAATCAATGACAGGGTATGGTGTAATCACCACCAAGGTGATCATTTTCGAATAACAACACATCCTTTTGTATCACATCAATTCGCCCAACTATATGACTCGTGGCTCAGTGGTAGATGCTTCGCCTGCCATGTGGAAGGCCAGGGTTTGATTCCCAGCCACTGGATGCTGTGGCAGTCCCAAGCCCAGATAAAATAGGTGGGTTGTGTCAGGATGGGCATCCGGTGTAAATCCTGTGCCAAGCTTGTATGTTCGGACTGGATGGTCCAACAACAACATCTGACTATATTTGGGGAAATTTCTTTCATATCAATTGATGAAAATGGATTTCTTAAATATCTTTTACCAAGAGCCATTTGCCAAAACTGCCTAGAATCAATAATAGCAGACTGCTTTACTGACCGTAGGCCACATATGCACCGAGAAAAGAAAAAGACTTGCCACTGAGCCTCAAAAAGTTCTCATCTTATGTGGAATGAAAAACTAAGTGATATTAACACTAAGCGATAAAACTAGGTATGATCAAATACAGGATTTCATCTACAATCAACACCAGCCGATATGGTGCCTATGATTTCCCAACAGTGCATCATTTACACAGTACTTGTCAGCGTGATCCTGTGTTATTGTTTGGATATAAGAACAGATGAACTGATTCTGAATCTCATTTATCTCCAAATGAAAAATGATGAACGTCTGACTGGTCATCGTCATGCATCTGCACAGCACAAGCATTTTACTGAGTAATAACTCGTTGCGTTTGTAAAGACACTGTGTCTTTAAAGTTCTTTCATTTTTTCCCCTTTTAACATGTATCTGACATGCACTCTCGGGAAGCAGCGCATCAAAGTCTAGACTCGGAGGATGTCTGCAGGACTGTGCGTGTGTGTGTGTGTGTGTGTGCGTGTGGTTGATACGATTATACAGTGGCCCCTGAAAGAGCACATATTTTATATTAAGGTAATATGGAATAGCTCACTAAACTCACTGGCATTTCAGCTTTTATTTTTAACACATCTTCCACTAAAAAAATCTTTCACACTTTTCATCCAGTATGAGCATGAAGGAAATATGCAGGGGTTGCATTTCTCTATACAGTATATGTGTTACAAAAGTGATACACCTTCCAATAATAGATTTGTTTACTGTATATAATAAAATTATTGCTCTTGTGGTAGCAAAGTAAAACTCTATGAACTATGATGATCATCTATGATAGTGTATAGTGCTAAAACAGATTTCTTGCAATTATACACCTACATTTATCTTATAAGAAAATGACCATTTCATCCGCCACATCCGGACACAGGTTGTACACCGGATGCCCATTCTGATGCAACCCTTCCCGTTTATCAGGGCTTGGGACCATTCAACATACACACACAAAAGAAATCACATGTTGTCCTATTCAAAGAGTGTATCAGTAGTGGGGACATGCAATGGCAGTAACACAGTGTAAATAGTCTTTTTGTTGGAGTCAACATTCTCCAAATAATTCACTAAGCACATTTAGCTCACTCACATTACACAGGCCGTTTGGATTTACTGATCACGTGACAGAAAGTAGCAATGTGATTGGCTTTTTGTCTAATGTGCAGTTGCTACATGTACAGTAGTACAGTAGTTAGTCTAAGGTGTATAGTCTAATATCCCTATCTCACCTATGCGGTTTCGCGCGGTGGCCGTAACCGGTTCATCATGATTCACCGTGAGTTTTGGCGCTGCGATTACGTTAACATCTTTCCGCGTGAAATATTAAACATGTTTAATTCCTTCACAGAAGCTTGCGGACCTTGCAGAACTTCGCGGAACGTTAGCGGAACGTTGGCAGACAATCGCGGCAGCTCACGGTGCCTAACACTGTATCCCACAGTGAGTCAAACCGCATAGGTGAGATAGCGGTATAAGGCTTTTATGAAAAAGGTTATATAGTGGTTTTCAAGTTAAACGTTTTGTAATAGACAATATATGTGTGAGACAGAATGATAATTTGCCAAAATGAGTAAAAGTCAGAAAGTGTTTCGCTGTCAAACTGTTCATATAAAACCATCTGCAATAAACATGGGTTTGTTGGGCCCATACACATCATCTAGAATGCTTACTCAGATTCCAATCCTAAATGCAGGATATTGCAGCTGTACTCCTCTGGCAAGCGATTAACCTTGCCATTTCCTCTTTCTTTCCACAACAAACACAAGCGATGTGTCTCTAACTATCAACCTTTCATCCCAATACTTCCTGAGGAAATATGGTTATATACACGAGGACGAACCCGTCTTTGAGAAACAAGCTAGCGTGAGATTATCATCGTGCTGCTCTGGGCACAAATAACTCTCTCTCGCCGCTGAGCTGTTTGCAAATTCATTTGTTATTCACTGATGAAATCTTTTCCATTCCAGCATGAACGGTAGCAAAGCTATAAAATTCACGCTACGTAGCCCGCTACAGTGGGGTTTCTTTTTCATACGGCTGAAGTAGGCGGAAGAAAAAAAAAAAGATTTATACAGATGATACCGGAATCCAGCTGAGTGTGACTTTAATTTGAATTCAAAGAGAAGTTGATGTGAACTCTTCTCTTGGGAACACACACACACACACACACACACACACACATACATCCTCATTGTCTCTTTATATTGTACCAAGCCCCAATTACAAGGAAAGCTTGGAGCATGCAGGGTTGAACTCATCAAAGTGTGGTGTAATGGAGGGAGTCTGGATCACACACTGACTCACACACTGGCTCACAGTGGCAAAGTGGAAATACACACCAAAGCAAGCCACCTCCCTCTGTACACACACACTGCTCTGGTCCATTAGCCTCCTGTCAAGGTCATTATTGCCTCGTTAAATTCACATTATGCAAATTGATATCTTATCTATATGGGATACATGATAATTAGGACTATCACCAAATAAGCAAAGACGTTTATTAATATTTGAAGATGTTACATGTACGGAATAATACTTTTACTACACACAAACACACACACACACACACACACACACACAAAGACCTTGTAGAAAAAGTCATCTACACATTGTGCTGGCTTGGTGAAAGATGCAGTAGAAAGGTGATTTGCCAACGTTTTTGCTTGAGTGGGACAATTTCTGCCTGTGCCGCAAGGCAAGTACAGATCTTACCCTGAGAACCCCAGAGTTGCACACAATTCTTTTTCCACCTGACATTAGCTATGATAGATCTGCCCTGCGGGAGACAAAAAAAAAAATCCATAGTGAACAAATAAAAAAAGAGCTCAGTTACATAGGAGTCTCTTCACGCTTGTTTCTATGTGTGACTGTGTTTCCACACCTACAAATATGAGTCTATTATTATTTCTGTAGTAATGCCTTTGCTTTATTGGATTTCTGTATTTGTGAAATTGTGTTCTGTAAGTTGCGACAATCATAGAACTGCTACACTGACAAGTACACAGCAGTTCTTATTTCATCCATTTATTTCGGTATATTTATCTGTTGTGTAAGAACGTTGCCTTAGATGTTGAACCGAGGCACTGAATTGAACCAAAAGCACAGGACGTACACTTGGAAGCATGTTCCTACTGTGTGCACAAATACAATGAAGAAAAGCCAAACAAACAGTACACCTCTGAAGACCTTGCTCATTCGCCTCGAATCATCCCAATGAGACGTGAGGGACGAGGATTCCCTCTCACACATACACCTTTATCAAGGCGTTTTTTTCCTTCTTGTGCCTTCTTGTAGGAGTGTGCTGTGTGCTCATGCTGCTGTGGTTCTGCCAGAGAACTGGAATTCATACGCTTTCCTATACAACGAGAACCTGTACCATGGCCTCTCGCCACTTTCCAAACGACTTCTAATCCTCTCAGCTACAGAGAGCTAAAGCGACTAATGAATTCTGTGTAGGCCACGAGGGTTCTGGAGCTCTCTGCAACATCCCAGATCCAGATGTGCACTTGTAAACAAGTGTGCAGATACTTGTGATACCCTCAAAAATCAGCTGAATGATGTGTCACGATGACCAAGTGCAAGATCGGCTGGGAGAGACGTTAACCTCTCTTTCAATCACAAAACCCCATGCAGACGATGCACTGGAGGGCAGACGTAGGGATATTTGGCTATTGAAATTCTGCATGCCTCACTTTAGCTGTCAAAGTGGTAAACCGACTTGACTGAAGACATAAAAACTAAAAGGTGCTGGCAGTATCCTTTAAGACTAAAAATAACTGAGGAACACTGTCTTTCTACTTCATACTGGCATCCTTCTTTGTCAACATCCCTATCACTCATTTTGTCCTTGTGGTTTGGTAGGAATGAAATAGAGATATTTAGGAGAAGTTCAAAGGTTGATGTGCTGAGAATGACAGATTTATGAAATGAGATGGAAGATAGATAAATCACAGTGTCCTTTTCGTACAAGGATCCACTTAAAGATTAGTGGTAAATACGCCATCGCAATCTACTGTATACACATGCAGCTGCATCACCATCAACTTAATTTTTATGTGCCCAGACTACTGACGACAAGAGGAAACTACACATTGATTTTAAACTTACTCGTAATGGAAGTCTAAGTGATGGAGTTGTAGTCTATTATCTATGTAGTCTAAGTTTTTATTTTATTTTATTAAGAAACCATAAAGCTTCAAGTGGAGCTCTAAATGCATTTATGGTTAGGTGTTACCAATTCTGATTAAACTTGATAGCTCATCATCCAATCATATAACCAACTATAGTAACAGCATGGGCATTGGTAGCTCAGTGGTTAGTTTTCTCGCTTGGGATGAAGAAGCCCCGAGTTTGATTTCCAGCCAAAGCCCAAACTCCAGCCACTTGATGCAGTGCCGGTCCCAGGTCTGGATAAAATGGAAGGGTTGCATCAGGTGTAAAACCTGGGCCAAGTTGAGTGAGGATTGGATGGTCCTCTGTGTCAACCAGTTGACAGAAGCAGCTAAAATATCAACAGCAACGTTGTAACAGCAAAGTTCAATTGGAGATCTTTTTTTTTTTTAGCAAGATTACATTAATTGTAGTTTCAGCTCGTTTAGGTTTTACGTGTTTTAGAAAATGTTCTCTTGGAATAGTTTCTATAAAAGACCAGACAATGTTCTTCTTATCTTCCCATGTCCAGTTTCGATAAGACTGAGGCCAATGTAGCCTCAGATTCCTCCTCTCAGCTGAAAGAAGTGGAACCTGAACCATGAAGCTCTTGGTCTGTGGTTGTATAACTTTATGCACTGTGGTACTAACACATGATTGGCTGAGACATGTTATCATCAGGGGTATTGTCATTCCTATTTAAGTGGCAGGTAAACGTATAGTATATGCATACAAGATTTAAGTCAAACTGGGAATCGTGATGAAACTTCTTGTGAATGAAGGCATAAAATTGAATGAAAAATTCGAGCACAGAACGGTGATAAGACCTTTGGCCTCAGTAATACATTTGAATCTGAATCTGATCCTGGTCCGTGGAAAACCTGATCCTTAAAATTCAATGAATAATTTGTCTCCAACTTGCGGAGGAGACGCTGGTGCTGTGGGAACTGTACAAATAATTATTCACCAACACCACTTGCACATTACAGGAACTGGGAGTTCCTGGGAAGCCAGTGTTTCAGACATGAATCAGATAATCTGATCATGGTTTTGGCATACTGAGAAAACCTTCTACCTTGATGGTATCCAGCCACTAGTGAAGCACCGGGATAAGTGCATCAGTATAGCGGGGGATTATATATAGAAAAAAAGGTGACTTTAACTCTCATAACCATTATTATGCACAATCAAAAGCCCCAGTTTGACCCCAGAACACTCTTTCTACTTAATAAACATCCCGGCCCACTGCATATGCCCTCCATTCATGCCATGCAGATTTTGCTGAAGTGAATAATGTTAAAGTATTCCTTTAAAGTCAGATAAACATCCAGTGTTACACCTGACCTCTTGGTATGAGCAGTGAAAAGCTGTGCATTGAAAACATAAGCATCAGTCAGGCAGTAAAATGTAAACATGCCAAGACAGCCCATCCATCAGCGTCTGATGTGACTTCTGAGGGATTTGTGGAAAGAAGAACCGTCTGTCTATTAACTCATCGTTAAAGTTCGTGATGTCATGTGCTGTCCATCTGTCTCCCATTGATCTGCAGCTTTCTGACAAGCTTCATACAAGCATCTGTCACTGTTCACACAACCACGCAGGATCTGATTCAGAAAGCTCACAGGGAAAGTGGGTATGTTTTGTAAAATCGAGCAGAAAATGTATTCATTCAGAAAGATGTGAGCTCATACTACAGGGTTTTCCAAAAGTCTCCATGCATAGGGGAAATCAACATAATTAACCAATTACATGCATAACACCAGATGTCATAACACGGGTTCATCATGAGTGGAAGAGACAAATCTGTGCGTGTGTTTACAAAGAAATGGCAGTCATGTTGCGAGTGTTATATAAATAAAGGTACTGTATATTTAAGTGTTAATTTCCCCTATTTATGGAGATTTGGGGAAACCCTGTAGTATGAGCTCACATCTTTCTGAATGACAACGTAAACAGATTTACATCTCTCTTTTTTTACCACTGCAACATGATCCAATGATCTGTCATACAGTGTCATCTTAACAACTAAACAAAGATTTTGAGTCATGTGTGGTCATTTAAGATTACAAGATTTGTTTACTTGTTACTAACAAAGCAAAAAACTGAAGACAAACATATCAGGCACCATTGTGTCTTGGAGCTTTCACATCTATTACTCATTCTGCTAAATATGAATCAAAGCAAAATGAATAATCTTGGTCTGATTGCTTGAGACTTAATTAAACAGACCAATTCAAGTGTATATTACAGCCACAAAAACTCAGTCAAGCAAGAAGAACATCTAGACAGTGCTCAAAAAGTTAATTATTAGATCATTTCTTTTCGCAATAAATTCTGTCCAAATATCCAGAATATATTTATGTAGCATTTTTGGTCAGACCGGGCCTCATGAGTCAATTTAACAGAAAATGTTTCTGCAGCTCCAAATTTCCAGTACAAGTAGTCCCCGACTTACAAACATTAGAGTTACAAATTTCCACAGATACGAAAGGGATCACGGTTCTATGAACATTCATAGATGTTAACAAATCACTGAATTAGCTTACGTGTATCGTACAAAAATAGACACTGCAGTGCACCAGATACCAATATTTACAATTGTATACAATATTTTCAGTGTGTAAATATTGCTCTCTCAGAGGGGAGGGATAAGACGTACTTAGTGCTCCCATATTAATTAAATTAGGGAGAAAAAAAAGAAAATGGCTCTTCTGTAAAGCTGTTCTGATGGTGTATAATCCTTATTTCCTAATTTAAATCCTCAACAAAACAGAATTCACAGTCCAATATAGTGGAAAACAGCTCTGAGATAAAGTGGCGTCCGGGATTCCCCTCCCGATTTAAAGGCGCAGAGACAACACTGTTCCATTTTACATTTCAATGTGAGATTCATTTCCTTATGCACGATTACAGTTTTTGGCCACATGATGACAGCGTGGGGAAAGGGGATAAAGATTTAGTCAAGTGGATTGGTGTGCTTATGTTGTATATTCATGTCAAAGTCGTATAAGACTCAATTAAGAACTAATCCGACTTATGAATATCCTCCGGGAATGGAACTCGTTTGTAAGTAGGAGACTACCTGTACATCATGTTATGTTCACTTCCTGCAGATGATTCAGAAACAAATTGATTTATAATTGTGATCAAACCACTCGATAGTTCTTTAGGAATCAAGAGAAAAACAAATCGGTATTCAATCAGATCACTTGACTTGTGTGAATTTTAATAGTGAAAGGTGGACTGGATAGTGTTCCCAAGTGAACTACTTACACCATCTGGTCCTCAACCTACCCTACGGCCTTTTCAACAGGGCCAATTAAGCCGCACATGGTCCGGTGTCAGGGGTCATATCCGCTAGATACTCCCTAAAACAAAGATGTGACAACCTGAGCAAAGTTTGTCAAATCATTAAGGAATACGAAGCATGTGGTTACACAAGTGTTTGACCAATGACTGTAAACTGAGAAAGTCAAAGCCTCAAGCTCATTAAGCCAGTCAAGTGGGGCATCAGCATTATTGTAAACACATAAACACTCAGGCACTCAGACATACAAACACACCAACACTAATCACACAACCAATACGTTGTTTCAGCACTCTGCTTTGTGTGTAAGCCTACCAGTTGAAAGCTTAATTCTAGAACGGCAGTAATAGAAATCACAGCAAGCAGATAATTTCCATAAATTATCATGCCTCAGCAATGCATCACATAAAATCAAATTTATTACCATAATAAGGCACAAAAAAGCTGTTCTTTGCATCAGTTGAAAATCATAACCCTGTAATTAACACAGAGAAAAGCAATTTATCCCTGCTTCACTGGGGCCATGCCACTCTAGCTCTCTTCCTCTTGGCACCTTGTGAATTGTTTTAATTATCATAACCCATCATGGTTGCCAACGTCAACCTCCCCTCCCCTTCATCACACCCTGGCATTCCATGCTAATGCCCACTATTACATAAGCAGAACCGATTTCGAAGTCAAAAAAGATACTTGACACCATAGGTCAAGAACTTATTTAAAAAAAAAATGTTTTGTAATTCAACCATCATATAGTGAAATAGTTCGGATTCCACTATGAATTAAAACAACTTGCATGAAACAGGAAGTGATTTCTGCAAGAATGTAAGATACCAGTTTCATGTAGGATACCAGTTGGAATTTGATGAGTTTGGTCAAGGTCAGACAGCATGTCCTACATCTTTTATGGTTGCCTATGGCCTAGCTGTTAACCTTGATTCAACCTTTAACAGACTTGGTTTTGCATTTTAGATATCATACATTTATTACTGGATAGATCTCTGATGTATCTTACAACACATGAAGACAAGAGATAGCAAACGAGAATATGACACAGACCATCATAGTTTGTCTAAATAAATAAAAAAAAATAGAAAAAGGTAAATCCTGCCTCACTATCTTAACAATCTTACTTTAAGACTTATTAGGGCTAAAACTTTTTTTGTTAAGTTGTCCAAATACCAACAAACCTGACCTTCCTAACAATATCACCTGTTGTTACATTCTGATCGAACAACACAAACTCTATTTCCCAGGGAGCTAGAAACCATCTCACCTGATTTATCAACATGACCCATATCCATGACCCTTTCATGGATCAAAACCTTGTTGTTGTGAACGGTATAAGCTTTGGGATAAGCATGAGCCAAATACACTGTAGGGCAACACTTCTAGCATTTACAATTACATGTGGTGGCCTGGGAAAGCGTTTCACCTAGTCGATTTTTGATCTTTTCTACTTTTTATACTGTAGCACCGCAAACCAGAATTAAACTTGTAGTATTTTATTTTTTTAAGTCCTCAAAAAAGTGAAAGTGGGAAAAATCTAGACAGGATCAACACTTGCACTGCTAATGTCTGATTACAAACTGAATCTAACTTAGAATATAAATTAAAATGTGACATTTATTTTGTGTGTTTGAACTGACTGCACTGTATTTTATGTTTTTTTATATTTTCAACTGTTTTATTTTTATTTTAAATCAAATTTAAATAATTTAAAAAGTTTAATGCTTTTATTTCCTTTTTTGTTTATGATTATTTTCTTTATTATTTAACACAAAAAACAACTTTTAAACAATTTAGAGGTTCCTGACCGAACATGACCTCTACATGAAAATAGGCAAGACAAGGTCAAAATTTGAGAATTTGTGTCATTTTGGTGAAATATATTTACAGAACCTTATAGTTCAGGTGTAAAAATATGTTACAGGCAGAAAGAGAAAAATATGAAATAGTCAAAAATCCTGTTATTGCCTTATATACAATCAGCTAATCAGTAGTTTATAAATGCATGCAGAACCAATTCTTTGTATTTAACAGTAGTTTATAATTTGGAAAACAACATTGTTTGGTCTCATTCATTCTAGACTTAGAATCCTGTTTTTGGCTGACAGGTACCTGATGTGTTCTTCTGCTGGTGAAGCTTATTGGCTCCAACGTTTAGTTTTTTAAGTTAGAATTGAGTCCTTGGCTATTTTATCTCCCTAATCAAAAGGTAAGAAATGAAAGGTAACATAAGTGAATAGAAACATACGATAGATGCTACAGTATGCATAAAGGCTTTATATTTACTTCTAAATACTTGAAAAAGTTTTTACATTGAATGTCTAAAATTTCACAATATTAAACCATACTTTTTGCAGCCTGCGGCATTTTGAGACTTTTAAGAACTTATATAAATACATATGTATTGAATGTGAAAAATGGTAATGAGCTCAGAGGAATGTTCAAAGTTTGACCTCTGTAACACAGTCTTTGGATATACATGCAATGAATCATTATGAAAGCCTGATTACTGCTCATAATTCAGTTCCCAAATGTAAGAGTGTTTCTGCCTCACACTGTTGATGGAATGAACAGTGGACTACAGAGACAGACTGTCTCTGTTTTAATTGTTCTAACTAATCCCATCTGTCAAATTGCATCATACAGGAATTGTTGCATGGTGTTTTTTGTTTTCTTTTTTTTTAACCCACAGAGAAAGAAAGTGTGATTTATTTTCATTTCTAGAACCACTAAGGATTGCTGTGGTCATGACACTGATGTCTCACAGAAGTGGGTCGCCAGCCAGAGTGAAGCAAAACTGCTGAACTAATACATCGGTCCATTATTAAAGAGGTCAATGCATCCTGAAAATATGAAAGATATAAATATGTATGCATGCATATACCATTAGTAATAGCCTTGGGTGCATATACCATTAAGACCAGCATCTGCAACATTCATTAAAAACAGATAGCACAGGTGCTTTGATAAAAAAAATACAATAAAAAAAAAACTAGATAGTGTGAACAATTGAATATATATGTGCTGAAGTTCAACAAATGAAATATGATGAAACTCCCACCAGGAGATAATGAACATGAGATGAGATGGAGAAAGTGGAACTTGTACAGATTTAAGTGAGTTATAATAAAGGTCAGTAGAAAGGAGGGATATTTTAATATCAAGCATGATTCAAGCATGTTCTGCATTTCATTACTTTGATAACACCATTAACACAGATGAGCCCTGGTGCACTTGGTGTATAGAGAAGTACATAACATTCAGAGACATTGCAATATCAGTGAATACCTTTGGAGACCACACCTTTATTCTCTTAGCTGTTTTAATGCCATCTGTTCTCTCCCGAGTTAACCTACTTATTAAAAATGAATGACATTCAAGTCAAAGGACTCAGAATGTTCTGTGCCCCAATTTCATATATGATCCAGTCTTCATGGTATCATACATTTGCAAGGTAATTTATGTCATACTGTCATCTCTAACCAAAATTCTTTTCCCCTCAATTTTTTTTTGTAATCTCAGTTTTCTTCCTCTCCCTCTTTTTTAGAGATATTTTAACTTCCACATGGCAAGAAATAGAGGAATATGCTATGAATTAGGAATAACTGAGTCTAAATCAGACCTCATTTCTTCTAGGCAAAAGATCAGTTCAAAGATGGAGTTTTTCCTTCAAGCCATAATCCATAGCAGATTGCAGAGTTCTGCGGTGCCTTGCCATCTGAACTGCTTGACCTTGAGTGTCTGAACAGACATGAGGTTATACTGATACATATGCAATATGTTACTAATATAAATCTTTAACAAGACTCATTTACAGGAACTTTTATATGTTAGTTACATAATTGTGGTTCTATGAAGATGGAATAACCACCAGGGGTAGTAAGACCCACTGGGTAGCCTTCTTTTGCTCATGCATGCCAAGACCTTCCAACAAAGTCACAAAGTGACATATAATGCAGAATTTCCCAATAAATAAGTATATTATATATAAGTATATGCTCATAGCACAGATTTACACAAAACCTTATGATCTATTATATGTCAAATCCATCATGTCAAATAAATACATGGTATAACAAAGAGATTATCTCTAAGAAAAATCTGACTTTAAAACTGTTTAAAATTTGCAGAAGGCTTTAAGCACAGTATGTTGATAAGACTTCATTAAAACATTCAAATGGTGCAAAAAAAAAGGCTGTATATCCATGAATGGTCATCCCGGCCAAGTTGGCTCAGAGCCCACATCAGTGAACATTCAGCAAGTGGAACACCTGATCTTTGAAAATCGGTGGTTAACGAGTTGTCGATTACTTGTGAAAGAGATGCATCCGTATGTGAGAACTGTATGCACAATCATCACCAACACCACTTGCACATTACAGGAACTCGGATGAAAGTTATTGCCACATCGCCTAACAGCCCTGACCTTGCTTCAAGCTATTTTCACTTGTTCCACATGCCATTAATTGAGTTCCTCAGAGGCCAGCATTTCAGACAGGAAGCAGGCAGTCCAATCATGATTCTGGCAAACTGAGAAACCTCACTACCTTGATGGAATCCAAGCACTAGCGAAATGCTGCAATTCGTACATTAGCGTAGGAGAGAAATAAAGGTAGATTTTACTCTCATAACTGGGTTCTGTTATGCTGCACAATCAAAAGTCCCAGATTGACTTGACCCCTTCTTGTATTTATGGCTAACTAAGTTTTATATCTACAGTATAATCATTTCATAAAGCAAAAAAGTCAACCTCAGAGTCTTGCAAACAACTCACCTGGAAATGTGGTTTTATACCATGTTGCATTCATTGAAGCGCATAACCTATTCATATTGCCCATTACACCACTTATATTGTTGGCTACCAATTGTATGCCTCTTTTTGGACTAACTAAAAAATTAAATTTGGGATTAACTTAATAAAATTGAAATATAACTATCATTTAACACATGTCCAGTGCATTGAATATGTCCAGTTATGACATGGATGGTGTTCCAAATATGATCTGTGAAAAAAACATTATTGATTGAATTGCAGCCTGATATAACATTGAGCATCTAGTAAGTCAACTGTTTCCCTGAATTAGAAAATCCTGTTGAGTTAGCATGTTTAGTCCTTTTAGACCTTGGGGGTAATAAATTTTCTGTTAATGAATGGCCCTGCAATAGGTGCCACAAGTCCCCTGGGATAGGCTCCAGCCCCCGTGTCCCTGTACAGGACAAGCAATATAGAGAATGAATGAGTAAAAATGAGTGTTATTGAATGAGGATTCATAAATTTTCTTTCATCACAAAGTCAATGCTTCCTGTTCATGTGGAACATATTCATTTTGTCATCATTTCCAGTAGTGAATAGCGGGAGATTTACAGTATCTGCGCTGCTGTTAATTACATGTCTTGTAAAACCATTCTCCTGGAGAATTATCAAAAGGGCACAACAAAAAGTGACGCAGAAGGATCAATGTGACCATCTGTCATAGATCTGTATTGTTCATCCTTGCCGCTCTAAATCTGTGAAATCACCTTGCTTTTCAAAATATGATTAAAGAAAAAAATAAATGATAAAATAATCATATACTGCCAAGGGTATTAACGATGCCCTTGTCATCATTCAGTTTGACAGGCTGTAAATTTTATATCACTTTGAAAGCTTTCAGTAGATGAAAAGAGTGTAATGGATTGGTTTCATTTAATGACGGAGGCTTCTTATATTAAGGATGACCCGTTCATTAAGACTAATGCAAATAACTATTAAGGAGGCAGGAGTGTGTTTACTTGACTGGTTTAAGCATGAGGTACAGTATATGACTTTGGGTCAATTCCCTGCTGTAAAATTACCCTTCATTACCTGCGTGTGTGAGACCGAATTTCTTAACAAATTCGAATGAACCTTTATAAAACATTAATAAGCGCTGTAATTTTTTTCTAAATAAATGCGTGAGGTTTTATTTGACTTTGTCTTTACATGAAATCGAGAATAAGCCTCTATCAGTAATAATTACTGCGAATTTACTGTAATATCTTAAAATTCTTCTTTACATCTGGCGTAATGCGGTGTTTTTTTTTTCCTTTCTTTTTCCCTAATAGCACACAGAGCACATAGAATATCCTAAAAGCTGTACATATTGCTTCATAAATATATAAATTTGATTACCACGCTAGATTCAAAATAATGTATTTGAATGGCTTAGAAGATGGTAGTTTGTAATGATGCAAAGAAGATCATTTCAGTTCCATACTCCTATATGGAGTCTCATCTCATCTCAATTTTCATACCGCTTAATCCTGTATATAGGGTCACGGAGGACCTGAAGCCTATCCCAAGAGACGTAGGGCACTAGATGGGGTTTACCCAGAATCCATCGCAGGGCACACACAGACACACAGTCACACACTCATTCACACACTACGGTCAATTTGGGAACGGCAATTAGCCTAATCTGTAGGTCTTTGGACTGTGGGAGGAAACCGGAGTACCCGGAGAAAACCCACCACCATGGGGAGAACATGCAAACTCCATGCACACAGAGGTGGGAATCAAACCCGGACCCTGATGGTGCAAGACGACGATGCGAACCACTAAGCCACCGTGTTGCCCCTATAAGGAGTAGATCCACTAATTATATCTACCAGACATAACACAATACTTCATATAATATTAATCAATATTTCATAAATCTCTTCTTTTCACTTCTAAGATGCGTTACGCTTAAAGCTACAACAGTCTTACACAGTCAACCCATAATAATTCAAAGTCTTCTCTCTTCTGTCTTTGATATAAAGATAAAGTGATCTAATTAATAAAACTTTTAAGTTCTCTTACAGGTTTTCAACTATGCTTTAATCCTTCTGTACTGCTTTATAAAACAATTAAACTTAAGAATGTATTATAAAAATTTTATGTGCTGTACCTTTAATTAAGTGTCTAAAACGCAAATCATCCCACTGCTCTCTATAAGGGCCTAAGAAGTAATCTGACAAATGTTGAGCTTTGATCATTTTATAGATAATAGATTATTATTATTTTTTTTTTATTTAGCCATACCATTAAAACCTTAAAAAATTTACTGCAATATTGTGTAGGTTGCCCTTTACCACTAAAACACCTTGAGGCATGACTCCACAATACCTCTAAAGGTGTGCTATGGTAGTGGGACCTCCATGAATCAGACCTGTTAGTTCAGCACATTCCATGGATGCTCAATCAGACTGAAATCTGGGGAATTGGGAGGCTGGATCAACAAACTTGAATGCGTTGCCTGCTAAGCCACTGTGCTGTGATGCA
>JAQMYJ010000038.1:12179970-12197131 GCA_030014305.1 Clarias laeviceps
TATATCATTGACAATCAATGTTAATGTTATGGCTGATACAACAGAAACAAGGAGATTTTCTGAAAGATTCTGTGTCCTCTCCTCGCTCATTTTTTTCTTTCTCCGTGTCACTCTTCCTTCTCATCTCTCACTGGCCCTAGTCTTAGGTATAACATAGAGCACTTCAAAGACACTTATCCCTGACACTGAAACAGGCACAAGACAGATTTACACCAGTGGAGAGCAAGGTGTACATGATGTACACATAATCCACGGTGTATAGCAATGTCCCTGCTGAAGGGTACAAATCCACTAAAATCACCCAATACATTATCAGAAAACCAGGGTTTGTCCACTGCTCTATGAGAAAAAATATCATATTTAAAAGCAAAATGCAAACGTTTTTTTCACCCATAATGCATGAGCTATTAGTAATCAATGCAATTTTGTACATAGGGTGCACGCATATAATAATATAAACTTGTAAAAATGTAATAGTATTAATAATATAACACATACAATGTACTAAGTTCCATTCATCAAGTCATCTGGAGCTATTAAAATCAAATGCAATATATTTATGTTATAATTACCAAAATAAATTTATGCACAGCTTAAAGTCTTTTAAAAGGTAAAAGACCAAAACAAACCTTCTCCTAAGTAGCTTGGGAATATTTTAATATTAATGTTGATCAAATTTTGTACCAATAACAGCTATCATACAGCTGTGCTGAGACAAGCAAACATCCCTTTCACTGAGCTACTGTATATTAAATGAATGAGCCACAAGAATGATTTCAAAATCTTACCTTGTCATCAGGGACGGATTAGTAAATCCCGGGCCCCTAAGCAGAAACCGATTCAAGATGATTCAAACTAGTGTAGGGAACTCTGACTGCCCTGACCCACACCCCGCTACATTAAAAAGTGCACATACATTCTCTTTTATCCCCTGTTAGCTTCTGTGTAAAAAAAAAAAAAAAAGTGTCTTAAGGCAGATAACGATCTTACCTGTCTGACTGCAAGCTTATACACCTGCTTTTTAACAAGCTACAAAGCAGTGACCAACATTTTGAAACTTTTAGTTCAGAATTCATCTTTAATCCAAAAGGTTTAGGAAAAACAATGTTCTCTATCTTCTTCTGATCGTGGGTTAAGGTTATCATGTTTTATGCACTTAAGCTAGCTCCAGTTAAAAAATGTTACACCAAATATGATTTACTGTAGATTTATTTACTGTAGGTTTAACAAAGAAGTATTGCAAATGTTTGCATTGCACAAGTCCTGTAATATCTTACATAGTATAAAATAATACAAAACCCAGTACATTTGTTCATTTGACTGATGCAGGATGCAGCTGAGCCAAAGTTGAAAGGTTTTATTTTACCATTTACAATAGGTTACTATAAACTGCAATATGTTGTAGGTATTTAAAACAATATAAAATAGCAGTTTGTGCATTATGTGTCCTTTAGATTTAATATGCTTAGGTTCCATATTTTGTGATGTGTGACTGTGAAATGACCTAATAATTCAATTTCAATTATATGCTTGTTGAGGGACCCTAATGGCCCCTGGGCATGAGCCCAGTGCACAGAGTCAATAATCTGTCCCATATCCATGATGGTTAAATAATGGTCTCCTCAACTTCACAGTCAAAGCCATAATCTTTCCTGGAACTCACTATTTGAGTGATTAAAGCTCTTAAAGATAGTCTATAGCGTAGGCAGGCAAATAAATGATAGATCAAGCAGATGGTCGAAACCTTTGATGCAGAGCAATGGGCTAATGTTTTCCTGGAGAAAACAGCAAGACTGACAGGAGAAGAACAGTGAAAAATGAAGAGGTGAGAACTGACAAATGGGGAGATGTCTGAGAAGCAGAAGCAGTGCTTCCGAGCTTAGATTTGTTTGTGATATCAATGTAAGATAAGTTTAACCATCCAGACCACTTACTTGCTTCAACCCAGAGTGCACAAATGCATGGCATGTTTGAAAACGTAGTAAAAACAAATCTATATTTGATTCACAGTTATTTCTTGTGAAGGCAATTTAAGTTATTTCTAGTGCACAGTATATTTTGTTCTCATGCGGATGATTCTATCGCTTACCGTATGCTCTGGACCTGAGGGTAGTCTGGGTCAGTGGCGTTAAGCATAGCAACAAAGCTTCCTACAGGAATATTCTCCCACTTGGTGACCACCAGAGGATCAGGGAAAAAGACCGGTCCTTCATTCACATCCTGAACTGTGATATATACAGTGGCAGTGGAGCTGGGACCGTATATGACATCAGGAACCAGAGGGTCCTCATTCTCCACCTTTATCAGCAGAGTGTGAAACACGTTGCTTTCATAGTCTAGAGGCTGGAGAAAAAAAAAAGAAGGGTTAACTTAATGCACCATTTACTAAACTGAGGACAAATTAGAAAAGTTTTAGAGAAGATTTGTGCTGGTAGACTTAAGATTAGTAGGTGAGCTGCCAAGAATGTCAATGTCTAGCTTATTTTGCATATGGTGGCTGTGATATAAAAATCTGTCTTGTGCTTGTCTTCTTGCCAGCAAATTGCCATATTCAGCTTTGTTTGCTGTGGGAATTGCTATTCAAGATATGGAATTATAAAAGTAGGAATGTGTCCTTGAATCCTGTTAAACCTGCTGAAAAATTAATCCTTTGCTTCATTTTGCATTTTCATTTCGTCCAATATGTGTGCTAGTCAGGGAAAACACATCACCAAGTTGTCAACATTTTATATTTTCTACTATATGCAGTTCTGAAATCTAAGACATTCCTGAACTTAAATATGTGTCTCAACAGGACAAAAAAAAAAAAGATGATTAGGATTTTAAGGTCTGGTGACGTAAATCTAATACCATAAAAAATATCCTAACTCATTCAATGAAATACAATGGTGCAACGATTGTCTAAAAACCTCAGCAATGAAATTAATTAAAATTGGAATTTAATTAAAATCCTAATTAACTTAATGTTATAATTTAAATGATAAAAAACAACTATGGCCATAAAAACTACTGCCTTTATTCATAGCTTGCAGGCATTACCGCAGAGATCTATTTTTTACCTACCTCACACAATCTTTGCAGAAAGCCACAGCTTTATTTTTGTATTTATTAGTTTTAATTTTTTCTTTTTCCTTTTGGTAACCTGCCAATTTCTATCCATTAACCGGCTCAGCCGTTTATACAACAACTACTGACTGGGTGGAGAGACAAGGCTTGCACATGCTTCCTCTGAGACACATGAAGCCAGCTAGCCAAATCATTTGGAAGTGCTGCTTGTGTTGTGTCACAGTGCAGAATAACACTCTCATGCCCTTTCGACTGTCTTCTCCATACATAAACTTACAGGCATGGATGATTGGCTAGAGCTGCTTTAAATGAGAGACATTTGTTCAAGAAAGCACAGCCTTTTGTGCTCCCTTGGCTCCTGGCTATTGATGGCAGTGGCACTGTCAAGATTTGAACTTGCGATCTCTCAGTAATAGGGCAAGACCTTTCTTTTAAAAATCCCAGGACCCAGAAAGTTAAAGACTATTAATTTTTTTTTTTTTAAATAAAAAATGTTTTTAATGTAGATGTGCCAGTACATTGTTGGCAGAAAAAAACAACTTTCATCAAAACTAATTTTTTTTACAGCCTACAAACCCCCTTTCAGCAAATTTAGCAATTCCAGCAGTCATTGTAATTGCCAAAATAATATTAAGCAATGGCAGGAAGCACACACTATTGTAATTTTGAAATATTGATTTTGCAAGACTGATTGTACCTTAACCACAGACAGCATGCCCTCGTTATTGTCTGGATTGGTATGGATCGCAAAGTTGTGGTTGGGATCTCCGTTGATGATAGAGTAGATGGCTCTCCAAGCTCCCGTGGCTGGATCGTCTCGATCATCCACTGTCAGGTTCACCACGATGCCTTTGGAGCCTTCATCCACTGATGCCTGGAACTACAACACACAACACACAGACAGATGATCAGCAAAAAGACCGATCAACATCTACTCTTAGGATATACTTAATCAGTTCTGGAATTCTTCCAGAAATTAAAGACAAGTATTAAGAGGGTTCAAATAGATAAGTATAAGTAGCAATTAACACAGCTACGGCAATTAAAAAAGAGGTCTTCAGTTCTCAAGATGTTCTGCTCTTAGAGACCTCTTAGAGAGTATTCTGAGGGGTTAAATACACAAACTGAGAAAGCATTAAGTGTGGTTTGGTGCGCTAGAAACACTCAAGCCATTACTGAGCAATACATTAATATGGCATTTATATAGTGTATAAAAGAAAGGTTTTGTCTGTAGATTGATCAGAAGTTACTTTTTCAATTATATCTTTTTGTTTCATTCATTGAAGGACCGCAAATCTGTCTGTATATTTGTATGTCTGCATGTCTGTATATCTGTCCAGCCAATTTTGTCACAGCATCACGCAAAACTGCTGGCTGAACAAAATTGATTGAAACTTTTGTACTCATGTATTTGCCTGAGGTTAAATCTGCACCATAAATTACATTTATTCAAATACAATACCACAAATTACATTTATTCAAATACAATAAAATACAAAATATTGAGTAGAAGAGAAGTTATGAGCAGTTTTGAGCCATATTATGTCACAGCATCTAACACATCTAATTTTTTAGACAAATATAGCACGTGGCTATACGTGTCACTCAACAGAGTCAATAAAAGTGATAGTTCATTGTGTATAGACAGTATGCAGAAGACACAGAAATGATGGCAATACATCTCCAAAGCGTTCAAATCATTACAAAACACAAACAATGATCAGCTTATTTTTAGCTTCAACCTTTTTTTTTTTTTTTTTACCTATTTCTATTCACTCTTTATACACTTACACAGTCTATACACAAATGTGCCCTGAAAGATTTGTTAAACATTGCCATTTATTTGGAAAATATGAATGATGATGCAATATATTTTTTAAGTATCATGGTCACATGAAGTCATTCATTATCACATAGATGTTTAACTAACCTAATGATCCCCAAAATAAATCACCCAAACAACCCTGATTATAAATACGCAGATTGACACACACAGGTTTAAATAGCTATTAATTCATGTGAAGTTTCCACATCTATGACTCATTATTATTATAATTGGTGTTTCAGCTCATGAGGTGATGCACTGACCGGGGTGGATACTGCATCATGGGGAAGACAAAAGAACTACCAATGGAGCTGCATAATAAGGTAGTTGAACTTTATAAAGCTGGAAAAGGATATAAAAAGATATCAGTTGAAAATGCCAGTCAGTACTGTTCAAACTCTAATAAAGAGGTGGAAAATAAGAGATTCTGCTGATACTAAGCCACAGTCAGGTAGTCCAAGAAATATTTCACTCACTACTGCCAGAAGAATTGTTCGGGACACAAAGGAAAACCCATAAACAATTTCAAGAGAAATACAGGCTGTTCTGGAAAAAAAGTGGCGTTGTTGTTTCAAGGAGCACAATAAGAAGGAACACAAAAAACCTTCATGTTCGAGTTGCCAGGAAAAAGCTGTTACTGCGCAAAAAGGCCAGACAGCGCCTAGACAAGCCTCACAACTTCTGGAGCAGAGTCATTTGGGGTGATGAGATCCAAATTTTACTTTATAGTCACAACCATAAACACTATGTTAACTGTGAATAGAACACCACATGGTGGTGGATCTCTGTTTTGGGGCTGTGTGAGCTTCAATGGTAAGAGAAGTTAATCAAAATTGATGGCAAGATGAATGTAGCATGTTATCAGGTAATACCAGCAGACAATTTGCATTCTACAACACAAAAGCTGCGCATGGGAGGCTCTTGGATGTGCCAAAAGGACCCTCCAATGGCTACAGCAGAAATAGTTGAAGGTTGTAGAGTAGCAATCACAGTCTCCTGACACCAATATCACTGAATCATTTTGGAGAGATCTCAAACGAGCAGTTCATGCAAGGCAACCAAAAAATTTACAGGAACTGGAGGCATTTTCCCAAGAAGCATGGGCATCTATACCACCTGAGAGAATTAAGGACCTCATGCACAATTATTACAAAAGACTGCATGCCATCATTAATGATAAAGGGGGTAATACACAATATTAAGAACTAAAAGAATGCACACTTTTGAAGAGGGATTATTACCTCATCTTAATAGTCATGTTTTGTTTGATGATTGTTATTGCCTTATACCCCTATCTCACCTACATGGTTTCACGCGGTGGCTGTAAGTACGGTTCATCATGGTTCACCGCGAATTTTGGCGCTGTGAGTACGTTTCCATCTTTCCGCGTGAAAAATTAAACATGTTTTTTGGCGGTCCTCGCGGAAGCTCGTGGACCTTGCAGAACTTTGCGGAACGTCAGCGAGCAATCGCGGCAGCTCACGGTGCCTGACACCGCATCTCACCGTGAGTCAAACTGCATAGATGAGATAGGGGTATTACATATGAACCTTTAAGAAACAAATTAGCTTTCTCGTGTTTTTTTTTTTTTTTTTAAATGGTACACACCTTGCAAATTCTGGTATACAACTGTATATCATGCCTAAAGGTACCCTAACAACTCAGCGTTTAGCATTAGTTTAGTATACTAACCACTGGCCTGATCATCAGTCATCATCTGCTCCTGCTTCTCTCTGGTTCATGCCTCAAGTTAGATGTGTTTTATGCTGGTCACTATGTGGTTTAACAAACAAAAACAAGTCTCTGAAACCGACCAGGCACAAGGACTGGACTGTAAATGAGAGCCTGGAGAATGAAAAATGAGAGCCTGGAGAACTATTCCTCAAGACTACATTAAAAATACAGGAAGGTCTGGATCTTTGGAAGCTAAAGAAGAAATGAGGTCTGGCTCAAGACTTTTTGCACAGTACATACTGTCGCTCATGTTACCTGCAGTTTGCAGATAAGACTGCCAGGAGTCATCTGTAGTTTGCAGCAAACCCAAAGGTTGTTGCTTGGGGCATGTATTGACCAGATAAAAAAAAAAAAAGAAACAATAGAAGCTATACACATAAAGCTTCTAATGCTAACTAGTTCAAAAAAATTAAAAAACGCACAAATCAGTGTGAACTGTGCTGTTATTTGTCTGTTTGTGTTCATTTATTACATTTATGTCCTAGGTTTTATATTAGGTTCCCTTGCAGCATAAGATGAATCTGTGATTTTAAGTTTTTAAATATTTAAGGCTTACTAAAGAAATAGACTATAAAATATGGCATCATTTTTTTAATAAAATGTTTTTTAAAGTTAAGAAAATCCCAGGTCATGTGACATTGTCACCTGGAGCTGACTGAAATCATGGTTCCGTTTTGTGCAAGTACTTTTATTTATAGTACTAAAATTAGTGAACATAGGTTAAATTTGCACTAGACTTAATATTACAAACAGAATAAATAATAAATTAATTAATTGAAATGACCACTAACTAAATAAAAACAATCTACTCAAGGCTGTCACTCATTCTGTGTCCCTGCTAAGGGGGTCAGAGTTAAGCAATTATTTTCTTTTTTCCTTCTGAAAAAAAAAAAAGCCTCTTTCTTTTCAGAGACGTACTAAGCTCTGTAGCTGTTCCTCAATCTACCTCAATGTCACAGGCCTGGTTGAGGAGCAGAAATGTTTTTGTAAGACCAGATGAGTTCTGTTCCCATCAGCCCCACCATCATTTCAGCTCAACAGTGTGTGAAGTGATCACTGCCCCCCGGGTCCCAGGGGTGCTCGCTTGTTCACTTGGTTGGGTGCAGTGTGGATCGCATTAATGTAAGGAGAAAAGTGTTGGGTCAGAACGACAGCTGCATTACAGGATGATGTAGTTTGGAAAGGCCCTGAAAGGAAGTGGCTCCTGTTTCTTTTTTTTTTTTTTTAACCCTCAGCACATACTACAGTATATTGTGAATATGAAGCCTCAGGCATTGAACATTTGAGATTATAGCATATGACAATCTGAAAAAAAAAACTCAATTTTTAAAAAAAAGTTCTCTTTATTTTTCCTCCACCCACCCTGGCTTTCTTGCCTTGCTCCACAAGCAACAATTTATTTTCTCATTTCCAATTTCTCTGTCCTTTTATTCTATCAAGTTTTCAATTAGATTCATATCAGCTATGCAGTGTTCTGAGAAGTTAAAGCGCATTGTGAACAGCCAGAGGGGTATTACCAGCGCAAAGGCTACCAATTCGGTCCTTCAGCCTTTGCAGGCAGTTTTATATTACACAGTGCCATGTACTCCTCTACAGGAAGGCGGCAATGGCAGAAAGCAATCGTATCTATTATGCTTGGGACCGCTAGCTACTGGCTATCACTGTCGACCAGTATTACAAATAATAATGTTTAATTTGCTATTATTATGTGGGGGTATTTTAATTGTACAAAGAACCATCCTGAATGATTAATACTTGTTTTAGCACTGTTGTATAAAAATGTGCTTGTAAAAAAAAAAAGCCTCTAGGACAACAACAAAAAGCAGGTTGCAGGTAGGGAAAGGAGGATCCTGTATTAAATAGTCCTAGTCTAGCACTTACAGTACTACCACTCACATTAATATGCTGCACTTGGACCAATAATTATTCTAACAGAAGTATAATGGCACCAGAATAGTTCACGTGAGGAAAAAAAATCCAGTCAAGGCTGTCGTTTTAATGTTAATATTTAATGTTGTGAACCTTCCTGTAATTATTTTCCTTATAGCAGCTATTCCCTCATCAGTTCTGAAGCCTATACTGTAGTTGAAAATCTACTGACTGTTACAAAGCACTGACAATAAGCTTGCTTCCTGAATATTAAATAAAAATCTTTCTGCAGAGAACATCAACATCAACAATTATACATGTTTTGTATGTTGATGAATATTTTTATTATCAGTCTTAGACAGTGGTAGAGTAGCCAAAAAAATATTCTTAAGTAAGAGTAGCTGTACTTCAAAATAATATTACTCAAGTAGAAGTAAAAAGTAGTCATCCAAAATATTACTCAAGTAAGAGAAAAAAAGTATTCGGTGATAAGACTACTCAAGTACTGAGTAACAGTTTCAATCGTAATGCCTGATTATTATTTTAAAAATTATAATAATTATATATACACAGTATATTTTATATAATTATATTATATATATATATATATACAGTAATTCTAATAATTATATATGTTACATTGCAACATTCAATGAAACTGCTAAACTTACCGCGACATGGTTAGTGTAAGGTTAGACGTCCAGTTTTTATATGCTGAAATGTCTGTCTGTTTTGGCAGACAGAGAAGACACCGCATTATGAAGCTGCTCTTTTGCACTTTGTGTAATCGAAACATGCTTTGTATATGAGGCCCGGAGTGTTCATCCCCTCCTGTTGTAGCACTGAAGACAGATGCCTCTGGTAATTTTATGTTTTCATTCCCTGTCTACCACGGGCTGAAGATTTTTTTCCCGCTATGCCGCCAGTTTGTGGGTGGTCATGTGACTACACATGTTACTGCAGCTGATTGGTCAAACGGAATCATGTTTTTCATGATTATTGTTGCTACGTCTGGCGAAACAGTAGATCTACCAGCTGCATGTGTAGAATAAATGGTAAGAAAAGTTAAAAAATTAAGCTGTTAGAATTTTAAACGTAAATGTAACTTGTTACTACCCACCTCTGGTCTAAGATAATGTTATGTGTCCATTATACAGTACTGTGTAAAAGTCTTGAGACACCCCATTTTTGGCTCTCATTTCCAGTCCAGTACCTGTACCTGACCAGTTCCAGAGAAATGTTTTTTTGTTTGTTAAGCCACTCAGTGACCTATGGATCATTCAAGTATAAAAAAAAATCTGGGGCACAAACTAAATGAAAGCTTATACCAGGTGCACATGATGGCAGATAATCAGGCTGGTAATTAATATACTGGTGATGCTAAATGTTGAGTGGTTTGAACAGATGAAAGGAAAAATGAGGTTCAAAATGAATTTGAGGATTCAACAGCATTAAGTATAATACTGTGTAATAACATGTGTATTACCATGTAATAACTTATGAACTATTTTGCGCACTGTATCTGCACCAAAACAGAAACTGCAAACATCTGTCTAGTCAGTGCCTATCATCATAAGATATAATTTCAAAGGTTAAAAGTGACTATTAGGCTAAAAAAGAAATTATGACCCAGTTTCACTAAATCACATGAAAAATTTACTTTACAATTTGATTTCTATGAGGTGGGCAAATTGAACATTCCATGAAGTGAACAAAAAAGGAGGGTTTAAAAGAACAAGCCACATATTTCTGCAGACTAGTGCACAGTCACATTCCATTTAATCATCCAGGGCACTGAAGCGGTCAGATGGAAGTATTCAATCTTTGTAGGCTGTTGATACCGAGCCCCTGCCATATCACTGATAAGAGCCCAATTCCTCTGCCTGCACAAAGTAACCAGTGGTGTGAGATACGGATGGAAATGACCAGGTTTATAGCTAGCGGTACTGTGAGAAAAGAATACAGTATGACCCCCTGGACAGAAAAAAAGCAACCTTTATAATACGCGACCACACATTGTGTCAAGCCAAAGTAGGCTGAACAAACATGATGAAGAATGAGAAATGAAAAATGTTTTCATTTTGTTTCATCATATAATAAATAAAATAAAACACATAGTAATACTGCATACAAATATATTTCCAAGCATTCTGACCACTTCAAATAAAAGCTATACAGTACGTTCACCTTGTTGAGTAATGTCATGAGGTTTTTGAGCTTGTGGGTTGAGTTTTTGATTTCTGGGTTTTGAATCTGGTTCCTCTTAATGATTCCTCCTCATGTCACTTTCTTTCCCTGCTGCAAATAATGTAATTTACAATAATATAACATAAGAAAGTTTTAGGAAAACTTTGAACTTTAATAAATTATACTGATTTGTACTGATATTTATGCATATGGATATAAACCCCCCCCCCCCTCCACCTACCCATATGCTTCTATGAATTCCCACTTTCTGCATTATGATCGGTAACAAGAATTCTCCTATGATTGGTTAGATCTTAAATGCAAATCAGTGCCCCTTCCTCTATCAAAGGACAGTGAATGAAAGTCCCATGCACAGACTGGTGGGACAGGAGTTATTCAGACAAAGGAGGAAGTTAAATTTCCCTCCCAGAAACTCATCACTTCTAGGGCTAATAATGACTTCTAGGGCAAATTTATTCAGAAGAAAGAGACAATCAGATAAAGTGTGTACATGGCTAATATTTATGTAGTAAATGCATTATCATAGGTTTACACCCCCTCTTATTCTGATTAATAAGAGGGGGTGTTTACATTATGCATTTTTATTCTGATTGGGCTGTTATTTTGATTATTAATGAAGTATTAGGATCCAGGATGTGAACTTCAACGCAGCAACGATGGCATTTTGCTGTCGTGCATTGACCACGTACCCTATTAATTGCCCTATTAATTTCAGAAACCAATGAGGAAATAATTTGCTGTGCCCTTTTTATGGTGCATTTGTGGCCTTTAAAATAATGAATGGAAATGATCAAAAAATATATTAATATATCTGAAAGCAAACTCACCAACCACTATTTATATTAAATTTATTTCTGTCAAAAGTCACGCATGTGAAAAAGCGCATCGCGCACGCATTTGTCTCAAAACGTCTTTAGTGCACACAGGTGTCGCAAAAAAGGGAATAAATGGTGGAGCTGTGTTTTTTTTTAAATAAAATTCACTGTGACAATTACATTCATCAGCTGATTTCAAGGTTTCGGGGTCAAGGGTTCGATTCCTGCCTTGGGTCTGTATGCAAAGAGTTTGCATGTTCTCCCTGTGCTTGGTGGGTTTCTTCTGGTACTCTGGTTTTCTCCAACACTACAAAGACAAGCAGAGCACAGTAATTGGTGTTCCGAAATTGCCTGTAGTGTGTGTGTGTGTGTGTGTGTGTGTGTGTGTGTGTGTGTGTGTAAACACAGTATACTCTCTCTGTCCCCAGGGACAGGCTACTGGCAGGATAAGTGGTACAGTATATGAATGAATGATTCTGAATATGTAGATTTCAAAAAAAAAGTTTGTAAATGAGGAATGTTAGGCTTACATAAACTTGGTGAAAAATCACTTTCTATCTCTCTCTGTGGTGTGAGAGATACTCCAGGCTGAGTACTTTCCATCAGCACTGAGAAACCCTTTCAAACCTACACCATGTCATGTCATAGCTTACTTGTACTTGATTCAGAAAGGATCATCTACCACCCTGCTTGCACCTCTGCTAAGAAAAGGATGAAGACTAACCTAAGCCTCAGAACTGCGAGAGAATAAAAAGTGCTTAATGGAAAGTCTGTACATTAAACAGGTGACAGCATTCACACAGATCTTAAAGCTGAGCGAAAGTTTACACAGAGAGCGCTGCTTATGAGCTTGAACAGGGGAGGGGGAAATAAACAGATGACTTTTCAACACTGCCCTGGATAATATACAGACTACATACAGCCACCTTGTAAAAGTTGTGCAAAAATACTTCATGTAACTTTTAGTAAAACCTGAAGGCACTAGGGAAAAAAACATCATTAAATTTTCACTTGTGCCCTAAAACATTTCAATGGCTTATAAGTGCTTCTCATACACTGAACTATTTCTATTTATGATGACATTGGGCAGACTTGGGAAGATGTCTCCATAGTGGTTAATGAGTACGTAGGACAGATGGTCTTCATAAAAAAAAGTGTCTCGGAGTTATCACTTGCACTCTTTAATTGGGAGTTTATAACAGACTGCAGTGAATGTTACAAACAAATGAGTCATTAGAGGCACTTCAGGCTGAAAGATGAGAGTAAAATATGAGAAGATTAGTCATTTTTTTCCTTTCTCAAAAAATAACACTTGTACCGTATTTTGTCACTGTGCTGGTACAATCGTTCTCCACAACAGGAAGATTGCTCTTACTTAATGTGCCTCATGGTTTTATTCAGACATACCCAAGAATCACAGGGTAAAAGAGTCACGGTACAGTATGCATGCAATAAAAGTCATTTTTGAGAAATTCTATAGCACATTAAATAAGGTTTTAATATAACCCAGGGTTACCAGATTTCAAGATAAATCATAAGCCGTTGCTTTGTTTTAATCAGCTCACTCTGATAAAATAATGCAAACAACTGGGATTGGTAATATTCTGGGGGAAAATGTAATAAAATAAAGAGAGACAAAGAGAATGTGTGTGTGTGTGTGTGTGTGTGTGTGCCACTGTGTGTGCGGTGCAGAATGTATGGTGGTTACCTCAGCTTAACTCATTAGAGTAATTTTTTAAACTAAACAACATAAGCATGGCAGCACCCATAAACCACCCCCCAACACACACACACACCCTAACGCATTCTCTCTATCTCACATATTTGCTCATACGCAAACTCTACTTAAGGTGAGATGCTTTAGTCTTTTTTTTAGTTCCAGGTTTTAAGCATATAATGTATGCAAAGCACATTCAACAATACAATATTTCTGTTTTCTCTGTAGTGTCTCAGTGTCTGAGTTTGTGCGACTTCTCAATTGTTTCAAGAGATGCAATTGTAGCTAAAATATGCTTGGGATTTGGGGTTGGAGGATGGCAAGCAGTTATTTGACTGTACTTGTTGCGGTCCAGGAGAAGTAAGAAATCCAGGTCCCTCTCTTAAGCTGTTTTAGCAGCTAGTAGGTTGGTAGGATGGCTCGAAATGGGTAGAAATCCCCATGCTGTTGGTGCTGCCTGACGGCAGCAAGCACCCTACATATGTGTAGAGGGAAAAAGTCAGACAAATTCCCATCCCATTCAAGTCATATGACTGTAAATCAAATATGTAACCGATCTAGGACCACATACTGTACATACTGAGCCACATACAAGGGACTCCAATCCAAAAAACATCATATTTGTGCATTTAGAGACCCATGAAAATCAGATTTGTGTCACATTTGGGGAAGAATAATCAGTATCATAGTAAATTTTGCATGATTGGTCTTCAAAATCATTAATAGTGATCGGAAACCTATACAATTATTTACTACTTTTGTATATGCTTCGAAAAAAATGGATTTTAGCAGATCTCTTAAACTATACTTTTAGGAGATTCAAAACAGGGTACAACCTTTTAACATGTCCTTTTTTATCACATATCTGTTATTTGTTAATAAACCTCTGCTACAATTTAGATGTTAGCTTTTGCAAAATCATATCCAGATGATATGATTATGAACAGCCGAACTGTTACTACTTGTTTGGGATACGGAAAGTCGTTGTTTGGCACCAGTTCAATTCAGACAATAATGGACATTAGTAGGTATTTTACATGGAAATAAGAAGACAAAGGCAAAATCAACAGTTATGATATATGTACAGTTGTTTTGATAAATAATTTAAATGGCATAAGAATTTAAAATGGGAATTTGCATATAGACTATAAGAACTGAGTTAATAATAGCCTGTCATGGTGCGTATTCATTATACGAGGAAATCCACTGCTAATACATCCTGCCTATAAATGCACAGACATTATGCTGATATAATCTTTCCACAGATTTAATATGGGGTTACATAATATTACTCACAATGTTTCCCTTCTTAGAATGCCTTTTATGCCACATTAGCCATGTTCTTTTTTTTTATGTGTTTCATTTTGTGTAATCACTACTAAAACTTATTAAAACCATGTGCCTGTTTTAATGCAGAAGTCAATTACCTGATCCACAGCTGATTACAAATATAATGGGTGCCATTTTAGTGTGAATATTTTCTGATTGTTTTAGTTTTATTACAGATCCGCTCTGCCGTGCCCAGACATGTTTCTATACAGCTGGCTTTGTCATATAATCAGCATGCAGGCTATAGCTAATCACTTAGAATAAGAGATTGTGAGGATGAATCTTAAATCAAGGTCCATCAAAGTTGAGCATCTAGAATGTACTACCCACATTTTCTCTATTATCTAATGGATAAAGGAAATCACGCAAACAAGATTGTGGTTATACTCACTATCTGCATGGTCAGGACTGCATTATAGCACAACTACTCCTTCTACAAATACACTATTAAGACTAACTCTGGCTAAATCACAGTCATGCTGATATTCACTATAACTGCAGGGCTCAACAATTTTATAAACAACAAATTAATACAGACTAGTTGAAATTTTGGACACAATAGGGTCACATTTTAGTTTAATTCTTATTTATGGTAGCAAAGTTATATCCCAAAGAAGCTCACTACATAGCATAGCTTTTTCATTTTCAGTCATGGAACAAGAACCTGTCCTGGAGACAGCAGGCCAGCAGGCACAGACAGTCTGAGTTCATGGAATTTGTTACAAAAGGTGAGACAAAGTTGGCTTGTAGGGTTCTACCTACAATTTGCATTCATCAACATCCTTCCCAAATGTCTGGTCTTTGTATCCGAGTATTAAGACTTTTTTTTTTTTTTTTTTTTGCACTAGTCATGCCCAGGCACAGGACACAACTTGGATTATAACCTGTTATTTAACTCATTTCCATGGTAGAACTTATTCTATACGAAGGTCAAATGATATAGCAAGCATTTACAGGCCTTTAAAGTAGCACTTGAACCACTGACTGGCTAATGAAAGCCTGCTGGATAAAGAAGTGTCTTTAAAGCACCTAACAGAAAAGAGCTCAAGCTCTCAGGATAGAGGCCACGGATTGAATGGCACAAGATGACATCTCAAGCCATTAAAGTATAAGGTCAACCTCTACCAGTCACTTCATCAAGTAACTGATTACATATCTACTATTTATTAGAACACGAACAATCAAACGAATATGATTCACCGGACTGTCATATATAAACTATTCATTTATATATTTATTTATTTATTTATTCCACACATCACTTCACCAGTGGCAAACGAAAAACCATTTGACTAATAAACAATTCCTAAACAAGCGTATCCAATCAATGCGTCCTCGCTCACGGTTGCCAGGATTTCACTCAGTCCATGGGTAGTAGCCATTATTGTTAATGTCATTAGCATTTTGATGGAGCAAGAGTCATGTTGTCACTGGGAGGGAGAGGGCGAGCTCAGATTAACTGTCACTCTTACAGAATGACAGGCATGATAAGCAGGATCAGTGCCTGCTCCCACATATGGAACTGGCTCATCAGAAATAAATCAGCGTACATCACGAGGTGCCAGGGGTAGGAGCCGACATAGTTAGCGCAGCAAAGAGCAGAGCCCAAGGCCTCCCCGCTACATTAAAGCCGACCATGTGTGGCGTAACCATGGGACCAAGTGATAATGGAGGAAGGATAGATAGGTCTGACATTATCCTAATAATATTATTGTCGCTCAGGGACTCTAGTACCCTGCCCCTAGTTGGAATTATCACTGTAGAGAATAATTTTCTTGTCACACACTGTACATATTTGTTTTCTGGGGAGAGAAATGTCGAGCAGCGATGCACAGACAGGGCACAGAGGGGAAAATAATCTGTGAAAATGTCAGGTGAAAACAAAGGCAGCTCCGAGAGCCTTGTTCTGATGATTAGCTCAAACATTGTAGTTATGACTAGACTACAGAGATAGATTTGAGGAAAATTCTGAGCATTTGTTAAAAGCACAGTGCCCTCTTTTACAACCTCTTATTGACTGGCAGAAAGTCAGTTTGACTTTAGTAAGAGTACTGCTATCATAGTGTTAATTCACTTGAGTATAAGTATTGAGGAAAATTGCCAGGGATACATAAAAACATTATAAAGTACTTTAATCTAAACCTCTATCGAGCTTGCTTTTCAGACTGCACTTTTACCTGATTGTCCTCAGGTTTAAAGGCAAATGCTTATGTTTAAAAGCAGGAGTCTAGACTGTATTGAAAACCCCATCTCTTTGCTTCTACTTAGGAAAAAAAATGAAGTGTGGCTGAATACAGGGCCTTTATATAATCTGAATAGCAAGAGAATGACTTAAGCAACTGCACACACTGAGTCTAAATAAACTATGTGTAGCATTCCTTGTGAAAATATTGATGTACTAACAAGTTACCACCTCAAGTTAAGCAACATTTTAACTTGATTTACTAGCTTAAATGTTACTGTTTAGCAGAGGTGGAAAGTAACGAATTTCATTTACTTGCATTACTGTTATTGAGTAGTTTTTTTTTTGTGTACTTCTACTTTTTAAAGTAGTTTTTAAATTCTGTAATTTAACTTTTTAACTTAAGTATGTTTTGT
>JAQMYJ010000038.1:12197231-12219757 GCA_030014305.1 Clarias laeviceps
GCTGGAGTGTGGAACGGAGTCGCAGGAGATCATGGCTTGGCTTGAGGCGTGGGCGTGACCTGGTGTACCGTGACAGTTATTGAGTAGTTTTTTTTGTGTACTTCTACTTTTTAAAGTAGTTTTTAAATTCTGTAATTTAACTTTTTAACTTAAGTATGTTTTGTTTGAAGTATTGTACTTTTTAAATCATATTCGCTACTGAGTAAAAAATAAATGAATGAAAATGAAAAATAATAAAAAATAATGCAACAGGGAAGGAAAAAAAATGCAAACTGGAAACCACTGATTGATTGATGGGCGTGGAGGACAAACGCGCTGAATTTACAAGAACATTAGAGACGGACAAAACAGATGCCAGTGGTGCAGACCGAGCTGAAAGCGAAATGGTTGAATCAAATTCTTATGAAGCAAACCCCTGGCCATATTTAGGCAACCTCTTTGATTTCAAGCACCAGAAAGGCAACAGATTTATCATGCAAACGTGTTCCGTTCCTCATCCCACCCCTGGTGTCAAAAAAGTAACTAGGTAACTTTTACTCTGAGTAAATTTTTTAAGAGCTACTTTTTCCTTTTACTTGAGTTGCTTTTTATAATGGTAACTTTACTTGTACTTCAGTAAGATTTCACTAAAGTAACAGTACTTCTACTACAATATAGATTATCTGTTTTCAAAAAGAATAGTCATATTTTACTTGGGTTTCTAACCCTGGTGTTCTACATAGTACAATATGCACCAAAATATACAGTACTGAAACTCGCGTATTTCGGACACGCATTTGTGTTTGTCCACGGACCATAGCTCCAGACACATAAGTTCCTGGAAATGAGTCTCACAATGGACATAATTAAGTATGCATAATTGAGTATTATTTCCATTCATACGGGAGTGGTCGTGAATGGGGACCAACTTTAAAAAACCTGCCAGGACAATTCCATCCAATACCCATCCCATTGCCCCAATCTTACACCACCTGATGCCTACTTGTGGGGGGGGGAGGTGAAAGGAAGGAGAGTGTGTTCAACTGAAAATCCGCCAAGAACTGTGCCTGACTTACGCAAGCAAATCGCCTCCTTTTGCAGGAGTCTACAGCAACCTTTGTTCCGGAAATCGGTGTTGAGAATCTGCTGAACGATATGAACACTGTCTACAGCGAGGTGCTGCACACACACTTCGAACATTTACATTACTAATACAGTGGTAAATCAACTTGCTAATAGTTTTTATGTTGGTTTCTTTCAGGAAAAATAAACTTACATTCACAGACTCAACAAGGTAATATTGTTTCTCTTTTCATTTCAGTACTACATATATTTGGCGCATACTGTACTTTGTTCTGCAAGTCAAAAGTCACTTCTATTTTTCCGGCAATGGTAATCAATAGCAAAGTCATTTAAAAGTATTTAAATACATTTCAAAGTACCATTATCGAGAAAATGCACTCAAGTACTGAAACAAGAGCAGTGTTAGCTTATAACATTACATTTAACTGGTAATTGGGCCCACTTGTTTTTGTAGTGGAGATCAGACAGAATGTAGTTTTAGGGTCTGTACTGTCAATGACTTTTACTGATTTTCAGTCTCATATGCTGTAATAATTTCACTGTAAACCAAATGCTCCTCAGTTGAGATCTAAATACTCCAAAAATAATATTAAAAAAGGCTATAATTAAGCACACACTATTGGAGTGAACTGTCATATCTGCAAGTAAAAGAATATATACTGTACACACGCACATATCCTGACAAGTGGATCTGTTTCATACACTATATAAAGTAGACATAAAATGCAAGCATGACATTCTGGAATGTATATACATTTAAATATGGCAGTAAAATTAAAAATTAAAAATTATGTTATATTTATGAGGCTTACAGTATTATGTGCCAAAAAACATCTGGATGTTTACACAAGCACTGTTCACATACAGCAGAATTAACAAATTATTTAATGTTTATAAAAAGAAAAAGAAAAAAAAAAGCTTGAAAAGAACCAACCATTTTCTTACACCTTCTCTCATTAAGAATGTGTTTCCACCCACAGCACTGCTGTGTTCTTCGTTTTTTTTTAGTTTATTAAACTTTTTCCGTGAAAGGATGTTGATGGCATTGCCTGAAAACAGTGGTGTACCATCTGTTTCTGACATGTCTGGCAACAACAAGTCACAGTTTTTTCTAGACCTTTCGATGTCTTCATTCGTAAGAGTTGCAGCCATATTATTTGTTTTATTTGTAAGCAGGCTGTTCTTGTTAATGAACAGTGAATTTTAAGAAATGTCTGATGATTGGAGTCCAAATCTATGTTTTTGTTTAAATAAGATTCCTCATTGATGGAATGTTTCATTCATTCATCATCAATAAACACTTTATCTTGGTTAGGATAGTGATGTACAGTATCTGGAGCGTATCCAAAAAACACTGGGTGTGAAGTGGAAACAGGCATGCTGTCAGACGGGTGCAAAGATACAAAACATATTTCAACTTGGCAACTAATACCCCTGTCATTGTGAAAATTGTATGATAAAAACACTTGGCCAATTTCATTACTGGTGACCATAAAAATGCATTTAGCAAGATGAAACCGTATGTGCTCTATACAAAAAAAAACTATAAGCGCTCCACAGCAAGCCAGGGAATGCTCAATGGAATCGCCATCCACTCCGCTGAGAGAAAACTAGTCAAAAGACGACTTCAGAAAATTATCAGATACTTTGCTGCAAGAAAAATAAGACGACTTGCATTTTGATCTAAACACTAAGCAGCACGTCACAAGATGGTTACAATAAAATAAGCCAGACATGGGGGTAAGCCATTGTTTATATGATTACATTATTATTATGTACTCTATATCATATTTAATTTCTTCAAATACTTTTACCAATTAATGCAGCCTTCAAGAAAAAAAATGATAAATTATGAATAAATGTATTTATTCATTCATCATCTGATATAATTTCATTAAATTTAATAAAATGTTTCATTTTAATTTCCTTTAATCTGAAAGGATTTGTGTGTTTTGAAAGAACTGATCTACCTTCAGGCTTTATAAGCATATTGTGTATACAGTATGTATGCAAAACATAGCATGACCTGGGTGGAAAAATAATTGGTTTTGTGAATAGTAAAAGAGGTGAAAGAGGAACGTAATTATTGCACATACATTTACTATGTGACTGTACTTGAATACATAGTTAAAGTTTATGTATCTGTACATTACGTTAGTATTTTTAGGAGGTACTTTTTTTACTTTCACTCTACTATATCCTACAACAAATATTTGTACTTTTAACTGCACTACATTTCTTCATAGGTGAAGAAAGTTACAAAATAGGGTGGAAAGCATATATCTAAATAGATATAGAGAGAGACTCTTATATTTGCTACATAAGCAAATTTAAAGACAAATGATTTTGCACTTTGACAAAAGTGAAATTGTAAGTGGGGGACTTCTGCTTTTACTTGAGTAACATTTTACCAAGGAGAGCTCTACCTATACTCAAGTAAAGGATGTGTGTACTTTCCCACCTCTGGTTGTTAGAGACTTCATCTGTATGTGACTACATGGCTAATGTCCAAGCACTGTATCTGAAATTCTGACTGTTGTATTAGACCTGATGGTGTGGATGAGGAGCCCAATTTGGAAATCAAGTTTTCCACAGTTTGAAATGCCTGGCCTGGGTGGGAATACATCCAGGATGTCATGTTAGAGCATTGCAGCATTGCCTAGTGGCAATTTAAAGTCACAAGTCTAGGAAGGAACAAGAGCAACCCAGAGAAAACCTGTCAGAAATTTCTCACTCTGGTGTGTGGCACGATCATGAGCATGACAAGCACTGCTTTCATGTCATTATGTTTGGGTTCCTGTCATGATCTTTTTTATGCTCGTTACTCCACCGCTGAACTAGTAACTGATTATGCTAATGTGTTCATCCTTGCTGCGTGTGACCTTGATAAGTATACAGGGTTGTGTATATGTCTTTTTCAGATCGCTCTATGTGTCTTGTTACTCTAAATTCTGTTTCATTTTATTTGAGTTTGTCTGTTTCCTGGTTTTTGAATCTCACCTGTTTTTTTGAGGGGTGGTTTTGATTTATACTTGTGTTATTGTATGTTATCTGCCTGTGTGCTGGCCATATACATTATGTTGATTATGACTATTAATTTCACTAATTTAAACACTATCAACTATAAAGCCCTCACTTTCGTTTATATGTAAAATAAAATTTTTAGAATCCATCGCAGGGCACATACACTACGGGCAATTTGGGAATGCCAATGCGCCTAATCTGCAGGCCTTTGGACTGTGGGAGGAAACCCACCAAACCACAATGCTGGATAAAAAAAATAAAGAGCAATATAGACAATATGAAACAACATTATAGAACTCAGAATCAACAGTGAGGCAATGCTGGATTTCATCAACACTACCATTAATCTTCTAACATCGAGCAGCCATGAAAATGAATAACACGTCAAGAGCTTCTGAGTCAGCTTTTCTACTCTGCCAACCTCATAAAAATGGGATTATGGTTAATTATTGTGGCGGTTTCCTGAAGTTGATTTTTGTAGCACTGTAGAACAAGCTATTCTGGGTATAAGAAAGTTTGAGGAAAAAGAAAAAAGTAACGTGAGACGCTGTTAGGGTGATTTCTGTCTGGATGAGATCATCATGATGCAACTTAGAGACAGGTTTGGGTAATGAAGAAAAATGAAGTGGTGGAGTAGGAAAGATAATGGGAAAGAACTGTCATAAAATAAGAATTGTGTTCACCTCAAATCAATAATAGAGATGCAGAATAATGTTGGAAAACAACACTATAGTTTCTGGGGAGCTTTTGCACGCTATTATTATCACAGACGTGAGCAAAGTAGTAGTACATCTGACATGGGAATAGTTAGAATAAAGTTGAGGTGAGTTGGGTTAAGATGATACATTTCCTCCACCCAAATATCTATAACCCTGGCACAGAATTGGAGCTAATAATTTTCAAATCTAATAAAGAAACACAAGTCCTTTTTGAATAGAAGGTGATACAGACGATTACCAGTTTTGAGAATGATAAAAAGTTTTTAGATCACTCATTTGAGGAAAAAAGAGTATCCTAAGTATAAGTAGTACATGCCCCCATAATAACCACTTTATCTCAAGTATGTCTGTTTTGACCATTTATTAAGGGTAGCAATAGCAGTAAAATTTACATGTTTTAAAAGCAATGATAACTGGTTCGACATGACATATACAGTAAGAAAACTCAAATGCGCCGTTTAATGTCTGAAGCCTCCTCTGCAGACACACACTGGCAGGACTTCCACATAAGTATTTGATTTTTTAAAAATCAATATTGCCACACAAATCTGTGCTGCCTAAGTTTTAATGCTTAATCCTCCCCATTTTTTTTTTTTTTTTAAGAAGAGCCGTGCAAAAAATTCACTGTGTGAAAATGTGTTTCTCTGCAGAGCATGTGTGACCTTCAGTACGCCCTTCTTATTCTTTTTACAGCAGCTGGCATCCACTGCATTTACTGCGTCTTTGTACACCGCTCTCACACTACCGTTCCTGTACCTGTTTGTTCTGTTTGCGCGAGAGAGCGGAATGTCCGCAACTACAGTAGTAAATTGATTGCAGATAGCAGACGGACAGATTTTTAAAAAGAGCGGCTGTCAATATATTTTTAAACAATGTACTATTCTATGTGTGGGAAGCACTAGCTAGGATGCATTAATACTGTATGTGTTTAAATATATTTTGATTACAAAACACACAACGTAATACTATTTGATGTAAGTGATATAAGACTAGGTTGTGAAACTGTAGGTTGTGATAAAAATCACCTGATGACATGAAATAGCATTGCTGTAGTTGTGTTTCACAATTAATAACCTCTGTGAAAGTATCATGAGGTGGTACAGTAATACAGCATCTTCTAATAAAATATTAATGTAACTTGATAGAACATATACTCATTGTGTCCTTCTTGTGAGACGAGAACAACTGACAGACTAGTTGAGAAAATTGTGTGATAAAAGCCCTTACATAATATGTTGTTCTTGACCATCAGCCTCTATAGGTACAGATATTCTCTCTCTCACCCACTCATCGTCTATACGCTTTTCTGTATTCAGGGTCACGGGGGTCTGGAGCCTATCCCAGGAGACTTAGGGCAAGAGGCGGGGTACACCCTGTACAGTGTGTCAATCCATCTCAGGGCACATACACTACAGGCAATTTGGGAATGCCGATTAGCCTAATCTGCAGGTCTTTGAACCGTGGGAGGAAACCCACCAAGCACGGGGAGAACATGTAAACTTCATGTACACATAGACGGGAATTGAACCTGGCCAGGAATCAAACCCGGCCAGGAATCAAACCCAGACCCTGGAGGTGCAAGGCGACAATGCTAACCACTACACTACTGTGCTCTTCCAGAGAGAGCTCTTTTCTTCTGCAATGCTACTCGTTCTGAAGGAACCAATGAAGCAAGCTATTAACAAAGAAAAACTAAAGGGCATGACTATGTGAGCTACAAACTCAGTCATATTTATGCAGCAAATTACTGAAGCATTAAGCAACCAATGAGTGTAAAAGCTAAATGGGACTGATAACCCTGCCCAAGAGGGGGTGTGGCTAAAAGAATGTGTGGGTGAGGTGGTGTGACTGAGAGATGGTGTGGGTTAAAGTGGTTGTGGCCGAGAGGGGCGCGAGGAATTCTGGTAGTTCTTGATCTATACGTATGCTATTAATTATCTAAGCTACATATCATGAACAAGAGTGTGGATATACTGTACTGTACAGAATGCTGTCACGGCTGTGATCAGGTTGTAGTTAATCACAGCTGTGCTGATATTCAGTACAACAACAAAACTGTTGCTTTTAAACAAGAGTGCGTAAATAATACCTTATTATTGAAGAACTAACATATTTGGCCAAATAATTAATATATTCTTTTTCCTGTAACTGGAAATTGATCCCAAAGGGCTGGCTTGGCTAACACACAATGATTTGTACGGTCCTGTTATAGGTGCATGAAAAATGTATTGTGCGATATCCACTCTTGAGGCAACTAAACTAAACTTCACATTAGGCACGATTGATTTGCACAGTGCCCAGGATCGATTGCTCGCCCTTTCCCACTCCCCTGTTAGCAAGTGTTCACATAGTTTTTTTTTGTTCTCTGTTCTCGGGTACACTTGTGTATGTACACGCTCCGATACAGCAGGTGGCAGTATGCACCTACTTGGTTTGTGAACCACTATTAAACACAAGAGAAAAAGAGAACAAGGAAGTTAACCTTCGCACTATGAACAATGTCTGACTCTCTTTGCTAAAAGAACCAGAGTTCAAAGGTTCCTATTAAAGTGGCCAGTGAATGTAAATAGACAGTGTTCAGTAATAGTGAATTGTAGTTTATCCTCTATCAAATTCCAATCGTGTCCAACAAAACTAGAGTACAACAGTGCTGTTTGTAAAATTTATAGGATGACTTTGCATTTTTTTCTGATGATGCAGCAAGTCTAGGCTATAGCTATTTAGCACTGTGATGGCTGTTAAAGTGTGCTTCGAATACCACGGCCTTATGCACAATTTTCACAGACCATTTCTCCACAGAGTTAAAGCAGGATAAAAAATAGGTGCATAAGGTAAAGGCCTGAAAAGATGAGCATTACATTGAAAAAACGACCAGAACACCCACATACTTTAGCCAAAGGCCTCAGACACTGCAATGCATCAAGGGAGCAGGCCAAGGGAGTAGGACGCAAGATGAGGTGATGCATTTGGGACCCTGACATGATCTCAGGGCATTTCCATTAAAAAGCACATGACTCACTATATCATTTGCTCAGCATTACACTGCACTGTCCTGGTCTCTCTCTCTCTCTCTCTCTCTCTCTCGCTCTCCTCTCCATTTTTCACCATCTCTATAAAGTGCAAAGGTGGCACATTCTGAAAAATTCATCACCAGTGGGAAGTAATGGAGGTATACTGTTTTTTCCAATGCCTCACTCTACTAAATGGTTCTCTCTGGTTGTGCTTGCTGAGTGCATTGTAAAGGCTAAAAGTGCATGTGCAAAACACACACACACACACACACACACACATACACGCACACACACACAAACTTTGTAGTGAAGCAAAGTGTAGTCCCTGCAGGCCAAACCCCCAGTATAACAATTACAATTAGTTTAAAAAGCAAAGGTCACAAAGGACAACAGCATGTGTGTGAGATCCAGTCCATCACCCAAGCGTGTGTGAATCACAGCTGTCACTGTGTCACTGAGCTGCATCTCAGACTAAAATGATGGATGTGCTGCCAGCATACCTTTGCCTATCTACATGAAAAGCACTAACCAAAATAAGAACAGAAAGTCTGTGTATGTGTGTGTGTGTGTGTGTGTGTGTATTTGGGTTCTTTCACACTAGACTCCATTGCAAAGAGGCAGTTGTATTTACTCAAACAGTGTAAACACAAAAAAAAATTCACGATAGATAGATAGATAGATAGATAGATAGATAGATAGATAGATAGATAGAGAATAAATATATAAAGGAAAGGTCACAAAGACTGTGCTGCTCACTTACACTCCTGTATTAATAGGTACTTCTGCAATATCAGCCATGAGTGTATTTCACAGATGACACACACACACACACACACACACTCTAATTCACATCACAAACTGCATCTAAACCCCCACACTGTGCCAGACCCCCCAGGGAAGGGCTAAGGCTCACTCACTTTCAGTAAGAGATTTCTTACCGTTGAGGTAGAGCCCGAGTGTAAGACGGGAACACTCCCTGATCGAGATGCCAGTCCACATACATTCACACAAAAACACACATTCACACTTAGGGGCAATTTAAGGTGGGAGAAATCTGCTGAACCCATTATTGTTAAAACCTAATTTACCTGGAGTGTCTTGTAACTCATAAAATGACAGCATGTAATTACAGCTAAAGAAAACCTACTCTGATGCTTATGTGTGTTATGCACATGATAATGACAGTCCCAAATAGTACAGGTAACCTTCATTTAAATTTTTTTAAACATGGTAAAAGCAAACATCATTTTATTTCATTAGTAACACAATGTTCTGCACTTTTTACCCTAATTAGATATGCAATTAAATTCATTAATAGATGAAGTACAGTAAATGGCTTTGATATCTAATTAATATAGCAAGTAGGAAGTACAATGTAAACAAGTAGCTCTCAAAAGCAATGTGTTGGAAAATGTGGAGGAAAAAATAGAAGGGTAAAAAAAGTGCACTTTTGGTTACTGCTCTATGTTATCCTATGTTAATCTTACTATTGTGAAACTGAACAAGAACCTCGAAAACTGCAAAAGTTTGATAAAATGTTGAATCTGCTTTGGACAAAGGGTAAGGGTCTAAAAAAGACTAGGGTCAAACGCTTATGATTTAACATCTCATTTACATTTGCAGCATTTGGCAGATACCCTTATCCAGAGCGACTCACATTTTTGTCTCTTCACATCTGAGCAGTTGAAGGTTAAAGGCCTTGCTCAAGAGCCCAGCAGAGGCAACTTGGTGGTGCTGGGGTTTGAACCTGGAACCTTCCAAACCATAGTCCAACACCTTAAGCACTGAGCTACCCCTGCTACGTAAATGTTAACATAATATCTCCAAAAAATAAAAAATAAATTTAATCAGCTACCAAGGTCTCAAGTTCATAAAAAAAAAGAAATGACAATTTAAAAACACCACCATGATTTAAACAGATTCTAGAATTTCTGTATTGATCGATTGTTGACTGAGAAAACAGATGAGGACAAAAAAAGGTCAGACTACGCACAAAGCTTTAATATTAAAAGATTTATCCCGACCCAATAACTAAAACTGAACTGCTGTCTCACACTCCTCTCCATATTTATCATCGCTCCAGATGAGAACAAAGCCGAAAAAACAAATAAAATGTCCTACCAGTGAGTGGGTGAACTCGGGTGCGTGATCATTTCTGTCTGTGATGGTGATGGTGGCGGTGGCGGTTCCTGTCAATCCAACCTCACTTCCTGCCATGTCTTTAGCCACAATCTCCAGCTCATACTGTGTGGTAGGCAGGGTCTGCAGGAAGAAACAATACATAATTATACCATTTCACCAAGTTACCAGACAAATGTGATCACATTTCGCTTGATGTTTAGAAGAAGCCCAGTCATATGAAGAATTAAGCGGTAAGTGATTTAATTTGACCTCAAGTAATTGTTCAGTCAATGCTGATTTATCATTTGTTAAGTTTTGCCAATAAGCAATACAAAACAATTACATTAGCCCTCAAAGGGTATTTACACTTTCTTTAATCTGGTGAAACAGAGGAAATTAAACACCAAGCAACAAACCATTTTGCTGATTCTAAAGGAAAGGTGAATGATGGCAGGATTTGCAGCGTAATGTTAAGCAAAAGGTTCATCAGTGAATAACCAATGAACATAAGAGACAGAAAAACTGACAGGGATGTTTAAATACATGATGAAGGACGAAGACTGCTGTACCCTTAATTTATGTAAAATGCTGTAATATTATATTTAGGGAAATTTTGGATATAATACTATACTGTCCATGTGTCCCATTGTCTGGCTGAAAACCAATAGTATTATCACAGATACCCTGTGGATTTGGATATTGTTAAGAAAAAAAAAAGTTATTAAACATTCTTTGAAGAAAAAAAAATCTTTATATAGTATCGTGATTTTATTAGAGATAGAATAAATAGAGTACTGGCCTTTATAATTTCTGACTGATGAAGACAAATAATTTTTTTGGTTGTTTACAAAAAAAAAAAAAGTGATTCCTGGCAGAAATGTTCCTCTCACATAACAAATAAAGCATATTCCCCGAAGAAAAACCATATACTCAAAATAATTACTGGCTTGTTAGCATTTGTAATAGCATGCCTCGCACAATATTGCAAAGCAACAGCATATTACCCACAGTGGAAGTGTTAATGCAAACATTTATTTTCTGTACTGAAATTCCACTCAGTGCCATTTTAAGTACCACGGTAATAAAACCCATCCATCTGTTCCACATAATCCCCAGGAGGCATGCGAGTCTAACAGTCAACTGTTTCAACCATGCTCTGTTTTTGAATTCACCGATCTTACAGTGTGTATAGTTTTTCAAAAGCAACCTGGAGCATAGACAAGGAATAAATGTTCCTTTTTATCTTCTGGATGTTGTTCTGTGCTTTATTGAGAAGTAAAGCACATGAGAAGACCGAATTATCCGAACCATTTGCAGGACTACTTCTTCTTGACTCGCCATAATTATGGAGCTTCACAGAAAATGATGACTGTGTAATAGCAAGGAAAAATATTATACCCCAATGCAAGCATCACTATACTTACAATTTGCAGCCAAAATTAAGAGTGGAATCTGCAATTAATTTTTTTTCTAAAGATTTCTCAAACCTTTTGAAACCATGATGCGTGATATATTTCAATGCAGGACCCAGAGCAATTAAGTAGCTTTACGACCTGAAAGAGTGAGTGCACGTGTGGGTTTATTGGATACTAGCAGCACAAGTATGTCTGAAAAGCACAGCAACGACCTCAGCAGTACACCACTTAGAGAACGCAGCGGATCCAGGGAAACGGCGGATGTGAGTGTTTTATTTATGCTCCTGCCCTTGGCATGGTAGCCAGTAAAACTTCCTTCGAAGTTGAAAATACGAAATTATGTTGTGTATATATTAAGAGAGTTTGGGAAATACAATACAAATCTACGGTGAGATACATATGGATAATAAACAAAAAATAAAAAAGCGTTCCCAATTAGTCATTACTCCCTAGCTTGTCCTCAAATACCACTCTCCAAAGCAGCAGCCATAGATAGAAAGAACATCAGGATTTTTTTTTCGTCCATTCATATGTACGTTAAAAGGAACACCTGCTTATTTTTGTGATTAACTTATCAGCCAATCATCTGGTAGCAGCACAAAGCCCACAGTCATGCCGATACAGGTCAACAGCTTCAGTTCATTTTCACATCAAACAACAGAATGGGGGAAAATGTAATCACTGTTGCTTTTAACAGGCATGGCTGGCGCCACCAGATGGGCTGCTTTAAGTATTTTAGAAACTGCCAGCCTCTTGGGATTTTTACACACAACAGAGTTTATACATAATGGTCAGAAAAACAAGCAAAAAATATTGAGTAAGTGACAGTTCTCTGTGTGGAAATGCCTCGTTCATCAGAGAGGTCAGATTGGTTCGAGCTTCAGTGCAGGATATAGTAACTCCTTTTAATATAACCACTTTTTACAACAGTGATGAGCAGAAAGGCATGCACAAAACAGCAATCCTTGAGGTGGATGAGCTACAGCAGCATAAGAACACTATCAGGGTCCACCAATGTCAGCCAAGAAAAGGCATCTGAGAAACACAGACACAATGAAACCGGACAGAAAAATAAAAAAATCATTAGTCTTTTTCCTATCTTTAGCTGTCCCGTTTGGTTAAGTAAGTGTCCAAGACAGACTCAAGGCGCTTTCAGACTAGGCACAATTGATTTGTGCTATGCCCAGAAACAATTGCTCCTCACCTCCGCCACTGGTTCACCTTTACTATTCTCCACACACAGGTACGCTGTCGTATTTTCACTCTCCGATACAGCAGGTGGCACCTAGTTGATTTGTGAGCCGCCATTAAACGCAAAGAGAAGACAAGAATACTCTTGTATAAGAATATGCTTAATATTATTGAGATTTTGGAAATAATGCCAAGAGCAATGCTCTCACGTGCCTTCCTACTTTATCAGCTATAGCTGTGTTGGTTAGAGGAGGACATTGGCTACATACAGACTGCAATTTCTTCAGAGAACAGATGGCACTAATGACGTGTTCTAAACAGTGGCTTACTTCCATCTTCAGGTATTATTGGGTATCATATCGGATTCGATCTGTGCCTGAGAATGCTGCACTGTGCCCAAAACTATGATTCCCAAGCCTGGAACGTTTGCGTTCTCACTGATCCAGATAAACCAGACTTCGGGGTCAAGTCCCTAGTGTGAAAACGCCCTTAGATTCCTTTTCTTGTTTATTCCTGTTTTGGTTATTCTCTCTCATCAACAAGGTGTTTTAGACCCACCACTCATGTTTTTTTTTCTTCTTGTGTAAATGCCAAAGACTGTTGTATGCAAAAATCCCAGGAAATCAGCGGTTTCTAAAATACCAGCCCATCTGGCACCAACAACCATATCACAGTTAAAGTCACAGGGATCGCTTTTTCCCCTGTCCTGATTTTTGAGGTAAACACTAACTGATGCTCTTGATCTGTATCTGCATGATTTTCATGCACTGTGCTGCTGCCACATGATTGGCTGATCAGATAGCTGGTGAAAATGAGCAGGTAAACAGGTGTTCCTTTTAAAATTCACAATGAATGCACAAATAACTGGTCTGATAGACAGCGCATAAACCCACCCGTGCACAGTTTCTCAAATTAACTGACAGCTTTTTTTGTCCTTCCTCTCATCACACACAAATATAATTTTGGAAACACACTCTACTGCCCTCATAATCATGGTGCAGCGCTTAGCTTAAAACAATAGAGGATGAGTAACACAGTGTCAGACAGACAAAGTCAATAAATGCAATAAACACAGACAATAGATTATACAATAAATTATAAACTATACTACAAACTACACAATAAACAGAATGGCACCAGCATTCACAGCAAACTCTGTCCAAGCATAATGGCTGGATAAACGTTCTAGCCAATAAAACTGGAAGAAAATGCATCAACCTGAACGCCTTTAAACACAAAGACTTAAACTTAACATGTTGGGGACATAAAAGACTGCTAAATAAGTGCAAGTCTTCTCACTAGTTAAGTCTGAACCGGAGCAAACAGAGAAGCATGCAGGACTGGCGCATTCACGCTGGTTATGTAGGGTATACCACTGCAGGGGTGCGGACTTTCCACTGCTGAGTGGAACCGTGCAAACGGAGGTCTAGCCGTTTGTTTGAAAGTTTCAAACCTCTTCAGGGTCTCTCTCTGTCAGTAACTCTCTTTCCTCAAAACACACACACAAAAAGTGCCTGATGCTATTGATTCTTTATCTACGCCTGCAACTTCTTCAACTGGATCTGAAGACAGGTTTTTTACTGAAAAGCCAGGACCACACAAGCCAGCTGTCAAATATTTCTTGAAGAGAGGTGACAACAACTCCTACAACCAGATCTAGAGGCATGGCTCGACCCAGGTAGGCTGGGACTCCATGGGGACCAAATATTTCTTTAATAGAATTAGAACCAGCTAATAAACTTGAAGACGGTTTGTATCTTTCAAAATATCATCATTTATAATCTGCCTTATTGTAAAAGCTAAACCACATTAAATCTGAATTGGACAAATGCATCAGGGTCCAGTGGCTGGGCCCAGGAAGGACAGGACTACCCAGAGTTTATTGCAACCTTACTTTGTAACCCTACATAGAACAGAAATAAAAGGTAATTTTTTTGGGTTGCTTGCGCTCCCCTACTGCGGAAATGCAGAATATGTGAATATATGAATATACACTAACATTATTTCTCTGTTGCTCTGCCAGAAAATAAACTATCACTTTGTCACAACTTATGTTCTAATTCAAAGCACTCATTGTCCCACGGTTCGGATCTAACACCAAACCAGACGGCTTCATCTGCTTCTGACAATAAAGTGCGATGGTGCCATAATCCAGCTGACTGAAGATCAGTAGAAAACCACAGCAGGGCACATGGAGCTTTCTGATGCATGTGCTGTTGCAGATGGTCACAGAGATTGGCTAGGATGGATGTCACCAAAAACCAGCTCAGAAATTATTTACCACCGATAAACAGATGGTCCTTCACAGGCCTGTGAGTTGGAAAAAAAGCATCCATCTGGATGAGCGGAAGGTGAGAGGAGATTTAATCTCACTGGTGTCAAACCCCTCGTATGAAACTCCTGTGTGACATGACAACATCATAATGAGTAAAGTGATTCCCGAGTTCTTCCATTCTGCTTTATCGGCCAATCACATCTGTGACCTTCTGGGAGAGATTGAGAAGGATGTCTCAGGTACTTTTACACTAAATCAAAACTAAGGGCCATTTTCTATTATTGTGTACTTAATTTTTAGGGGGGTAAGCAGCATTAAGCACAATATTTTGTACATGAATCTGAAAATCACTTTATGTTATTTTAGGTACGCATATAGACAAAATAGATTTTTACCACATCACTGATGAATTCTTAATTCTAGTGGATCAGAAGATGTTGAGTGACCTGTTTGTTCACGCTACACCTAGTGATGTAGAAATATAGAAATCTTTGACTATTGTGCAAAATTTGCTGTAATTTAAATATATTATTATTATTATTAATAATCATCATCATCATCATCATCATCATCATCATCATCAACAAAAACTGCTTGACATTCTGTAAACGAATAAGTTGTCTGTCTTTATATGACACTTGAGCTTTCCCTTAACCATTTATCTGACATCATATGGCCTCAGTACTTGCATACAGTCTACCAAAATACTGGTTTTCCTAATTGTCTATGACAGCAGCTACGAAAGCTAAAGCCTAAGCTGCATGTCTTTGGACTGTCAGATGCAACCAGAATACCCAGAGTCTCAAACCCATGACCCTGGAGGGGTGCCCCGAAAGCAAACAAAGGAGAAAAATAATGAACTTGTCAAACTGCTGCAGTATAAGAGGAATAAAACACTTCAGGTAGTTCTGTAATTGAGAATGCCCTGCAATGATTTATTTCCCTTACGAGTCCACATATCCAGAACAGATTCTGGGCTCATCTGGGGCCGAGTTTACTTTTGTGTAGGTTCACAATACAATAGGCAGTAGGTTAATTTATTTGCTGTTTTTTTCATTAGTGCCAACACTCAAGCCGGGAAGAATAGAGCTTTGTGGATGCATCACATGCTACCATTCACAAGTAATTACACTTAAGGAGCTCTTCTACTTTTGATGTTTTTCAAATAATATTATAAAAGTCTGTGCTTCTACTGTATATATCAGTAAGGTAGTCTCTTTCCTCTACTGGCCTTAACGACCGTCTCCCCACTATTTTGAACTCCAACTCGAAACAGGAAGTAATATGACATCTGACTTGTCATGTGGCATAAAGGAGGATCACTTCCGCACCTGATATGGACTACGCTAATGTTCAGTTGAACTGCATTTTTTTTTTACATTATCAAAGACAGTTCTTGTTCCTGTGTATTAAACATCAAATATGAACTTCTTTAATAATTAAAAGAAAATCAAAACAAGCTGAAACGTCTAAAGGTGTAATTAAAAGGTATGTACTAAAGGTATAATTGTATTCATTAGTGTTCTTTGGGAAAATACCTTTTCACAGGAAAGTTTCATTTAAATGTTGCATATGCTGCATGTCCGAGCAATATTTAAGCAGGCTTCAGTTCATTTAAATTTAATACAATACTTGAATTGTGTCAGACAAGATACGGAGATAAGACAACCATGTTTAAAAAAAAAAAAGTAAATCATTTCAAACTTTTTGCTAAAATTAGTTCTGTGTCTTTATGAAAAGGTGTGAGTCCATAATCATACTTAACTCTTTTGTTCTCCTTAGCTTCCTCTTCCAAACCCTGTGCTTATTCACTCATACTTCTTTCTTCTCTCAAGAACATAATGATCCACACAAAAGCCTTAGAGAAGCCTTTGGGAATTAGATAAGTAATAAAAAAAAGATATTGTGCTATTTGATAAGAAAAGACCATATAAACTCTGCCATGTCCATATCTGCCCTCTTTTCCACCTTTTATTCCTGTTGGTCGGCAGTAATTGTTTTCTTTGCACAGTTCCATTCACTCCTTTCAATTGTATATAAAAAAAAGTTCTGCTTTATCTAAAGTTCTAAAATTGATAAAGTCCTTCTACCTGACAGTTTTTTTTTTCATATACCTTGTATAGTCTGCTGAAAATTATTGCAATTTTCTGTCCTCTTATTTCCTTCTCCTCCCTGCTCAATCGCTGAGCAAGGGTATTATTCTTATTTTAATCTTTGTGCTTCATTACTTTTTTTTATCACTTCTATCTATTATCTGAAAGATTTTAAAGCACCAGATGTGTGACCATTTTCACACTAGATGCACATTCTATGAATCAATATGAATAAATGTATGATTTCACGCACAGATAAGATCAGATGGATATTTTATTGGGATGCTTTGATGTACGTCAGAGCTGTACGTGTTAGTCATATGCTCGGTTTATGAGCACATATTGTCTATCCATAAAATAAACAATATAATATATTTATAAAAATATATCTGAAAAATTGCAAAAGATTATTTAAAATAACTCACAAAAACATAACTGTCTGGTTGGGTAAAGAATATTCTTAGGAGCTTGCATATTAAATTTCCCAAAGTGTGTCTGTCATCTCTTTTTGAAATACTCCTTAGATAATGTAATAATTTCTTTCCTACCTCAGACATCCTGTGTTTCACTCCTCCTCCAAACATGCCATTTCATTGTCAATGTAAATGAGCTCCAGATAAACAATGCACCCAGAAAGAACAGCAGAGCTGAGCACAGCTGGGCAGAGCTGGTAACAAACTGGGGAATGTATCTCCTAAAATGATTTCATATAATGGGGAAAGTCTAATTGGCTCATTTCAGGCCCAGTGAATACAAAAATGGAAAAAGACAAAAAACATACTAAATCCACTTTAAAAGGTTAATAAGGTGAAATGTAAAAAAAAATCACCAACATGGTCAAAAGCATATAAAAAAATACAAATAAAAAAACAAATACATACAGTGGTACCTCAGAATACAAATTTAATCTATTTTGGGGGCAAATTTGTTGGCGAAATGTTGGATTGTGAAACGCATTTTCCCATAGGAAATAATGTAAATGCAGATAATCCATTCCAGCCACCCAAAAATATTACCAATGTTACCAGTTTCCAACACTATTATTAAATTTTACCATATAAAACAATCAAAACATTTAGAAAAGACATGTAAATGAAGTAAAATATGAAGTAAATAGACATTAAACCTCACTTACAGTAACCTTAATTTATGATTCTTGGCACCAGCTGCTTTAAAAATTAAACTGAAAGTTTTTCTTCTTGCTAACATTCTTGGACAAATGGTTCACGCATCCTGATGCCTGTGCAAATGAAAGTATGCCGAGTAAAGTTTCTTGCAAAATTTTATTTGTTAAGGCCAAAATTCACAAGGCGGGGTCGTTCGTATGTCGAGGTACCGTTGTATGTGTATGACTGATTATCAGGTAGAACTTTAATCAACAAGACCTGATTCCAAAATCTTGAGTGCAGTTGAGTGTTGAGAGCAGTAAGCAACATTTGTACCACCTATGCAGTGGATACAGAATCATTTTAGCAAATATTATATTCTTGTATCTCCACATGAGCGTGAAATCATATATATGCCCTTTTTGAAAGCTCAGATTGAGTTATGGAAGCAATTTGTAGTATTATGTTTCCCCTAAAGATGTCAGTAGCCGCACCTTCGTTGATGCTATCATATGACAGTCAGAAAGGAGTCATATATTTTCCATTTTGAAGTGTGTATACTTTTGCATGTACAGTATACTGGTCAGCAGATACAGATAAATCCATGCTAACCATGCTGATATCCATCTTGGGACATTCTTTACAACCACAAAACCACAATGTGCACATGCAGGTTGACGATGTGACATCAGCGTTTTTAAAAAAGGTTTTTAAAAAAAAACGTCTTTTTCCCCATGGTCATGAAAGCATCAAAAAATGGACATTTTACAAAATCTTTGATCCAATACCATGTTTCGATGTGTACAGGGTGCCAAAGCCTGGAGATGTGAAGAATGGATTTAATTTGAGAGTAATTAAAAAAAAAAAAAAACCTGTAGCAAACCAACTTGCATATAGTTATTTGCTAACAGGAAGATGCAAGACTAAATTATTTCTTAAAAGGCAACCATTATGTTGTTAGCAATGAAAAGAAATTAGAGCCAGAAACCAACTGTTGAATCGAAAGCGGAGCAGCAGTTAGAGACAGAGGGCTTAGATTAGGTTGTACATCTTCAGCAGATTTACCCCTGAGACTTTTCCTGGCTTTGTACTGTGCTTTCTAATGAAGATGCTTTGAACCAGAGAAAAAATTAAGACTGTCCCCAGATGCACTTACATGGACACATAGAAACACACACACACACTTATATACAAAAACCCCTTTTAGACATGGGATACACAACATTCCTGGATTCAACGATTCCAAGTAAACTTACATATAACGTATAAGACCAGACAAATCGACAGAAACCTTTGTATTTGCGTTTGCTCAAAAGTCTGACAAAAGTATTCTTTGTTGCAGTTACACTGGCAGCTTATAAATAATGTCTGGGGTTAGGTTGCACCATGGGTTGCCAAATCACCTGACAAAAGCTGACAGTTCTGAAATCCCAAAAAACTTGCAAGTTGACCATGAAACTTGAGTGTTCTTGTGTTTGTGCTTAATTTAATGTATAACTTTTCAACAAACTTTGACATAAGACAGAACTCATTGTTAGTAGTCCTGGCAGATCAGTGGACATTTTAGTATATAGTGGGAGATTTGATTAATCACCATGACATTCCTTAATTACAGCCACATTAAAAATCAAGTGGCTAATCTAGGGCACTCTAGCTTGCCCCATTCCTAGCTCCTTATTAAAATGTAGTTATATTGTGTTTGGAGAATTTGATAAAAACCCTTTAAGACAAGCTTAGGAAAATGAAAAAGTTTAAATTAGTCAATCCGTCAATCCTTCTGGTTTCTCGCTTGTCATTATTACACACATACAGTAGGGGGATCTCATAAAACTGAGTAACACCGTGATTAACTTTCCAACCATTAAAAAAAATCTAAATCTCCACCAATGATTTATAGATGGTACTGCCTTCCTTAAGTGCCATATAGGATGCATCACATCTTACACTTTCATTCTTCTTGTTTCTTTAATCAGTGAACTTAAGTAGCCAAGCGAAGTTGTTCTGATTGATTTCTTTATGCTTGACTGGTTGATTCATAACATACTAATGGAGCCCAAAAAAGCCACACTCAGTGTGTAAATGAATCATGAGACTCAAACTAATTAGCATGAAAAATGAACACGGATGTATTAACAACCCAAATGACTAAAGCACTGACGCTGCAGTATGCTAATACATGACAATCGATCTGGGAAACCATGTCATTCTAATTCGGATGAGTACCTCTTCATGAATACTGTTGTGACAAGGGCTCTCTGTGTAATTATGGATGTACGGCCTAGGAGGCGATTTCCACTAGGTCTGTGGATTAATGCTAAGTGTATATCGGTATTCAAACAACAGAACTCAATAAACAGTGTAAATATTTTACAGGTTATGTATAGCATATATTGTAGCTCACTTTGTTGACTGGCTGACTGACTGGAGCACATATTGTTATCCAAAATTTGTCAGCATAACTCTATCAGGGCAAAGAGATCAGCTTAGGATCCTCTATTCTAACTATATTCACAGACAAATGGCATGCTTCAACCATCTTAGGGGCAGTGGTGGCACAGAGGGCTAAGGCACTGAGTTACTGATTGGAAGGTCAGAAGTTCGAGCCCCAGCTCCACCAGGTTGCCATTGTTGGGCCCTTGAGCAACCCTGTCTGTATCATGGCTGATCCCAGTTACGCTGGGATATGCGAAAAAAGAATTCACTTTGCACTAATGTATATGTCACAAGTAAAGACAAAAACTAAACTTGAACTTATCTTGTTAAGCCATTTTGGATTGACCTAGATACCGGCTGTTAAATGGTTCATGATGTTCATGGGCTGTCACTTACGCAGCAAACTGAGGTGAGACAGCGCTCAGACGACAGACTAATTAATAATGTCTGAGTGAAAAACTGTGAAATCTAGCAAAGAAAAGAAACCTCACTAAATTAATCAGCAATTATAGCATTGCCAGTGTAAGAGAGGACACAAGTCAGTTGCATCAACACCTGATCAGCATCAACACCTGACATTTGCCTCAGGAGATGAGAACTGACAGACCAGTGTGGACGATGTTTCTCATTAGTGTGATTACTTGTCTCGTAGATTTCTCAACTTTGATAAAGTGCCGCTAGTGTCAAGTCTATTTAATTCATAAAAATAATCATCTATAGTTGTTAATAGGTGAGGCATCTGAATAATGTGTAGGCTACAGACAACAACTAAAACAACATCATCATCATCATCAATAATAATGATAATAATACAGTAATAGTAGCTGTAGTAGTCGTAGTAGGGGCACTGGTAGAGATTCTAGGTCCCTTGAAAACCTAATATACTGGACTTGACAAAACCAACCCGTTTTAATTGCCCTAGTATTTTAAGGTCAGCTAAATGTTTTAAAAGTTAAATAAAAAAAAATTGAACTGTCAGAATTTTGATTAGCAAACCCTTGTCACATAGAAAATACAAATTTACTGAATGGATGTAAGCTGTCATGATGCATGAGATGTGAATTTTACATGCTTAGGCATTTGCTCAATTTGGCTCTAATGGGATGCCAAGTCGATTTGGTGCAGTAACGAGCAATGGACATGCTTAGAAGAAATGAATGTGAGTAAAAGTACATACTTTATTTAGGAAATGTAGTGGAGTAAAAAAAAAAAAAGTTTCCGGAAACATAAATGATGAAGTAAAGTACAGGATCAAAGTACAACACTGTACAACACTGCCTATATCACATGTCTTTAACACTGCATAAGAAACCTCACCAGGCTCAGGTATGACATTCAAACTCCACACCCACTAAGCTACCGTTTCACCTTATTGAATGAGTGAGACTCTTGCACTCACTCATTCGGGCGGGGTACATCCTGGACAGGTGGCCAATCCATCACAGGGCACAAGCATGCACACATTCACACACATACTCATACCTTATTGCCATACAAGTAAAAGTAATTATTCATACAAACTGCATGAGTATACATAAGCTACAGGAGACTTGTTTTAGACTCTCCACTCAGCCCATCAAGGTTCTAATAGAGAGAGTATCTTTTGGAATGCTGGAGTTCCTCCCACCCATATAGTTACTGAAAACTTGTAGAATTGGTGCCAGAGCTTGCTCAGTTGCAGCAGCAGAAGCTGAGACTTGCCATCTGTTTGTGTGTGAGGGAACATATGAGATGTGGGGCACGGATTGATCTTTCAGTCTTTTCCACCTCTAATACTTCAAACATCTACTGAGCCCCGTGGCTCTCTAGTGTAGAAACACAAACTTCCCGCACCTCAGAAAGACACAAGCAGAAGTGTGATGATGCCAGGGACAGGGCTGAGGTGCAATTGTATGAAACTGCAGACTCTGCTCAGTGGTACAGTAGCAATGATGAAATGAGGTGGCTTAGAAACTCTAGCCATTGGAAATGGTATATATTTTCCTATATTTTAGCCAGAATATACAGTGGGGGAAATAAGTATTTGATCCCCTACAGATTTTCTAAGTTTGCCCACTTACAAAGAAATGAAGGGTC
>JAQMYJ010000038.1:12219857-12231300 GCA_030014305.1 Clarias laeviceps
TAATGTGCTTATTCTTGAGCCACTCCTTAGTTGCCTTGGCAGTATGTTTGGGGTCATTTTCATGCTGGAAGACCCATTCACAACCCATCTTCAGGAGGTTCTCATCCAAAATTTTACTTTTTATATATTAACTGATGGTACAACATTTTGTTAGTATATTTGCAATGTACTATCGAGGATTTCAATATATTTGTAATACACTTAAGTGTATTTTTTTCACTGGGGAAATCACACTTGATAAAAATAATAAATAAATAAATAAATAAATAAATAAATAAATAAATGCCAGTAGGTAGACTGGCTAAGAAAAAAAAAATGTCAGCAGGAGTGAATGAGAGTGTGAATGTATGCATGTCACCATGGTTAGCGATGTTTAGGATAAAGCTTGAGTATGACCATACATTTTGACCATGCAAATAGTACTTTTGCATCATCACTGTGAAACGACATTGACCATATTTACCGAGCTTCATCAGGCCAATTAGTAAGCTGATGATAAGTGCCTTACTCTCTCAAGACATGATAAGAGCGAGGCTAATTGGGATCAAGGTTGGGGTTTAGGGGTGCATAGCATAAAAAGAGCAGTGCTAATCTAATCAGGTGTATCATCCAGCCACAGACTAATCGCTGTCAATTACAAAGTGGTTAGAAATGAATCCAGGCTCGAAATAGCCTCCTATTACAACCCTGGCCCAGTTAAGAGAGGGGAAGGAGGAGGGAAGGGAAGAGATGAAAAGAGAAGGAGGAGGGAATAGGGCCGTTTCTCATCAGCTCCATCAGGGCCATCAAAGACCCATCTGGGAAGTGGCAGCGGTACTTACGCTGAAGAGCACAGGTGTTGCTGTTTAAGTGTTAATTAGATTAGCATGGATCAAAGACAGCCTGCCACTGCTAGAGCACGATCGGGAGTGGAGGAATGGATAGAAGGAGAAGAGTACTCCTCAGGGACTGAAGGTTGGGAAGGGGGCGTCAGGGTGGGGTTTTGATTCATTTTGCTGACAGTATCAAATGGATTCATTAGTTGATGAAAGTATTTCACTTGGAGTTGCTCGAGTTGATTGGAGGAACGTGAAAAATTTAATGCTTACATGATTTCAATATGGCAAAATAGAGTAAACTTTCTCAGAGTATTGGCTGACATTACAAACTGTTTACCCTCGACTGGAGATGATGTTGTAGTCAACCAGGCGTAATAGCGGACATGGATTAGAGAAAGACTACAAAACACCTTTCAACACAAACCTTCGGCTGAGTGAGCACGAATGATGCGAGCACCACCAAAACTCCACACACGGCTATAATTAACATACATTATCACATTATTGCACTGCTTGTAAGCTGAGCAGAATATTCTTTTATTTCGGGCTGAAAAACTCTAAGATTCAGTTGAATAAAAGAAGAAGAAAAAATACATCAAGACCAGCATGAGGGATATGTATCCATCAGTCCCAAGTGTGAGGATCTCTCCAGCAGAAGGCAGACAAGCTCTTGCACAGACAGCATCTGACGGCAACAATATCCCCCTCTGGTTTACCAAATTTTGATTTCCTCCTGCTCAGGTGTTTACCTATGTTTATTTAGATTGCTCATTTTTGGGGACTCGTTGCTATGGCAACACAGCAGCAAATTTAAGCTTGGCTTATGGTATGAGAGAGGTTATTAGAACTTCATCCCTTGTGCCTAGCAGTAGATCGACCAGGTTTTTTTGTGGCATTACCTTTCATACTGTATGAAATATGTGTGTTTACCTGTTTGCCCGTGTCTGACTGAACAACACCGCTCTCTATTTGCAGTTCCACTTCACCAGGGATTTTCAACTCCAGTCCTGGAAGGCCACTGTCCAGCAGTTTGGTAATTCTTCTGCTCAACCACAGCTGATTTAACTAATCTGTTAATTACCAGGTTTAGTGGGTGTGTTTACTGTAGGTGTTGGTGAATTACAAACTGTATTGGACACTAGCCCTCCAGAACTGATGTTCAAGAGGCGTGCACTTAACTAAACCACTAATAGTGAAGCAGGGGATTAGGCATTCCTGCAAACCACAAAGCATGCATGTAAAAGAGGAAATGTTAATTTTAGAAAGACTGAGGATGAGACAGCTACAGCTTGTACAGGCAACAGAAAAAGCAGGAAATTCACACATAGTGCAGATCTGTGCACACCTTACAGCCTTATCATGTGCAAATTTTATGTCAGAGTCTACAATATTAGAAGGTATGAGCATAACAGTGGCATGGTTGCAGAGTGTAGTAGTTCCCACCTCACACCTCCAGGGCTGGGGGTGGGGCGGTTGGGGGCGGGGGGGGGGGTTGAATCTCGCCTTCTCTGTGTGTGGAGTTTGCCTATTCTCTCCATTCTTGGTGGTTTTCTTCCTTAATACTCCGGTTTTCTCTAACAATCCAAAGACATCTGGTGCTTGGTGTTTCCAAATTGTCCATAATGTACTCTATATCCATTTTCGGACAGCATTAAAGGCGATCAACTTTGCACTTTTCCTAGCATTAGATAATTCATAAAGAACCCACAATTTCTGCACTGAACGCTTTGATGGTTATGGTGAGAACCATGCACATTTACATGACTCACCAATCACAGTGCTCTTCTCTGAACTCAATGCCATTTCTCACTCACAAGATGCTTAACTGAGAAAAAAAAAAAGACATCATGTCCCACCTTCACACCCTAGGATTGCCTCCTGTTTTAGAGCTCTGGTATCTGATCTCTACTCTACATACGATATCTGTATGCTAAATGCTAACTGTTTAATATTGCTTAAACCTCCCGACAGCAGGTCGTACATATCACACAGAATTCCATTTCCATGACTCTTTTCACACAGATCTCGTCTCACACCTGTTACTCCCTCTGCTCCCAGATTAAAGGCATGAAAACAACCCCTAATTCTCCTTACATTTCTTTTATACAGAACACAAGGTGTAATGATGGTGCAATATTTCTGCCCTGAACAGGATGTGAGAAAGAGGCTAAACTGGGAGTGTGTATGCTTGTGCATCCTGTGATGGGTTGGCAAGCCATCCAGGGCATCCCCTGGTTTTGCCCTGATTTTCCTAGGATAGGCTCCAGGCTTGTTTGGAAAATAAACGGATGGACGACTATAACCTGCTTTTTATAAAATAAAAGAACCTTAATAGCACTTGTTTCATTACAGAGTGCAGCATGGCATGGTAACCAATATAAATTTAGGAACATATCCTGGATATAGATTTGTTTCTGTATTTATAACACAGTGCCACTACCAATATGCAGCTTTTTTTTTTTATTAAATTTTTTTTAGAAATTTTTGTCTCGAATGCAACCACAATGAAAAAATATCTATCTTAAAAACCTTAATTTAGGAATTCACAAATTAGACCAGGCAGTTATTGAGGATGAATGAATGAACAATGTGAATGCTATATCTATCACCTCATGGTAACATTCATTGATGTAGGAGTTACAATATATTTTATTTTCAATTTGAATACTTTTTTTTCCTTGTATAGGATTATAGATCTGATACATACCTCTAGTCTCAAGGTGTGTTGGCAAGATTAAATTTTTTTAGTACACCTTATGTTCATATTTGTATTTGCATCTGTTTAAAACACATCTGTTCATTCCGAATAATGCATTATTATTCAGGAAATGTCTTCCTCCTTAAGCAGGTTTTAGGACTGGAGCGCACTCAATCAAGCATGAAAATATTTTAATCTTAGTGAAAAGTGTGCAAGCTAGTGATTACAAGCTTGTTTACTTTGTGCTAGTTGCAAACAAACTGTATATATATATATATATATACAGTATATACAAATCATCACCTTCACATCACTAATAGTGATAGCGACAGTGAACCAAAGCTAAACTAAGTTCCAGGTACATTGTGTTTAGTATACCAGGCAAGACCATCAGAAAATATATACACTAACAATCTTACAATTCACTTTTAGCCTTATGTGTGTATTTTTACAGATACAGAGAAAACTCCACATCCTTCACTTAAAACAGCATATGAGCAGTGCAGCAGTAACACTCTAAAGATAGCTGTGAACCCATGTTGCCAGCAGCGTGACTGCAGATACGAGCGGTTAGTAAGCAACATGTAGAACGCTTAACTCTAAAATATATACATACCACTATATTTGCATTGCTAAAAGTGTATTGTAGTTTCTTCAAGTAAAATATAAGACTGGTTTATGTGAATGAGGTTAAAATAGGACTGTAGTGTTACTGTTTCATTTTTCTGTATTAGATTTACATTAGAGCTTTTGGCAGGCATGCTTATCTAAAATAACTTACATTTTATTTCATTATATATGTGAGCAGTTGAGGGGTAAGGGCCTTGCTCAAGGACCCAACAGTGGCAAATTGCTAGTGCAAGGGTTTGATGCTGGGACCCTCAATTCAGTAGTCCAATGCCTTAACCACTGAGCTACGCCTAAATAATTAACTACACAAGATAAGCAGTATTGATAATACTACATAATGCATCATACTGCATACTGCATACTGCATCATATCTCATTTGAAAAGGACGGAAAATCTGAATTTAAATGTTTGTTTGTTGCTGTTGCCACAATAGCAAATTTGTCATACACTAACCAATCACATCTATGGGCATATTTAGTGCCCTAAATAGGGTGTACACAGGGACATCTTATGTCCTGTGTCAGTGACAGAAGGGCTAAAAAAGAAAATATAATGCAGGCTGCATTCCATTCCACAGTGCACTTTAAAATGTGCTGCCGAATCCCTGCTGCCTCTGCAGGGAATTTCACTTAAGGGAACTTTCCTCAACAAAATTCCACCATATGGAATTTATGGAGCACCCACGGATACCTGTTGCTACTATTGTGAAAATTACACACTACTGAAATTAAATGTAATATTTTTACTAATACCATTATAAAATATATACTATTGAAATATACTGTCCTATTGTATATATCAGATACTAAATATACTAACTAACGTATACTATCATATAATTTATTTTATAAAATTAACATGTATTGTGCATTTTTTTATTTTTTTTTTTACAAAATTGCTAGTCTAAATAATGGTAAGGATTTATTGATTAAATTGATATTTAAATTCCATTAAAATATTACATTTAATTCAACTCAATTCGATTATTTGTAATTTCTTATTTTGTCAAGGTAATATTGACATAATGGATAAAAAAATAATTATAACAAATATATAAATTCCCTTTCAAGCTCCCTTTTTTCCCCAGCAAGTAGTAATAGATAAAATGAACCAGCAAATATGTAACCAGCGAATATTAATAATTCGCACAAATTGTTTGATTTAGAAATCATTTTCATTGACTGACTGGCATGGTTTCCTCATGACAAACTACAGCATATAAAGAATAATTTTTTGGTCAGTAGACAAGCACATGTTTCTGCAAAAGTTTCCCAGAGTACAAAAGAGCACAATCAGAGATAGCTCAGCTGCATTAAAATTCAGGGCGACACACTTGTATACACATGCATAAGAGTACGCTCACACCTGAATGATCTTGAATGTTAATGAAGGCAGCGAGTGTGGCACTGTACTCGGGTTTGAGAGCGCTGCATGGATGTGGAGAATAGAGTTCTGATTGATGCCACAGCCTTTGATTTGGAACAGATGGGATTAGCGCCAACCCTGTGGTGCTCTCCTGGGACACACACACAAACACCTACACACACACACACACACACACACACACAAGCAACATGCAGCAGCAGGCAAAGCTCAATGATTCTGAAATCAACAGCTAGGATGTACTGAAATTGTGGGAAAATGTCACCATGGTGATTACAGGCAATTTTTACTTAAACGCAAAAGGAAGTCAAATAAATAAAAAAAAATCTCCCCTTGATGAGTGAATATTTAATGAAGCACAAAACGATGAATGTGCAAGCACACACAAGCCACTTCACTCGATTTCTCACATGCAAATTTCCAGCAGGGGTTCAAATAATAAATGCATTTAAGTCATTGCAATAATAGGAATAACACAGACAACTGACTCAGGCATAATTGCTATTTAAGTCAATACTTAAAGACTTGCACAAGTTTAAAATGTTAATCTTAATCTTAATGCTCATTTAGTACAGCTGGCTGTGACAAGGGTATGCTTTAAGAACCTTTTGTACAAATTGTAGAGTTTTGTGTTGTGTAAAAATGTGTGACACCTTGTGATGTCTCTCTCAGTATAACACACAGCACTGAAAAAATGGGCCTCATTCACGAATATAACTAAGAAAGTTATGTGTACATGTTTTTAATAAACCAAACCAAACTAAAATGTTTGGTGGTCATGTAAAATCTTCCTGTAAAGCATAAGCATTGCAAAAAACTTGAACATTCTTTCACTCCTTCTTTATAACTTTAACATTCTCTCACTCATTCTCTATATCTGTACCCAGCATTCCTAGTTCCTAGCATTATGAAATTACAATAAACTAAATCTATGATTATGCATAAACATTTGTAAATCAATCAATCAATCAATCAATCAATCAATCAATCAATATTATTAAAATTTTAGTTGTTTATTTCCAGAAATAATCAAAATTATCTGAATTTGAGAATACTAAAATATTTTAAAGCATTTAAAGAGAGTAGATTTTTAAATTTTTTGGAATATATTATAATCTAATTCATATAGACCTGAGACCCTATGATCCTTTACTGGGAATGCTGGACTTGAGGAGGGATAGTGGTACATTTCATGGCACCATGCATTCACACATTCACACTTAGGGACAGCCTATGTTTGGAGCTGCCACTGGGGGAAATCTTTGCTATGGTGAATAAATGGTGCTGTTTCCGAGAACACTCTCTGTGAAGCAATGCATGAAAAGGAAACCACACCCATGGTTTATAAGGATTTACCTCTTTTGTGGCAAGCGCGGTACCAAAGAGATACAGTAGTTTAGGATGGAGCGCTCTGAAGCAAAAAACACACAGGACTTGGAGCTGCTGTTGTATGACACCTCAAGCCTGAAGAACATAAATCGTAACAATAAGCTGTATTTTGACAATTACTTTACCACCTTCAATGTGTTGGATGCAGCAACTGAGAAGAATATCTTAAGTATGCCTACATTTGTATAATTTGAAGATTAAATAACATCAATCATTGAACAAAAGAGAAGGTCCCACATGAAGTTTAAAGAAATGTTGCTTTCTATTAGTTTTAGTGTCCACTGGAGTGGACATGAAAGGAAAACTTCAGCTGTTTTTTTTTTTTTTATTATCTTTTTTTTTTGGATGAAAAATATACATGCAAATCACCATGGATTTGTTTTATTTCATGGAAATAATGATATTTTATTTGTGATTCACTAGTATAAATTCCTGATTTGCATAGCATTCACACCGGCATTTTCAACATCAGACGAAAAGACAGAAATAGCACATGTGGATAAGGTCACAACCTGATTGAGCATGACTGTAATTTTGCACAGAATGTAATTTTGGTCATAACTGCATAGAACAGAACGAACTTCCAAAACAGTCATTTTAATCTCGGCAGTGCCATGCTAACTAACACACATGATGTAACTTAGCTAGCTATCTAGCCAATGTTATACATACAGATCACATCAGATATCACAGAAACAACCAGTGAGTTCAACCAGTTAAAGTTCTCAGGTGCAGTGTTCAATATTAAAGCAGACTCTGTTCCTTTACATGTCTTTGACTCGTTTTGCGTTCACATTTGGAAGCGGAGAGGCCCACCTTTTCATGCAATTCTCTTGCTTGATGTGCGCATAGGTTCAGATGGCACACTTATTCATGTGAACCGCATTACCGAAATAACGGTAGGAAGGAATTCATTTTAATCGAACCAAGCATGTCAGTGTAAACACACCATATAAGTTTAGCATAGGCAATCCACATGCATGTTTCAAGCTGTGGGTTAAAAAAGAAAACCTGGAGCAAACATGTACAGAACAGAAATTCATGTACAGAACAGAAATTCATGTATAGAACAGAAATTCATGTATAGAACAGAAATTCCACACATTAATTTACTCAGGCTTGGAATCGAGTTGGAGACTCTGAAACTGTGAGGCAGTAGCACTAACCATGGCATCACCATGCCAGCTGTGCCTAGTCTAATGTTCTGTATGTAATACTGCAGTAAGTTATATACTGTAATATGATATTAAAGGTTTGGATTAGCGAGTTCCCCTATATGTAAATAATGAACCAAATTTCCGCTGAAAATGCTCCTACAAATGGCTTACAAATACCTTCATTCTCATCCAGCTTGATAAATGAGGCCAGTTGTGAATGATTTCAAATAAACTTTAAAATGTAAATGATTATAGTTGGAGACTGGCAGAAATCTTAGCCTTCCGTGTATAAAGTTACAAGACGCTCCACATGCTCATGGCAGTGGCAGAAACATTAATTGTTTCAGTTAAAATGCAAAACACTCCAACAAAAGCAGGTTAATATTGAAAATCATGAGAATAGTTATAGTTTCCTTTATAAGGAAAAAAAGGTGTTCATAATTAAAGGTGTAAAAAAAAAATTTAAAGTGATGTACATGACAGCTTTCTGAAGGTAAGTGTGATTATATTGAGAATAAGAGTAAGATATTTAATTATATTCAGTCCACCTCTATATGAAAATGCATGTATTATGCATTTATTTCAAGATCACATTAGTGTCACAATGTGGAGGCGAAGGCAAATGCAAGTGGAGACTCTTTATTAACAAGGTCAAAATGAACAAAAACAGACAATATCAAGATTAAAAGCATGAGACTCATACTGACAAAAGCCAAACACACACTAAAAGCTAGACCAATAATCACACAGCCCACAGAACTTGTAAGTGTCTGGAACTTATAAATGGATGGCAAGACCTGACCTTAGCAATACTTTATGGCTTCAGCATGGAATTCAGCTTTTTCTGTGCATTATTTATTAATTATTACTAAAACATAGTCGATTTTGTACTAATTTATTATATATTCATATCTGAATTTAACTTAAAATTTTTCAGAAAAAGTTCATTTCTGATTTCTAAATTTAAGATCTAAATTTTATTTCTAATTAATGTTATAATTCTTCATAAATGCAAAGGCAAATTAAATAATTTACAAAAGGTTGGTATAGAGACAATGGATGTTTAAGAGAAGCTGAATTCATCTTCTAAATGTCCTTTTTTCCCTTCTTTTTGTCGTTTATCAATTTTGTGTCACAACTAAAGTTTCAGATAAAATTTTAATGATTTTATTTGCAAAGAATGAGGAATAGATAAATGCTTTACTACATGTTACAGTTTGGACCAGTATTATCGAAAGTAGTGGGAATGACAGGTTTATGTTTACAGTAGCTTTTAAATCCAATTTTAGTAAAAAGGAACAAACCACAAGTGCTGATTAATTCCTTTGAGTTATGTGCACATACTAGAACGGAATCTGTGTTCCACTTGATCAGAGTAAAAAAAACCTACAAACTGAATTGATGTGTGCTTTTACTGTAAATGCAAGCCATTAAAAAAGGATGCATACGAATCTGGATCAGATCACAAGCAAAAACAAAATGCTCGTGATTCTTTTGATTAAGTTTGAATTTCTTTTCACTCACTACAAATTTCTTTCTGTCATATAATCAAAACAAATCAAACTAAGAAAATTTTGATCAAGAAATTCTACAAAATGAAATCATGTCAACCTAGAGCAGTTAATTTCTAATTACAATCAATAATGTCACATTACAGGACCACATCCTCAAGTGCTCAATAGGCAGCGATAACAGCACTTAACATGCTAGCATATGATGGATAAAAGTGCCAAAGCAGGCTCATAATTTCACAGCAATTTTCCAAGTGCTCTTACAGCTTTGTGTCGCTGCAATTTGGCAACAACAACTGAAATGTGAAGCAGAGATTATTGATTTATATCAAAATGGACATGAGGGAAAAAAAACAATGAAGTACCAGTTTAACAACCAAAGGTGACCAATGATTTCAAAAGGTCCCTTATCTTCCAAGTCAATAATCTAGCTGTAACAAACACTTCAGAGATCTGTGCTTAAAACTGCGAATTGCACCGCTGCACTGTTTCCAGTCTCCATCGCAATTCTACTGGGGGATGTTCAATTACAAAAACACATGATCTAGCAAAAATATGACTGAAATTAAAATGAAGGGAAATAATAAATAATGGTTTTTAATTAAAAAAGAGGCATTAGGCAAATCTAACGAGGCAATTTGACATGCTTCACTTTAAGTACACAATGCCGGCAATAAGCACTGTTTTTACTGTGTCTCAAATCCAGTTAATGAATTTCAGGCTATATTGCGGGCTGTGGGATATCCTAGGGCTTTTGACATGATCTCGGAGCACTGCATTGATGAGAATCAACAAAATGGGAGCATTCAGGACTGTAATGAGCTTGCATGGCTTTGTCCCATTTCTTCTTTACTGGAACTAGTGAACATTAGTGTAACAAGCAGCACCCACCAATCGGTCATAACATTACAACACTGGGTGCTTTGGGATCAGACTTGTTTGTCCGGTGCATCCCATGGGTGCTCAATCAGAAGGGAATTTGAAGACACGGTCGGCAGCTTTGGGCTCTTTGCTGTCTGATCCCTTTGCACAGCAGGATGTGGTGGAATGGATATTCTAGTGCCTTTCTGTTTGGGCTGGCTTTTGGTGCCAGTGGGCATGGGTGAGCCTTGGATGCCCATGATCCTATCACATGTAACTGGTATATAATGGATAATCAATGTTAATGCGTTAATGTTATGGATATTTGGTGTATACTCTGAAGCTGTGTATGTCCACAAATGCTTATTCATTTTATTTTGTTTTTCTTCGGCTTTGTTGTTTTTATCCTATAGGGGTTTGACCTGCAAGATTTGGCACAGCCTTTATGCCAGATGCCCTTCCTCTAGTAACCCTCCCATTTTCTAAGTACGCTTGGGACTGGCACTGCACAGTGGCTGAATTATATGGGGCAAATGGTTATGAGTCTTGTCCTTATATATTATATTTATCTAGACAATTTTACATGCATTTACAATCCATGTTCACTCTGTTCACTCCAGAATTTACTGGCTTGTCCAGATCTTAAATGCTACTCTATATCAGGATTTCAACAGGGTGCATGTATTGACACGTTTAAGCCATGAAAACATGAGGGAGCTACTGTATATAGCCACCTACAACGTACCCATGCACAAAACTGCTTCTTATCTCTCCCTTTTCACTTCTGCTCGCTTTTCTCTCCTCTTGCTTTCCACTGCCCTTGACATTTTCTTAGAATCTCTTGTGCTGTCATGTGTCATCTCCTTTCACCTGTTTTTTTTTTTCACTTAATATCTCATTTTATACTGTATATACACTATGTTCCAAATTATTACGCAAATGATATCTTTCCCTGATTTTCATAATTAGTCAATGCAAATGACAGTCAGTATAAT
>JAQMYJ010000038.1:12231400-12263804 GCA_030014305.1 Clarias laeviceps
TTCAGTGATCCAAAGAGCCCTGAGACACAACACCATCCATGAGTTTAATTTAAAAACTAAACATTTAATGTTTATGACACTTACATCCAATTTGAATAATAATTTGGAACGCGGTGTATATAATTCCTCCCAATTTCACTCATTGCCTGTTCCCTGGCCTCTTAATGATTTTTACTTTTTATCCATCTGCATTATTCTCTCTCCTTCCCTTTATGTATACCTGTATATACTGTCAGAATGTAAAAAGCAAGTTTAAAATTTTCATGTCTTGAGCCCTCAGAGACAGCAAATGATATGATTTTTGACAGGTGTGTGGGTGAATGAATGAGCGGGTTTATATTTGGGTGTGCTGTTGTGTTTGTGTGTGTGTGTGTGTGTGTGTGTGTATGAGAGAGAGAGAGATGGGCCACAGGGCATCTGGCTGTCTGGTTGACAATAGATGTTAAGACAACAAGGCACTTGGGACATGACAATAAAAGTCACACAAACAGGATGTTTCTCCTTTCATGCCAGTAAATTCACAGATATGAAGTATGACAAAGAAAGTGCACATTCATTAACTTCATCATGACGCATTTACAGCATTTTATATATCGCTGAATTAAAATTCTAATAAAAGTCACATTGGTTTGGCAAAAGAGGACTCTTTTGTGTTTATAAGTAGGGCAGTGTGAGTCTGAGCTCCTGATTGTACTAAACAATGTCATTTCTTTTATCTACAGTGATTAGTGTGAGTTTGGGTCCATTCATTATGATTACTAGTATTAACACTGGATTAAATCAGCCTTTCTAATTTCAAGTTTTTGTCCTGTTGGATTGTTGAAGGTGAAGAGAGAGTTTTTTTTTTCTTCTTCTTCTTATACAGATAGACACGTTATGGATAATTCATGTGGTTTGTCTTAATGTCTTCTGTAATGACTGATCTCTTAAGGCAGGGGTAGCTCAGTGACTACGGCATTGGATTAATGATCAGAAGGTTTCAGGTTCAAGACCCTTGAACAAGACTCAGCAGTGGCAAAAGCCCTTAACCCTCAAGTGCTCAGATGTATAATGAGATAAAAATGTAAGTCGCTCTGGATAAAACCAAATTCTGTAATGCAATGTTACAGACTGTCTTTGCTGACAGCAAAGTGCTTGCTTTTTAAAAATTTTTTGTAGAGATGTTTCTAGAGAAGAGTGCTTTCAGAGTCTAACCATCACCCCCACATTACCCAGCATTCACTTCATATCCTCCTGCATTTCTGTATCTTGCAAGTTCCATTAGCTATTTTAACCTGTGACTGAGTCATGCTCTTTTCCATCACCTCATAATATCTGACAGTTGAAGTCCATCTTGAGCAATCTTCATCCACATTCACAGCAACCTAGCACTATCAGATTATGTCTTTGGTTTTAGTAATGCAGAAATAAATTTTAGCACTGTCAGAAAGCGCTTTAATGATTATGGAGTTTAATGGTGAACTCTCGCACGTCCGTCCTGATGTCCGTATACTTGCCTTTTGAACGGCTGACATTATAAAGAGCACTTTGTGATGTGTGTGCATATTTAAGATCGGGGCTTTAATGCTCCCAGGCTCCCCACTATAATCGTAATGGATGACAGTGACATTCTGTCCATATCAATAAGGAGAAGACTTGATGAAGAAGGATTTCTCCATAATGCTTATTCAGCCATCGTTCACACACATACACACACATGCTTATCTCACAATCTGTGTGACGAAATGGAAGTCTGAACTTCATGTCAGTATTTACAAAGAAAGAAAGAAACTTGCATTGTTTGAATGCTCACATACAGTACACACACTCACACACATGCACACAAATCTTTGTTATTTTTGTTCATCATTTTCTTCATTTTTAGCAATGTAACCCAAAGCTAACGGGCCTAATAAGTAGTGAAAACATGTACATGTAAATAAGCCAATTAATGCTCAGCTTCTCCTGCTCATTTAATAAACTTTATGAAATTTCAACCAAAATCCTTTCTCGGAACATACTGTATGCCTACGATATTCATCAGCTATAAATCTACAGTACTGTGTGAAAGTCATGAGACAGCCCTTGTGTCCTCATATTAAAATTAATTAAATAACATTACTAAAGTACTAAAGATACAATTAAAAAAAACGGTCATTTATGTAACGGCCTCAGCAGTCAACCTCATTTCCCCTCTCATCTGTTTCAACCATGCAGCATTCAGCATCAGCAGTATACTAATCACTGGCCTGATCATCTGTTATCATCTGCACCTGTTTCTCTCTGGTTCATGCCTTAAGGTAGATGTTTTTATGCTTGAATAATTCATATGCCACTGTCTGACTGAACAAACATAAACAATCCTCTGAAACTAGTCAGCTGAAATAAAAAAAAGTCCTTCAGGAAGCCTGGGGAACTATTCCTTGAGACTACATTAAAAATACAAGAAAGGCTGGCTGGTGGGTTCCTCCAGGTACTCCAGGTACTCCGGTCCTCTGCCCCCCCCTCCATCCCCCCTCCCCCAGTTCAAAGACATGTGATCTATAATGATTGAGTTTCCATAGTGTACTTTATGATTGAGTATATGAGTGAGTATGTGCTTGTACCCTGGGATGGGAGGTGATGTGATGAGTTGACACCCCATCTAGAGTGTAGGCACTTCACTGGCATAGGCACCTACATGACCTTTAGGATAGGCACCTTAACACTTTTAAAACTATTCCTCATCAGGACAAGCCAGACGCACAAACAGATAGACTTCATACTTCAAAATCTACTCAATCAAAACTACCTTTTATCCATGGGAATACAGATCAACAACAAAAATTAGCTAAGCAGAGTGTAAAGAGTTAAAGATCCATTCGACATATTGGTTCAACAGGTTATGCATTCTGAGGTACTTTTCTGCTCGCCACAAATATAAAAAGTGGTGATTTCAGTTATTTTTCACACCTTTTGGTGTAACCTTGAAAGACTGTGGTGCATGACAAACCTTAGGACATCAGCAGGTTCTAAACCTGTCTGACACCAATAAGCATCATATGTTCATTGAGATCACATTTTTCCCTGATTTTGATGCAAGATACAAGCATTAACCTAAACCTTTGATCTGTGTGTGCATCAGATTTTATGCAATCTCACATAATTGGCTAATTGATGGGCACAGGTACAAGTGTGAGTATATATATATATATATATGGGGAATAAAAAAAGTAATATGAATGGATCTGTTCCACCATTAGCTTGCAGATCCTTAATGCAGCCCTTAGCCTCCAGAGCACTTCCAACAAGGCACACTTCAATCCCTCCTTTTCTTTCTCCTCTCTCTTCTTTGCCATTTCAGACCCATGTTTGGTCAGACTGATAAAGCCTGCCCGCTCAAGATTATTTCTAGAATTTTGAATTTTAAAAAGGTCTCCATGATATTTTGGTAAGTGTCACACTATCAGTCATTCAAAAACACATCATCTTTAAGAGCCTCCTCATCTGTCAGAGCACGGAAGATGATTTTCTCTTGAATCATGAATCAGAACCACAACAGCCCCCTACCCCCCAAACCCCACCAACCACCACCACCCACCCAAGGACCCAAGAACAAAAGTCTTTCTCTAGGTTCTACAAACTGTGAAGACACCTGCTTCAACATCATTAGACAACACAATCATATTCAAATGAAAGCTACTGTAATATTGCCTCGCAGAATGTACAGTACACTGTTCTCTGAAATCTTAAGCGGACTGAATATAAGAGTGATCCAATGTGCAATTTTGTGACTCATGCTCATAATTTCAGTCTGATCTATTTTCACTCATAATCTATACCCAAGCAGGAGTAAGCTGCAGTTCACAGATCTCGCTGTCATGCAAAAGATTTGTCTTTCAGATATCCGTTCAATAAATTACATCCCTTTGCTCCAACATTTGCATATAATTCTTTATTGTTCTTTGAAAAAAGAGAGAAACTATTCCACGCAGAATATCTGATCTTGTTTCCTGTTGTTGTGAGTAGATACTTCATACTTATTCTAGATACTTCATATTCACACAAGATAGCTGTCATGATTTCTACTTTCTGTTTGTCTATAGAGTTAAAAAATTGGACACATTAAAGTGATGGATAAAAGTTAGCTGTTAGCGGCGTCTCTTTGCACCTCCCGGGAGTAGGGGGTTTAAATCTTGCCCCGGGTCTGTGTGTGTGGAGTTTGCATGTTCTTCTCATGCTTAGTGGGTTTTCTCGCTCCACATATTCTTGTGTTCTCCCAGAGCCCAGATACATACATTGCAGGCTGATTGTCATTTTCAAAATGCCTGTAGTGTGTTATTTTGTGTGTGCAGATGTACAGTACCCACCTTATGCCCTGACTGCACTGGGGTACGCTCCAAGCCCCCTGCAACCCTATTCAGGATAAGCAGTATAAACAATAGGTAAATGGATGGATAGATAATTACCAGGGGTGTTCAAGTCAAACTGTGACTTTTGCATCGCAGAATAACAGAACACAGTTCTGAGTGTAATAATGACCTTTATTTCACTATATAATCCCATGCTACACTAATCCCAGTGTTTCAATGTTGCTTGGATATCATCACACTGGCCCCCCAGGCATTCCTTTAATAGCCCAAACATGTGAAAATGGCTTGGAGTTAGGGTCCGGACTGTATAGCGGACAAAGCAATTGCTCCCATGCAAGTTCCTGTAAAGTGCAAGTGGTGTTATTGTGTGTACAGTTCCCACAGACAGATGTGTCTCTTCTGCAAGTTGGCAACAAATTATCTGTTGATTTTCAAGGATCAGGCGTTCCACTCACTGAATGCTAATGGGAATGACTGCAGTGGTCTTGGATCCACCTCAGCCTGGATCATCATTCACAGACATGCGGCCTTCTTTAAAATGTTCGCTCCATTCAAATGTTTTACTGCGACACCATACTGTAATCGGTTTTTACAAAATATCCAGAATATTTCACATTTGTAGCACTACATCTCTGGTCTTGGGTTTGTGCAGTTTTGGTCCACTATCCACCTCCTTATGAATAGCTCAATGTGGGGGGGAAAAAAACCCACTAGTTTATTTTATACACACTAAATACTCTGTGTTTAGGCACTCTAGGTGGATAATTCATTTCAGCAGATTACAACTTCCAGCATTTTTAAAATAGTCTTCAAGTAGATGCTCACTGACACATCAGTGCAATATACAGTATAAAGCATATCAAAACCAAACCTGGAGAGGAAAAAAAAATCTTCAAGAAGTGTCTCAGGTTTTAAAATTCACCCTCCTTTCTTTTTTTCTTTCTTCATTATAGCTATTTTAGTGAGTAAAGTGTCACCCAGATGACCTTATCATAATGATCAGGCCTGATTGAATCCCTGCTCTACTTTTCAATATGTCATTCCTGTCAGGCTGATAAATGAAAGAAGAAAGATCCTTCTGTCTCTCTCCCTCCATCTGTCTCTCACTTTCTACCTGAGGATCTCTGAACACCCAGATCAGAAAGAGAAAGAGGAGGCTCATCACTCACTTCATTACTCATCATCCTTTTTGCAATGTCCGCTACGTGAGGAGCACTGACCTCTTTCTTATCTCGGCCCACACAGGCATAAGGATCGAATTCTCAGACTCCCACCCACCACTGTGAGGCCACATAACGCAGCACAAAGTGGCCACAGAGTCAAGGTTACGGGAGGCACTTCATGCATCTGAACTGAGCAGAACTAATGAGCAGACTGTTGTGAGAAGTTCTTTCAAAAGCGCTTCGGTACGCTGGAAACACAGAACTTTCCACCCATGAAAGAATCAGCGGCATTACACTCTGTATGGATTCCACTATCTCCCTGCTTCAGTTTGCCCCGTTGCTCCCTCCTCATGCACACGTTTTATTCCTTGCTATTCGAGCATAGCCTTGCTTTACAGCACCAATAAAGCACAAATGCAATTTTATTGCCCAGACCAGGATACGAAGAAATTTATAGCAGTCGTGCCTTTCATTTCCTCTCCGATTGGCAGAGTGTGTAGTAATTGGGGCCATTTTTCTTAACGAAGAACTAAAAAGTCTTCTCAAGCGATTGTGAGGTGAACACTTACCTGCCCGCATCATATAAATGCTAACAATTGCTCATTATATTACAGCGTTCGCTAGACAGATTGCACTGAGATTGTTCCCAGCACTTTGCCAGCAAAGAAAAAAAAAAAAAAAGCTTATCATTTCAACTTTCAGAGTTGCTGCCAAGTCCTTGCAAGTGCAACAGTGCAATGTCATATTAATTTCCTCATTTTAATGGCTGCATACTTCACTGGATGTTTAGATTAGCCTTAATGCTACCGCAATTTAATATCCGCATGCCACTTTGTTTGAGCAGCAGCTAAGATAATGCTTTACAGCATAATTATTGTTGGCATACTGATATTGCACACAGTTTATCAAAAAGCTAAAATGTTTTCCAGAGCTTAATGACTCTAACATTTCAATCAGTTGGAAGCAAAATGGAAGATAATAATTTTGTAATTATGAACTAAAGTTTCATTTTGTACATTTTACAGAGGGTCAATAGCAATGTACTTTATTCAGGCTGCGGACGGACACTGGATACAGTGGCTGGGAATTGAACCCATGCCTTCCATATGGCAGGTGAGAAACCTACCACTGAGCCTGCACACATCATTAGCATTTAGTGTGAGTGTGCACATTTGCAAATGTCCTGAAATCAGTCCTGATCTTTTTTTTTCCTTTTAGATTTCTGTCTCCAGTCTGTTCTGGGTATCCGTCTTCCTCTCTTCAAATTGGACAGTGTTCCTTCTTCATTTTCTTTCTCTCTGATGTTTCACACCTTCGTTGACCGAGTGGCTCAGCCAGACTCAATTAATAACAGAGGAAGATTAACGACTTGCCCCTTTTTTTCCCTACCCACCATGCCCACGGGGCTCAATTTATCTCCTGGAATTTTCAGCACGGAAATAAAAACACACACACAACCACATGATTGACACCCCTAACCTTCATTGGGATGTAATCCTCATCTTTAGCACTCAGAGATCTAATTAATTAGTAGAATCTCATTTCCTTGCTAATGCAAGTGGACAGAGGCGTGATAGAGGAAAAAGGGTAGGGAAAGTAAGAGAGAGGGCCAGGAAGAAGACAGAATGCTATTTCTCATCACTGTCTGGAGCTGGACTCCATCTGCCGTGCTCACTCCAGACGACGGGGCAGACAGACTGCTACTACACACACCAACGTTCTCTAAAGTGGCGATATGGCATGTTTGACGGAGATAGTAACATAAATTGGGTATGTTGAACAGACTCTAAAAAATAAAAAACCCAAATGAGCTCAATTAAAGTGAACTGCATATTACATATGCTACATCTCAATTAAATTGCACTCAAAGGCAAAATGCAATCAAGGTTCACTTAGCCCTAAATATTCAGCTTTAGATTGATGGCATAGTCTAGCCTGGGGTTTTCAAACTTTTTGGGGGGCAATGAACCTGAATGTACAATATAAATGTTCTGCTTGTAAATCCATATTCGATAAATGCCTAAACATATTTTCATGTAGGTTTTCTTGATTTCTATTGTTCTACTGGTTTAGAGACTCAGTGTTTTCAAGGAAATTAGGCTCAATATAGTAGCAAAACCAAACCAGTGAAAAATCTCAATATATAGAACCTTTAAAGATTATTGGGCCCAAACATTCAAGATCAGAACTTGGTCTTGTTGCCTGATTGGGATCAATGTTATACCCTCCCAGACAAGGTTTGTCCTGAATGTGTTACAATGTTCTGTGGTGCATGAACTATAGGTAGAAAAAAAAAAATCTTTGGCTGGTTTCACAAGTTAATGGTTCACATGTTACAGGGGAGAGTTGGCTGGTAGGTTGGAATTGGAAAATTGGGGAAAGAAACCAACTATTTAAAGAATCCATAATAACACTAAACTTTTCCATAGCCTTGCACAGTTTCTTAAACCCAACACCTGGTCCACCTCATGAAGTGCTTGATAATGAGGTGTCAGGCCTGTTAACAGCATGGAAAACCCGAAAGTCCACCGCATAGAGTGTCTCTGAGACTAGAGCTGAGAATCACTGGAGTGTTAACAGACATTGATGTAAGTTGGGAATAAATCTCGGTCTATGCAAGCTCATTAGTCTTTACACTAATATGGGCAGATCACCCCTGGTACCATTGCAAATGAAAGCTTACTAAAATGACCTTTGCTTTAGCAACGCTTGGAGTCATTTTCTTTCTCTTCTTGGAGCTGGAGATTCTGGAGGATGTGTTTGAGAAACTCCTTTGCATCATGGACAATCTGCAATCCATCACGGACAATCTCACCCTCTGCATGACGCCTGGATGGAACAACAAAGCACATGGAGCAACAGACACATTCTCCCTAGGTGCAGGACTGAACACCACAAGAAATTCTTCCTCCATGTGTGTGTCTGTGTGTGGGCAGGGGGGTGGCGTGGGGAGCCTTTTTAACAATATATAGCCTCATAAAAAGATTCTTTGTGTTCGAACTGACATGTGCATCAATCTAATATGTGCAAAAGTGAATTATTACATAAGATGACCTACCTTCCTTCCATTAACTACAGTACGCTTATCACGGTGTCACCCTGTTCAATTATTACATATTTTTTGTAGATTTTACTATAAATGTAATGCTACTTTTAATTCAGTATGGTTCAATATCTAATATCCTAGCAGTTGTGCTTATTTTCATGAAATGTGCCATTAACTTCAGAGGGTACAGTAGACAGACAGGCCAAAAGACAGACAGACAAAGGGAATAAATTAAGACTGATGATAAGAAAGACAGATAGGGAAAGATAACACAAATAACTAAATGGGCCATTAAGTATCATAAGAGATTATGTGAACAGTACGTCCGAAGTAAAAACAGCAAAGGTTAATAATGTAACAGAAAAAGAAAGATAAGTGAATGCACACACTCCATCCAAGGAAACTTCATGAACCCGAAGCAGTGCTCAACTCCACTTACGAGTCTATTTTGCAACCAACTGAAGCTCAATCTCTACATGATAATGGCTGAATGAATGTGAATTTATATACTTTATACAGTGAAGTGCCACCAAATAATACAATAATGCAATGTTATCAAGTGATGCTAGGGTCCCTCAAGCTTTCAATCTATTTGCATATAGATGAAATGCTATAATAACTCCGGCCCCACCTGCAGGAGTAAATATTTTGCTGTCTGTTTTGTCTAGCTGTCCTGACACCCACAATGAGCCACTAATTGAAGACTGGAAAGAATCTTTATATGGCGACTGACATTCAATTACGTGGAGGGGAGATCAGATTAGGCGCAGGCCCAGAAAGCATGTTTGAAAAGCCCATTTGGTGTGCGAGTACAGCCGAGAGGCAGGGGCTATCATCTGAATGACTGTTTGGGATCTGGCCGAATGAAGCTGCTGGGAGTGAAATCACTATGCTATGACCCATGATTAATTGGATGTCTTGTGAGTGTGTGTGAGTGGGACACAGGAAGAGGGATATCTAGCAGTGCATGTCAGAGCAATGTGAAGAAGTGGCTTTTCATTTAGTTTTAATAAAACATAACTTGAATACATCGACTAATTAGAACATGTTAGCTACGATTGGTTTTGCACTTAACATTGAAACTATAAATAGTGCACATGTATGTAATGATAATGAGTCACACTTTTCCCGGTGTTCTGTGGTCCATGCAGGGTGTTAGGTAAAGTGTACAAGACACCATTTTAGCCAATATAGGAGTGACCAAAAAAAAGTCAAAAGACTCAATTTGAGGGTTTGGCTTAAAATAAAAAAAATAGTGGATTCTGTCTAGAACATGGGTAAAAAAAAAAAGACTGCGTCACTAAGCTAAAAGCAGTGACAAGAAAACATTACTATGGATGAATAAGCAAAAAGGAACTGTCCAAGGTGCTGTACTGTTTGATGAAACTGTTATATTAATTATCACCTTTTTTAAGATAAGCAAAATGTTGGCAGGGACTCATAAGGAAATCAGTGCACTACTGAGAACATTGCAGAGCACTTAACCTGTATGGTTTTGGACAACTAGCAATGTTTTTTGCTTTAAATAAAATGATGCTTTCTCTTTTACAACATCAGGAGCATCTGGCCATTCCTGTTCACAAATGCCATTAAGACACTACTTCAATACTTTGTTTATCTTGAGATTGGACTGCTACAACTCATGCTCCTGGCAGGTCTGCCTCTGCGCATTATCCGACTACTCCAAATGATCAAGAATACATCTGCAACCCTTGTATACACTACCACTCAAAAGTTTGGGGTCACTTTTTGGGATCACTTAGAAATTTCATTCTTTTCCAAAGAAATACACACAAAATTAATCTGAATAGAAAATATAGCAAAAGAACAAGACATGTTGACAGTGTCAGAGTTAGACATAATGATTTTGATGGAAATGATGAATGTGTTCTTCAAACTTTGCCTTCATCAAAAAAAACACCATTTGCAGCAATTACAGCCTGGCAGACCATAGGCATTCTAACTGTTCAAGATAATCTGATGAGATTTCATCCCATGCTTCCTGGAGCAACCCCCCCACATGATGGGTTGGCTTGATGGAGTCTTTCCCGAGACTATCCTGGCCACTCCATTACAGTCAGAATTCCGGGTAACTTTAATTGTTTGTGAAATGGAAAAAAAGGTTGTGAATTGCATGAAAATGTGTTTGTCTTTGGAAAACAAAAATAAATTTGCAACAGATCCCAAACCTTTGAGCGGTAGTGTATATCTGTTGTTTCTGTGGCAGTTACTTAAGGGTCTGGTTGCCATCTTGACGTCCGATTATCATGCACACAGTACGGGCAATCAACCTAATCTGCATGTCATTGGACTGTGGGAGGAAACCGGAGCACCCAGAGGAAACCCACCGAACACAGGGAGAACATGCAAACTCCATGCACAAATACCAGAGGCAGGAATCGAACTTCGATGGCTGATAGAACTCATATCCTAATTTGAATCACAAACCTGGAGCATGGCTTGACTGATCCCACTGTCCATCAAAACACAAGGAAGGCAGGCTATTCTTTCTCCTGGCATGCAGGTAGTGGAATGAACTTCCACTGGCTGTCCACTGACAACTTCCACTTCCACTGACAACTTCCACTGGCTGTCTTTAAATAAAGACTAAAAATCTAATCTACCTTTCATTGTGCATGCTTTATCCTGCAGTAACGTTCTCCAACATGACCTAGCGATCTGCGATTTAGCAAATGGATACGTTTTTGATAATGACTATAAAGCACTTGTAGGGTGTCTGCTAAATGCTGTAATTGTAATGCTTTTCAACCCAGAACACATTGTTTAGTTTTTTTTAAACATTTCTTCAAGGTTAAAATATGACCACAGGTCTGACTTGGCAGTCAAAATAGCAGCACTACATGGCATCATGGTTAATTTGCTGTCTGCAGGGAGACTCCTCTATGTTATCTGGTTTAATAAAAACTGCACATACACACACATAACTGGGAAAATGAGCAAAACATCTGATATAGTGTACACTACCCGTGACATAACAGCAGGTGCTTTAAAGCAGGTGCAGATCCTGAATTAACTAAACTAATTGCCATATAATTAGTGAACCATTCTGCACAGTGTCAGCTACACAAATCCTGTTTCAAGTATTTCCTGATGGCAGCAGACACTTTTGGTATCACAAGACAAATCAAAGAACACGTACAAGATTTTCATTAATGGATTTGTTAAGCATGAAAATGAGCCAGTATACTAGCAACCTTTTATTCTCCATACCTTTCATGCACACTCACATTGCTGCTGTGTAGAACCTGAATGGGGTGCTTGGCGCCAGACCTCCAGACCCTTCCTGCAGCGTATTTCCCATATCCATTTAGCTTCCATGTCTGCTATATTGTATGAAAGACATTGAATGCTTTTCCAAAAAGCATTAGCAGACTCCACACTAAAGAGCATGAATGCATGGGATCTCTCTCTGACTCACACAGACCTCACCCTGAACTCTAAGCTACATATTAGTTTATTAAACACAAATATCCTTTATATAGATGCAAAAGACACAGTTGCCAAGGAGCACTTTTCAAATATAATCAGAAAAGTGACCATAACCAAAGTGTTAACAGCGTGAAAAATTTCCAGCATGCATCACAGCAACAACCTACTGATTGGCAGAAACACACCTTTTTTTACTGAAAATATTTTGAGAAGTGTTATACAGCTTTTTTAAGACCATGGCTATGTGGGCTCATAAAGAATAAAGAAACCATGTGATAATGAATCATAGAAAGGTAAGACTGATCAATTTTGCCATAACAACACTCCCTGGAAAAATAATGGTATGAAGGTAGTGCTACCTGTCTCTGAGGTAAAACCTTTGAGGTTATGTTTTTGTGAACTTTGAAGTCAAAATGGTTTTGACGTCAATGGTTGGGGATTCACATTCCCAACCATTTTTACATATATACTGTACAGTAAACAATTGAACTGTACCACTAAGACTACATTGACAAATTTATTTATCCATCTTCTGTACTGTTTATTCTGTGTGCAGAGTCTGAAGCCTATCCCAGGAGACAGGTACACCACTGGACAGGGTGCCAATCCGATGCAGAGAAAAACACACTTACACACACTTACGGGCAATTTGGGAATACCAGTAAACCTAATCTGAGTGGGAGGAAACGCCACCAAGCGCAGGGAGAACATGCAAATTCGATACATACAGACACAAGGCAGGAATCGAACCCTCGAACCCAGAGGTGATAGTGCTAACCACTACGCCACCATGCCGCCCAATTGACATGTTATGATACAGTTTTGCATATGTGTCTCAGTGAACACAATACTATGTCTTTTAAATGGGCATACATTTTGTTCATTCATTCATTTATTCATTTATTCATTTTACTAAATGACAGTACATTTGACTTGGAGACACTTTTTATAATTCATTTATAACACAAATTACAATCATTTGTAATTTCAATAATAAAAATAAGGCATTCATTCTAACGTTATTATTTTTTATAGTAGCAACCTACACTCATGTAATCATTCACATGGTGAAGTTTTTTCTGTGAGGAGATTTATTTTTATTATTATTATTATTATTATTATTTTATTTTTAATTTTTTTTATTTTATTATTATTATTATTTTTGAAGATTTTAAAGAATGTCTCCAGTGTGCAATTTGTAACAGTCAGGCGTAGAGCTCGAACATTAAGTTTTACAGCTTGGGGATGGAGGGATTTGTGCTTTCTTGGTAATATGACATGCATTTTTGGCTTTTATGTATTTTTTGCAGAGGGAGGAAAAAGAGAGGCTAGTGAGAAGATGATAACAGGAAAGTATCTTTTTTGTGGAATTTCACATTTCATCTTGTATTTTTATTATGTAGTCTTGATGAATAGTTCTCCAGGCGTACTGATGGTTTGTTTTGGCTCTCACTTGTTTTTGGTTCTCGTTTCCGGTCCAGTTCCTGTGCCTGACCAGTTTCAAAGTACTGCTTTTTGTTTGTTAGTGACCTATTCAAAAATAAAAAAATCTACCCTAAGGAATGAACCAGTGAGAAACAGGGGCAGATGAAGACAGATGATCAGGTCGGTGATTACAGTAGTATACTGGTGATGGTGGAAGCAGAGGAGAGGGGAAATGAGGTTGCTGCTTAGGTTGTTACCTATACAATCAATTTTTAAATTGTGTCTTTTTACCCACTCACGCCCATCTATATTTATGATGGCTAGATAATAGACATAAAGAGACTTAAAGGATGTATATAGACACTGTCACTTAGTGACCATGACCACTGTGTTGGCAATGTGAAACATCCCAGCATGCATCGAAGCAGCCTCCTGATTGTCATGATTTCTTGTTAATTTTTTTAATTTGAACACCTTATAAGGGTATGTAAGAATATCATGGTGATGTTCACATCACATGAGCCCATTGTTGATCTTCCTATATCATAACATCCTAACATAATCCCTTATATATTTCACAAGAATCAGTATCCTAAAGTACGGATTTTCTCATTTCTGTAAAATCGTTGAGTAAAAAAATACCCAATAATAATAAACTACACTTTACATTTGCACATGACATTTTCAAATTCTTTTTGAGCTTCTGTTTGGCAGATTTCGATTTTCCCAGACAGCCCATGCAATGCAATTGACAAAGATTGTTCCTGAAATAAGCTACGGTAGTGTGAGCCGTCGGTAAACTCATCATGCTTTACAAGCTGCAAATCAAATCAATTACATATCAAAGACACTTAGCACCCAGAAAGATTGCCTTAGCATTTTTTTGTGCGTATAATTTAACTGAAGTAATGGAATTTCTGCAATCTGAAAGCAATTGTAGTCAGTCTGCCTTCTTTCTCTCTTTCAACCATCAAATATTGACAGAGCTTTATATCATGTTTGGTGTGGAGTATTGAAAATCACTCGAATCTGTATGTGCTGAGAAAGCTAACTGCGGAAGTCATGTAACCAAGGAAAGGTCACCGAATGCAGACGGAAGTGTGTATTTCACTAGCTTAAGCAAAGACCAGAAATGATGTAGGGATAGTGAAAACTTTCTACTCACTTAGAGCAGTGGTGATTTCAACACAATGAATCGCTTATGCTGAGATTCTGTAACATCAGGTATATTAAACAGAGATTTTAAACACTCAAGTCGAACACATCATTACTCATGCGTGCTGTGACTAACAAAGCATGGTTAAAATGGTTAAAAACATGCACTACTTAATACCTAAATGCATATTTTTGTCGGATTTTTATTTTTTTCCTAACCTGTGAAATCAAATCACCTAATCATGGTACCTCAAAGCAGACAAGCCATAATGTCTCGCATTTATGAAGGTCAAGCAAATTAATAGCTCATAGCTCGCTACGTACCTAAGTTGCTTGTGAAGAAATAACGTCAATTTTGCCAAAAATGGCCAAACAGCACCTGTGATTCCATTTGCACTTCTGTGTCTCCAAAGATTTTGGACATGCACTGGTTTCACACCTTATCAAGCTAAACCACCGGATGTCACCTTGAAAGTGGCATGCAGCACCTGCCACATGTTACACCCATGAGCGTATGAGGAACAGAAATAAAGCCTCTGGGACGAATGCAGAATATTTTCAGCATAACTGGAAAAAAAAAGCTAGTACAAAGAATATACCATAATGCAGTATACTATCATTAAACGAGCATCAGTATGTCCGGTTTATTTAAAACCAATCGGCCTTCATGATACACACACATACACACACACCCATATTGATGTTTATGTCATGCAAGTACACTGTTCCGGCTGACAGGTTTTCAGTCGGTCTTGTCGGACATAGCCGATACTGGTGGCTAAGTGTGTATAACCTCAATTAAACCACGCTCTAAGTGTCTGACAACAGCTAATATTCCTCCTCCAGCAGCGGGCCGAATTGATGTTCCTGCATTCGTCACCCCGCTGAAAAAGCAATCATGCCGGTGTCTCGCTCCGCTGAGGAGACGCAGGAAACACTGCTTCCAGTCACTCATTAGCATTCGCCTGCAAACTCCACTAACGCCAGCTACCCACAAGACAGCGTACCAGTGTCGCTTCAGACACACCTACTCCTCCGGTCTCCACACCCATGTTCAGAACTCTTTAATTAAACCTAGCCTCTGAAAATATCAAACAAGCAGATGAGATGAGATAAGATAAGGAATAACAATAGGAGCAAGGCAGAACTTGAATAATATGCAAATACACTATGTGCATACTAATATTTCATTTAATAAACTATTAAATGACTTTATAATCAATATGTAGTCTTACAGTACGTAAAGTGCTGGTCTGCTCTTACCTTGGTCAACAATTACATACATTACATACAACGCTGTTCAACTTTCTGCTGATTATAATGCCAGTCCAATTCATGCATTTAATTGGATTCAGCTAAAATTTATAACTCTGAACTTTTGACCTCCTGGCTAGTAAAAACCAAAGAAAGCGTCCTCGCAACTTGGGTTCTCCGCAACTTTGTATCAAGCAATTGAAGTTAAACCAACGTAGATATTTATTCTGTAGCATGAACAATAATCCAGGTACTATTTCCATATTTTCAAATGAGTTATCCTGTGTTTTTATCCAAGTATTTGCTTCAGATCCATCAGCATACATAAATATTAGCATGATAAATCTATAACACAGACGGTACAGTACAATTAGCCGAGAAGGCAGTTTGAATATGTATATTTTTCACAGATACCTGACCAGATTGTAGCTAATAAAAGATGATCATGAAAACATCCATGCTTTTTTCCTTCCCCACTTTGTATCTTGAATGCACTTGAATAAACTTAACACTTCCAAGTGAACTCGACTGTGGCACGTCTGACAACTACAACGACGTCTGTTTCTACCTGAAGAGAGTGATACAGCTCTGTATCCAGCTCTCTCACCTTCTCAACTGTACACTCTGCTCAAACAGATAAAGTTCCCGCTAATAGCCTATTAATTCCATCATGCATATCATCATGTGGCTCACTAATTAGCCAAGTCTCTAATGTAACTGAGCCGCAGCTCTCTCATAAACTGTAGATGTGTTGCATTTCGGAAGTTTAACCACAACATTTGCTGTCTTCACTACTCATACATTCCTACATACACTCTTTCAAAGGGCTCTGAAGTGGCGTAGTACAAAAGTGTTTGCCTATCTTATGATGACTGTGAGTTCATTTTCTAAGTAGTAGGAACTCTACCAAATTAATAGGGCTTTGAGCAAGACCCTTAACCCTGTCTGTCCCTGTGCTTTGATCACAACCTCTTGACAAGAGGGTGTGTAAAGAAAAGAAGTTCAATGTGCTGTCATGTGTATGTTGAGACATAATGGCATATTCATTCTCTCCATTGGATTTCTCATGAATATGATGACGAACAACGCTTGAAATTGGTTGAAGTTGCTTTCAGAGGCTAACAATAACATAATTACATTATGTTTAAGATCACTTATTAAACCTTATAATACAGTTTGTGCTAGCTTTATCCCTCTGTAGCATCTGAGAGGCACACAGCCTAAGAAAAATACAGCAGCACCTACCAAGGTAGCACTTATCTGTGTAAAAAAAAAAAAGCAGAATTATGCCATAAGAACCCATAATGCACGTACCTCTCTGTCGAGTAGGGACGGTGAGATGACAGTGACAATGTCACCTCTTTCTGGGTCAATATAGAACATGTTTGGTGAGGGCTTCTCAGGAGACTGTCTCACGATTATGTAGCGCAGGACCGCGTTGTCCGTGTTCGGATCATCAGCATCAAAAGCAGTCATTGTCATCACTGTGGTGCCTAGACAACAACAACAACGACAACAACAAGAATGTCACTCTGTCCTTCTTTCTATTCAAGAAAAAAATTATTCCAAACATTATTGTTTCAATTTGACATTCCAGTGGACATGTACATTAACAGATATGGTGTGGATTTGATTGACGCATCTGAATAGCTCTTGTTATATGAACTGAGGTAAAAAAAAAAATTAATTGCCCAGAGGAAATGAAATCTAAATAGTTTGACATGGATTGACTTATTGTTCTTGGGGGTTCTAGCATAGTCATGTCTGATGTTAAGCGTCAAAAGTGAAACATGTCCTCGGAGGAATTGACATCTTGGTCAGTGCCTGACACGTCCTAAATATAGGCTGCAACATGATTGGCATTTTATTATTCTTTTTGTTAAAAGTGATTTCCTCTTAATTTACTTGCATTCATTTTATATCTCATTGATTATTACATTGGTAGAAAAAAATGATTATTTAAAGGTTTACACATTCCTAGTAGTTCTAAACTACCTGGGTGGAGTCGAACAACTATCATGAGTGTGGAGATAAATCTTTGTTGGATGGATAAATATGTTTGTTGCCAAATTCTGTACACCAGAGCTGCAAACAGCCGTTGACTAGTGTTTAATTGCTGGGCAGGGAGGACAGGCTGTCCTTCTCACCCAGAAAACAGGGTCAATTATTCTTGTGTGTCCATGGGAGACTGCGGTGTTCAGATCCTGCCTGGTATTTCAAAGCTGAAGCCAGAGGTGCCAGGTTACTCATTTCCGCTTGCCTCTGAGCTGCTTGCCTAAAAGGTCTGCAAATGAAGCCAGCTGAGATGCCAACATCACGCAAACTGGGCACGGGCCCAGGCTGAATCATAGCTGCCTACCAGAGTTAATGGCCTCAATCACAGCCAGTAAGGTTTAATGTTTGCATTTATTGAGTTTAGTGCCCTATATAAAATCTGTGGCAGATAAAATGCACAAGGAGATTCAGGAAATATACAACCCTCAGTCAAACAAAATTAGGAATACTTTTGAGTTAAATGGGTTAAAAGTGGTTAGGAAGCAGGGATCCTGTGCACTTTTCCCCAGTGTTTGATGCTCCATGAGAGATGGTTATTAGCATACAGCAAAGAAGTGTGCCTCTAATGATAAATTACAAATGCCAAGGTGCATGGAAGGGCTCTCTGGTGACATCCGCAGCCACACTGAGCTGTTCCACTTCATTGCTCAGTCAAATCAAGTTAAAAGGCACTCGCTTCATCTAAATAACACTCACCCACTTGCTCACTCTCTCATACATACACACTGTTCATTTGGAATTATCAAAGGAAATGAATAAGGCGAGTAAAAGGAAAATGAAAAAAAAAAATCCTACAAATTTGTATTACAAATGATAAGAAATCACAGTGGTCTTTCTCCATCCTCTCTATTTTTCCGCTCTATCTCTCCGGCTCACGGCAGGTGAATCGATGAATGTGTACAACATGTCAAATATATGCTGATCCCTATAGATCACTAAAGAGTCTGAAAATAAATGCAGGTCTTTACAGTATCTGAGGAAAGACAGTTTATTAAAGGTCACAGCTGATGATATATGTGGACTTTAATAGTGTGGGCAGTGACATATTATTTTCAGTGTTGGCTCAGAGATGAAAATAACCACTTCAATAATCCCCTTCAAGCCAGAGTAAAGTGCTGCTCAATTAAATTCTGCGACTGCGTAAATTCAGCATGATTGCATGCCTGGAATGCATCCAGTTTCGCCTCAAAAAATGCCTTTTATAAGAGGTTCAGACTGAACGCTATGTAAAATGCTACAGTAAATCCTTATGATCATGCCGCTGAGTACTTTGGAAAATTTACCACCTGTCAGACGGATCTGTTTCTGTTGCATCAATGCAATTTGTAAGAACATGTACAAGAACATGTTAAATAAATCTACTGATCTCCTGATGTTGCATTGATCATTTACTTTACTCACATGATCAAGACAATGTCAATTAGTGCCTTGTCAGGAGTCAAACATAAATAAAGGTGATTATTATTGTTACATTAACCTGTCTCCACAGTTACTCTCATAAAAATACAGAGTGCTTCGAGGCAGGCATCAGTATGGCCCATGACAAAGCCATCAAGTCCCATCAGCACACACATAAATCAACAAGCACCGCTAATTGGTTAATGGGGCTGGAGAGCAAGTGAATGCAAATCATGAACCTGCAATTACACGGCAATCATTTTGAATCTGGGCACAATTCAAGACCAATTGTCTCCCGTTATGAACTTCATATTCTGCCCATTGCCAAGGCAGAATCAATGTTAACTGCCTCGGAAGGTATAATGGAATGACCTCACATGGCTAGACATGAACCTGTGAGTCTAGATTACAGTACTATCAGCTCTTCCCATCTTATCTAGACTATGAGATCAGGCAGGAAGAGAGATATCTCGCTTTCTCGGCAGCCTTTCTCTCTACAAACCAGTGAATAGAAAATGTTCCATGAAAACAGAAAAGCTGTCACATGTATCTTTATATTAATGCACTGCACAAACTTTGCATTAATAATATAATAATATTATGATCAATATTATATTTGCTAATGTTAGAACTGATACGAAGAGACCGTTCAATTAATCTTTAATTTGAAATAAGTTCAGTAAGTTCTCTTTACATTTTGGCAACAGGCACCATAGAAAAAAAAAGAAAAAAGAAAAGAATAAAAAAATCCAGTCTGGATGACCTGTTTGCTATTTCTAATTTAAAAGGCAGTTTTGTCCAATGTGAGTTACAGCTGAACTGAACAGATAAGGGTTAAGAGTCTTACACAAGCACCTACCACAGACAGCTTGGTATTGCAGGGATTCAAACACAACCTACAATCAGAAGTCCAGAACACAGTAGTCCTCCAATGCTTCAAAACTTAAATATTTTTTATGCACCTGTATCTACAGTACACATTCCTTACAGTACTAGGAACGTGTTCAGGGCTCTCACTTTGTTCTGAATTTATTTTGATTTCCTTTCTAGGAAATCTATAGTAAGACTACACCTAAACATGATGCATCAACTTGAACAAAACTGTGCAGAGTAGCTCATATGGTAAACAGATATCTGATCTCCGGACAAGGTCATGGACAGTTCTCTTTCATACTGCTATCCAGACCAACACACAAGGCTGCTAGTCATGAATTATGTATGTGAGAGCATTTGTGCAAGAAAAAAAAAATAAAATGGGAGGATGTGCTTTCCCTTAAGTCCACCAAGGTTCAGACGTGTTATGCAGTTCATCGTAGGGCTTCATATGGTGGTAGCGAAACTGGTTACTTGGAAAAGAATTTAAACACCAATATCATACTTTGCAAAAAATAAACAAATAAAAATCTGAGGTTCTGAAAGCTGTTATAAACAACATTTCCAATGCTGTGATTTTAGGCTTTGGGCAAGTTGTAGTTTTCGCTCCTTGTTTAGTCCAGTGTGTGTATTTAGCCTTGGTTCATGTTTTAATTCAGTGAAGTGGTTTCAGGGGTGATTCGGCTGGATTCGCCAACCAGCATTCGTCCAATTATCTTATAAATAATAAATAAGTTTGTCTGCCCTCGGGGGCCCCCTACTTGCGTAGGGCCCCAGGCTGTGCCTGCCTTGCCTACTGACAAGGATACAAATTTGTCTCCAGAGCTACTTTTTATTTGCACAGTTTATTTGTTGTTCCTACTAACAACTCTATCGCTGTCTGCTCCTACAGATTGAGAGGTGTGATTTTAGAAGATAATTATAGAATGCAGAGCTGACCTCTGTCTAGTTTCAGACGTATCCCAGCGATTGCCAAGCCGAGCCTACTGCTTTACCTGGTACGTTACTCTGATCCTCACCAAAGGAACATTCACACTTTCTTAATTTAGCTCAGAGAATTCATGTGAGTAAAAGATTCCTAATGCAAACATTATCTGCGCATTTACAGATCATATCCTAGTGCCTTATCCGCCTCCTACCTACACTGTCTGATTTGTTCATTAGCAGCATCTTGGCACCACGGCCAGTGCCACATGTAGTACATCCTGTATTACAGTCAGCTAGGGAAATCAATATGACTCCCAGATCACAATCACCGCAGGAAGCCATTGCATCTGTGTGATAGTCTTGGTAATAAGAAAGAACGAGGCTAAGATTAGGGTAGGATGAGAAATTGATGGAGAAGGTGTGTGTGATGAAGAGTTATAAGCCATCTTGAAAGAGGCTGAGAGAGAGAGAGAGACTAAAATACAAAGACTTTGAAACAAAATGTAAAAAAAAAAAAAAAGCCATTAAGTTACACATAAAACCAGCACATCTGCTAACTAACATCAATTTCAGCAGCCACTTAAAACTCTGAGATGCACCTTTGTCGACGCCTGGCTAGTACGGCCAAATAAATTGCTAACCCCAATTTAGAGAGGGAGGCGGGGGATATTGATTAGATGGGGGAGGTCAGCAAGCTATTTAAGCAGTGGGCCAAAAAAACATGCCAAATCACCTTGCAGGGTCAGACCACTCAATCCTTCAGAGAATCATTAATGAGATTTGTGTGCCTGCTTCCTTGCAATTAAATGAACTAAGTGTTAATTTGGACACGGTATAATGTAAACTGGCCCGTAGATGATCAGCAGTGAGCCTGGATCTGAATCTTGTCTTTGCATTGCCTTATTGAGAGCATGTCTCATATTGGAAATATGAAACTTTTTGCACAAAGTTGCCAACCTGTCACTGAGAGGATTGTTCCAAACTGTAATCTAATCACATTCTTTCTCCTTCAGAGTGTCATTGCTCCGCAGCTCGATAAGTTGGGGATGGTAATGTTGAATTGTCAATACTGTAATGTCCAAAGTATTCCTGAGGCGCCTCGCAACTGTCAAAATTATTTAAATACGCATTTATGTTTTGACTGATTGAATGATTACTAAATATCCTTTAAGCACACGAGGTGGCAACTGATCCACATTTGGATTGTTGTACAAATCATATACAAGCTTTACTATGGTCTGTAAAGTGGAATTCAGGTTTCCACTTTTCTGTTACAAATGATCTGTCAAAAAAGCTACCACTCTGTGTAGAATCATACAGTTTCTGATATAAATGCACTTATTTTAAAGCTGCTGTTGAAAAACTCTTGAGGCTCGGGCTCCTGGCAGATGCAGGGGTAAAGTGCCCACCACTATCATTTGAAGATTATGAGTTTGATTCCTGGGTAATGCAATAGCACATAACTGAAATTGGACTTAGTGACTATTACCGCTGAGTGGAAGTAGTACGTTTAAGATTTTAATAAAAACTTGAATTTTTTAGTAATTCATATATTTAAATATAGTTAGTTCTACAGTATATAGAAATTTGAATAAAAGAGCTCATAGTTCTCAATGTTCTCACAATGTTCATCTAGCGCAGCCGGGTCCTGGAAATCAACACTATCATAGTATCATCAGTCATAGCATAACTCTGATTTCAAAGTTTAGGAGACATTTAGCAAAAAATTTCAGTTACAGACAGAACATCAGTAATAAGAATACTAATTTAGCAATGCTTGCGAATACAGTAAGTAAGCAATATTACAAATCACGCTCAGATCAATCAGCTTCAGCTTAGCTAGTAAAAGTGTTTGGCAATAAACTCAATGTTGGAACGTATCATGCTTCTCTAGGCACATTTCCTTTACACACCCACACTGCTTAATCGCGTCTTTAGGACTTAGCAGCTGGAAGTTACAGTATACATGATAAGGATCTCTGACAGCTTATATATTTCCTTCCTTAAAATTTTTACCCCAAATGGATTTTGCCGTCCTATCAGTGTCAGAGAGACAAATAGCTTTTTCTTTCTAAAGCAACAAACATATTATTCTGACCATTTTTTATTATTTTTGTATCACTCCATATTTACACATAAACATGTTCATAGGCACCAACAGTCAAACAGGTATAGAATATTTATATTGGATCAATTATAAATAAATAAATAAATAAATGCTTTGCCAATCGATGCTGTGTAGTTTTATATTTTATATTGCCCGTATGTTGAAGGGAAACATGAAAATATGAGGACAGCAAGAGTAGATCAGTGGATTGGAAAAGAAAAGGGAAGAAAAAAATGCTTGTTTTTTGGACATCGATCAAAATGCCTGCAGCTAATTTTTTAACCAAGCTCAGTCCAATTTAAATGATTTTACTAGATAATGTTACTAGTTTAAAAATAAAAAAAGGATTTGGGAATTGATTTCACCTATTATACTTTGTCTGTTCAGCTGAAGGACAAACTGAGCAAAGCAGAACACAAAGATCTTTTTTTTTTTTTTAAAGTTCTGCTAGCTTGGCTAAATGCAGACTATAGATTTTAAAAGGCCACTTATTGTTGAATTATACTGAAGTAATTGATGCCTTTACCGGGGCATTCATTGCAAGGGCATTCATTCCACAGCATGACAAAATGCATAAATTTGATTGGTCAGAAGGTGTGCAGTATTTTGCACATAACATCAGGGGTAGTTCTTGGTATAACATCCATCTATTACCTATATCACTGCTTAAGGTCACCAGAGGCCTGAAGCCTGACCTGGAAAAATTTGGGCACAAGGCAGAGGACACTGTGGATGGAATGACAACCCACTGCAGAACACAATCAAGTCCTGCGACGAATCACACACCATGGCAAAGGTGGAAAGGCAACTGAAGCAGACTGCAAATCTTTGGACTATGGGAAGAAACTGGAGTACCTGGCAAAAACCCACCGAAACATGGAGAGAATTTACAAAATCCACACACACAGGACCAGAAGTGAGATTTAAACCCTGGAGTGGCAAGGTGCCAAACGCTAAACCTCCATGCTACCTTGTGTAACATTAATGTTAACGGTAACAGCTCATAAACATGCTTGAAAGGCAGATGTTCCACATGAGCTGTGACCAATAATAAAAAATTATTAAAATTCTTTACATAGTGGTAAGCAATGTGAGCTCACACATAAATATTAAGAATACTTGTAAACACACAGGACCTGAAGCGGGACTTCAGCCCTCGATCCTGGCGGTGTGAAGACACTGTGCTTAACACTAAACCTCCATGCTTCCTGAGTAGTTAGCACTGTGGCCTCACACCTCCAGGGCTCGCGTCCTGCTTCTGGTCCAGTGTGCGTAATGTTTTCATGTTCTCCAGTTGCTTCTCCAAAGTTTCCTCCGGATGCTCCAGTTTACTTTCACAGTCCAAAGACATTGACATTGCAATGGACTGGCCAGTGTGTATCCCATCTTGTGCCCTGGGATAGGATCCAGGCCTCCCGCAACCCTGTACAGGATAAATGGTATAGAGAATGAGTAAGCGAGAGAGTTTTATTTATCATTTATTAAAAGAGATGAAGAGGTGAAGAACCAGTGTTTAATACAGCTTGGATGTTCCCTAACATTAAATCTAACTATTAAAATGCAATATGAAATTCATTAATATATTAAGCATTGTTATTCCTTAATTTGTCTTTTTCTTCTAATTTGATAATAAATACAAACGATAACAAATTAAAACTGAAAACTGCTCTGTCTGAGAGTAATCTTGCCAGAACAAACATCAAACAGTGTGCTCCACATTCAGCTATTTACACTCGTATCCTGCCTGTTGCAAAAGTAGAGCGTGCTGCGCTTTAGGGAAGGAAGAAAGAATGGAGTCCCTCTGTGGAAATACAAAATCTCTCTGGAAGAGCTGTTAGCTGCCTGCTGAATTCCGATAGTCAAACTCTGCCTCGCAGGGATGTTTTGTGGTGTCTCTCTTTCACCTAGTAATTACCAGTCCCTGCCTATTTCACATGACCACAGAAGTGGAACAAATGGAAGACTGAATTTCCCTGTAGAACACACAGTGTGTGTGTGTGTGTGTGTGTGTATGAGGGTGTATGCATGGATCAATGGAAACATTTTTACATTAAATATTGTTTTAATTATATTAGCATAAATTTTATATGATTTTGCAAAACACTATATCTCCACTTGCCACAGGTTTGTCCCAATGGATAAATCATCCTGCAGTTGTACTAGTGCCAATATAAGTATGTTGTTTATTATGAACAATTGTGTTAGTTGAGTTTTCATAAGAAATACTATTACTATTACAAATAGTAAAATAAAATAGTAAAATTCAGTCTGAACTGTCTGGGACACTATTTGGGATTCAACCCCAGAACCCTGGAAGTTAATGTAGCTGATATTCTAAAGTGGGATAAAGTGGAAATATAAAGAGAAACTTATGAGATTTACTGGACTGCCAACCACCTCCTAGTTTTATTTTTCTCCTTTTGTGGTTAGATAGTACCTGTAAGAATTTCAAACTACCCTCACTCCTGTTAATTACATTAACTGTCGGTCGCTAACTGATGGTCGCCAGCTCCAGCAGTCGCGGTTAGTTAGTTCTGCCAGTTGCGGTTAAAAAAATCATCTGTTGCTAATAAATGGTGTTTGTGGAAAACCTCGTGTCTATCACGGCATCACAGCCATGCTGATATTCAGCTCAAATTTGTCATTGTTTAAATATATGAAAAATAATGCATGAAGTAAAGACACTATGGACAGAAGAGACAACAGAAGAGTTCTATACTTTTTAAGCCTTGAGTATTTCTCATCTAGGTCCTAGATTTTTTTTCCCCACATAACACTGAAGAAGGAAGATTCTACATTGGAAATTACCAGCAGTAAAACTTGTCCTAGTTTTGTTTCAGTATTTTTATTTAAAACAATCCAAGATTATAGTTGTTATGCAGACAATGGTCAGGCATAAGACTTCAAATACCTAAAGATGATGCAAAAGTGTAATAAGGCGAGAGATAGCGTATAATCATACACAAACAATGCAATCAGGCTCGAAAATTATGCAAGCAGAACAACTGGCAATACTTTGCAAACCATGTGATTTTACAGTCCATGGAAAAGGAAATGAAAAAGCTGTAAACAATTGATCTAAAACTGTGGAGAGGAGAATATTGTCCTTGGCTGTTGTGACAGGCGTTTATTAGGACAGCCCCTTAAGGATCTCCATTGTTGCCCATCATTTTGCATGTATCACCACAGCAGCTGTTGACTTTCTCTCCTGCAAGAGGAGACTGACTGACTGTTTTTTGTCAACAGACCATCATATCATACAACGAAAGAGTTCTTCTTTCGGGAAGCGGGGCAATTTAACAGCAACGTACATAGTTGTGTTGTTATAAAGTTATATTGTAATACCATGCCGACTTGGTGATAAATACTGATGAAGGGTAAGGAAAAAAACACATCTAGAATTGTCAGCCATGCATCCAAAATGTATTGTTCCTGTGATTTGCTACATTCTTATAACCCTATTAATAGGCTATTATCCTCTCTACTTCTGCCGTACTTTTCTCTACAAGTCATGAATTCACGGACATGACTAGAGACATGACTATTGCTGCACTTTCCCAGCAAAATATCTTGTTACAAGCATGGTCGCTCTAGGCATAAGACACTACTCACCTCAAATTTACAAGAACAATTAACAGATGTGGACAGATGTGTATAACAGCTAGCTAATAACAGACAGTGATTTTAGGCCTCCTGTGATTCATGCTAGCATGCAAACATATCAACCTGTTTTCCTGCAATATCCACGCAGCTGCTCGCACAGTATGAAGTGCAGGAACTAGAAAGTTTTAACATCCAGAGAAAACCAAGAGAGGTGCAAGAGGGAAAGAAAAACTGTGGATGAGTGAGTGAGGCAGCAGAAATCAGAAACGGTGAGGAAGTAAGGGAGTGATATATGTGGCTAAATGCCTAGGGGAAATTGTGTGTGTGTATGTGTCTGAAGCAAAGTTGCTGGGGTAGGAGCCATACATAATTTAATGGAGGTCATCCAGCACCTATGGTGACAATAACATACTGATCTTTCTCCTAACCTCTCCATCTCTCTGGCCCAGCATTAAATATTATGAAATATTTCATATTGCTCTTTTGCTTCTCGGCATGTTCCAGCAGTTTCTTCTGTAACAAAAAAAGCACAAAAACACCCAAGACAATCCGAGCCACAACTTTCTCGATATTCTGAAGCAAATAGGACCACGTGTGTCATGAAGAATGCAACAGTGTTGAAATTTCATTGCCAATTGATCCCTTTTCCTCCCTTTTAGAATTCTGAGTAACTTTAGACCATCACATGCTGACCTTGAAAGTGGTGAAAGGAGTAAAAAAAAGAAATAATAAAAAAAAATTTGAACACACACAAAGCAAGCACAATAGCGGTAACATATTAGGATTCACTGCATACGCCAGACAACATCTCTCATTAACAATGCTTTGTGTACTAATTTGCTCTTGAGTGATTTTCAATTATATCAAGTGCACATGATATTATAGCCATTACTCAAAACAAGGTTGGGCAAATGTATACGCATGGTATTGTCACTGAGCAAATTTGATTAAATACAATTGTGTCCAATTAAACAATAAATAATACACATGCTGGCACGAAGCGCAATCAAGAATGAACGTGCGAAAAATTCCATTACTGTGTCAAGAGATGGACCAGATATCATGTCAAATGAACGTGTTTGTCACAAAGGTAAATTCTAGAAGACATTTGCAATGAGAGAGTGCGCTTCATTCACACTTGTTTGCCATGGAATTCCGAGAAGCCGCATGATTTCTGCTGTATAATTTCAAACACAGATCAGATACAACCTTTGCTTACAGCTACAAATTAATCATCAGTAAATGAAAGCAGGGATAATGAGGTTGGGCCTGGAGTATATGGCTGTGTGCACATCACCAGCCTAAGTGACTCAATTCTTTTTTTTTTTACATTAACGTGACACAGATCTGATTTTTATGGCTGACTGAGTTTTCTGATCTTTTTTTTTTTTTTTAGATTGGATCTGAGCCACTTTTTTTAAGTCATCATATGGATATCCGATAGTGATGCTATGTAAATGAGTATGGGCAGATGGGAATTTAACGCAACTTTCTTTGCATGGGGCGCTTGTTGACATCAGTCAGCACTGCCAGCGCAGGGATTTCATAGCAGTGCTAGCAATAGCTGCTAAAACAGCTAAAAGTGAGGTGTCTGGCTTTCTTCCTTCTTCTGGACCTCTATTTCCATTGTTTGACATAAATAAGTGGTCGCACAAACTCAGGATGTGTTTTAACCCATATGGCGCGGGCAAATACACATCGATGTGACCATGCGTGCCGTTTCTGAGGACAGGCATGTCCAGATCAGAGTCAGATAAAAATCACTTGTAAATGTGAATGTGAGCCGGCATGGCATGCAGATCTGACCAATAAAATCTGAACTGAGCAATGCGGAATTGAGAAGTGGAATCGGAATTGAGCCTCTATTTTGACATCTGTTCCTCACCCACTCACTCACTCTCTCGCTGATAATCCTGGCAAATTTTCATAGGCTGCCACATCTGGCCTCACACACACACATACACAAACCGTACATACGCAAAACCAATCAAACACACAATCAGCAGTGTGGCACTGGCCTGTGGCACCTTCAGTTATTTATGAAGTCACGAAACAAAAAAGGCCTGCTGTTTCTCTCAGTCCGGCTTAAAAAACAACATAGCAAACCCCTTTCAAACTGGGATACAGACAGAATAAAATGGTAATATCTGTCATCTTCAAGCCTGTTGGAATTTAAAAAAAGAGCACCTCTGAGATATAAGGCTCACTTTTCACTCAAAAAGATGAAAAAACAAGACTTTTCAATGCAGCAGCAGCAGCTCTCACACTGAACTTGATGAATCTTTGAGACAACTTTCATGGGCTTTTCAGGACTTCGAGAGGTAAGTAACTTGGGTAACTTTGAGATAGCGAGTTGTTTGACATGTCAGCTTTTGAGTGGAACATATAAATGAGCGATGTCCTGTTAAGGGAGTATAAACAAGACAGCAGAAGGATAAATAAGCCGTGATGCCATTATCTTGTGTTTCACTCCTCATATGCTTCATCATCTCGAGCCGAGTTTCTGACAGATCCCAGTGAGAAATCATCTCCTCCTGCCGACTCGGTGAGTGGCAACTAAATCTAAGCAGTCATTCATAGCTTATCACAGCTCTGATTCTTTATACCTCAAGGTATTTTTTGCTTTAAGGAGTTCTAAAACAAGTTAGCAGTTTAAAGGAACTGGTGGCCCTACAGTATTTTACCTGTCCTTTAATTTTTTTTCTTCCTAGATTCATTCAACCACCCGAGTTTAAGCAAAACCTCACCGTGATTGAAAGCCGTAGTCCTGTGATACCTCTGGGGTGAGTACTCTGGGCTGAATGAAATTAAAATGATTGAAAGGGTTTCTTTGGACCTGTTCTCTTAAGTATAATCAGAGTCACTTATCATATCTGTCTTCTTTCCTATCCCTTCGTTAATTTAAGCTCACAAGAATGGCTCCCAGAACAATAATTTGTAACTGTATAACGTGCCTGCTCTTGTAGCAATCTCTTTTTTAATATCCTGATCACAGTAACCTCACTCGTGATCATGCTGTTGTTTTGAATATCATAATGGCTGTGATGGCATAGTTAATGTTACTCTAAGGGGTTGAAAGTTGCTTTAAATTTTTACCAGTACTACTATTTAGCCAAAAGCCGAGGAGAATAAATCACGGAGGTGGTGTCCTGTAATATTTCCACTTATTCTGCTTTACAATATCAGCTAAATTCTGGTGTTTTGGGGTTAAATACCAAATAGCATTAAATGGAAAGCTAGTGCACTACAGGGGTCAATCACTTGTTCGAACCACAAAAATAGCTCCTTTGATTTGGGATTCAACCTTGCGTTAAAAGCTTGAGTTACCTTTTTAGCTCGTGTTAGCCCTTATAAGACAACATGAATGGATCAAAGTAAATTTGTAACAAACTGTGTTGTTTAAAATGACATTACAAGATGTGTTTACTTGCTGTAAGTGCTTCCGCAACTGATTTGGAATGTTGAGTTTTGGCAGGCAGCTGCTCTCCCCTCTTTCTAGTACCGTGGACCATACCGACCTACTTTCACCCATGCTGCAGCCGACAGGAAGTGTAATTACCAATAGTTAGAACATCTGTGTGGAGTGAAAATCCCAGTGCTGTTATATTCAACGCTCATGGAATGTCTCTCGTCCAATCAGATTATTTGGTTGGAACTAACTGTTGTACAAATTATAAAAATTTACGTTCACACACAAAATTACAAAAGAGACCATAGGATCGAAGCCTAAGTAACTTTTTAGTAATGTTATACTTTTTATCCATTTAATGTTGCGGAGTATCTACTGTATATCACAAGGTTCTGCCATTACTTCTGTTATATATAGTATTAGGTATATATAGTCGTTTCCTCCTGCTCCCCGCTCTTATTCCCTCGCTTTTAAAGTAAATGAAACCAAAAAAAAAAATTACTTTGTCCTGTTTCTTAGAAAGTAGTAAGCTTAAAATCCTCTATATTGAACATTCTCTCATGCCAGAAAATATATAAATATATAACGTCTCTTACTATGAATAGAAAGAAACCAGATCTGTGTCTATGGCCATATTCTTGCTTTGCAATTCATTTAATTAACTGTGTATATGTAAATGTATTAGAACAGTAGTATCCCAGGTAAGAGATGAGGTTGCAAGTGCAAGTGTAGAAACTGGGATTGCAAAGCTAGAGCAAAGCAATAGGATGAACATAACAGCTGAAAGACAAAAAATAAACAAAAAGAAAACTTAAATAGATAACTAAGTCAGAATAAATATAATCCAGGATGTACACAAAATCAGAAAAAGAAACACAGAATCAGTCAGTCTACAGTCCAGCTCTACCCTGGAACTTGCCAGATATATCCTAACCCTAGACCCCCCACCCCCCAAAAAACACAACTCCCTATGTGGCCACCAAAGCCGGTGGGAGGTCTAAGACAGTAATTCAGGAGCCTTTTGGCCTCTTGTGGGATTTTGGCTGGGGCGGTCTTTGTTGACACATTGACCTCAATTGGGAATGCAGCTGTGGAGGTTGCCATGATGACCTCTACTGGGAGCGGGGCTGTGGAGGTCAATGTGATGCTAGACTGTGGAGATCACCATGTTGGGGAATTTTAATGGGGTCATACAAAGCGGGATGTCCTGGGGGCCAGTGCTGGGAAAAATAAATTGTGCCGACTGCTGGCATTGAAATCCCAGCGCCAGGCAGCTACATCCTCTTTGTGGGCCAGATGTCTGTCATTATTAGGAAGAAGTGAGGCTACAAGTGCAGGCTTCTGTTTATGAAAGACCGTGGCACATACAAACAGAATCAGGAACAAGGACAACACTAGAAACTGGGATTGTAATCTAGAGACAAAAAAAGAACAATTGAAAAAAACGAAAACTTTTAAATCAGATTAAACAAAAATAAGAAACAAAAGCATGTGATCAATGGGACATGGCACATGATGCATTCTGGGAAGTGTAGTGTGCATCCCTGACAATTAATAGTGAACACACTGCTTTAATAAAAAAAATTAGCTGTCATTCATTAGCATTGTAGAAAAAAATATATTTATTATATTTAGTATATAATATTGCAAATAATTTTTTCTTTGACAATTGTTCATAATATTAAGGTCTGAATCATGAAGTTCCCCAATTCTTAATTTTTATAGTACAATGTTTGCTTGTTTTTAACTGTGTGCCAGTCTCTGCTTGTTTAAGCTAGGAAGTAGCATAATTAATCTACAGGAGAATGTGACAAAGCATTGCTCTAGTTCATCACCACCTAATTAATCATGTTCATGAGAGAAGAGATTAAATCAGAGGACATCACATCATGTGCCAGAAGTGTAGTGACTGCTTCAATCAGTCAGTGGAACAAACTTCAATATACATTTGTAATTCTTTCAGCAAGGAAACCAAGTATTTTGCATTATTGTTCCAAAATATATCAATATAATCTCCACTTTGTTCATCTGCACTCAATAAGTGTTTGGATTTAAATCTAATTAATGATTCAACTGAAATTTATATGAACTGTTAAGACTTTAATCAGATTCAGCTTTGCATTTTATGTATTATATATACTCAGCAAAAAAAGAAACGTCCTCTGACTTTCAACTGTTTTTACTTTCAGTAAACTTAATGTGTAAATA
>JAQMYJ010000038.1:12271070-12283161 GCA_030014305.1 Clarias laeviceps
TTGTGAAGCTGCTTTGAGACAATGACCATTGTTAAAAGCGCTATATAAATAAAATTGAATTGAATTGAATTGAATGCCCAGTGGAGAAAGTGGACAGCTTCCGATACCTCGGTGTTCACATCACGCAGGACCTGTCATGGTCCTGACAAAACAACACCATGGTAAAAAAGGCCGAGCAGGATCTCTACCACCTCAGACACTTTAGACTGCCCTCTAAGGTGCTTAGGAACTTTTACTCCAGCACTATAGAGAGCATCCTGATGGGAAACATTACAACCTGGTTTGGGACAGCACCATGCAGGACAGACAAGCTCTTCAGAAGGTGGTAAGAACAGCTGAGGTCATTATCCGTACCAAGCTCCCTGACCTGCACTCAATCTACAACAAGCCACACCAGCAATGGACTGTTCTCTTTGTTGTGGTCAGGAAAGCGCCTCCGCTCCCTGAAGGCCAACACAGAGAGACTAAGGAGAAGCTTCTTCCTGCAGGCCATATGAGCTCTTAACCAGACCTCCACATAGGACTCAACTAACAGGACTTGCTATGTTTCCTTCACACGTGTTGGAGCACACCAAAAATCAACCACTGACCTTAACCCTACTGAAAGCTAGGGATGGGGTGAACTAGAGTACAACATAAATACAGTTACAGTTTTCTTTTATCTCCATAGTCTCTTTAATCTTCTAAAAGACAAAATCTGGAGAGGAAAAGGTGAGCGCTAACATCAGTCTTGTGTCATGCCAATAGTAAAGCATCCAGAGACCATTCATGTCATGCCCAAGAACACAGCCATGAATAAAGAATAGTATAAAAACATCCCCTGAGAGCAACTTCTACCAACCATCCAAGAACAGTTTGGTGACAAACAATGCCTTGTCCAGCATGATGGGGCACCTTGCTATAAGCCAAAAGGGATAACTTAGTGTTTAGGGGAACATACTCACCAGACCTTAATACCATTGAGAACTTGTGGTCAATCCTTAAGTGGCAGGTGCAAAACCCATAAATTCTGGTAATTCCAAGAATTGATTATGTAAGAATGGGCAGTTAGAATAATTATCAGTCAGAATGTGGCGCAGATGTTGAATGACAGCATGCCAGGGTGAATTACAGTGGTCTTGAAAAAGAAGGGTCAGCACTGCCAGTAGACTCTTTGCAAAACTTTTGGCACTTATGAAATGCTTGTTATTATACTTCTGTATACCATAGTAACATCTGACAAAAACATCTAAAAACACTGAAGCAGAAGGCTATGTGAAAATTAAATATTTGTATCATTCTCAAAACATTTGGCCAAGGCTGTACAAGATTAGGAGTCATCATTATTATTTACTAATAGTTCAGTAAATGCCATTAAACTTCTATTACAACTGTAGTTTGGGTGAATTTTTTTCTTTTCTCAGCAATGTTAAATAAATAAATAAATAAATAAGTAAGACTAAATATAACATTCTAGAATGTCTTTTAGAAAGCCATTGGAGTATTCTGGCACCGGAAGAGCCAAAGATTTCGTCAGACACCATGACCTTGTACTTGCTTTTAATAAATGCAGAAATCATGCATTATTTGCTAAATTCATTCCAGCTAGCACTTGCCAGCATATAATTCACAGTTGGCTTTTCTCCTAGGACTAAAGTGGGCCATTGTCACGGAGCAACATCAGCAGACATCTAGACAACAAAAGCCACCAGCATTGCAGACAACACCTCACACTCAACTCTTTAGCAAAAGATACACAAGTACTCATGCCATTAAACTTTGCAACAGCTTCTTCCCTGAGGCAGTCAGAGTACTCAACACACCGTGGCCCTTAAACACCCACCAGGACTAATCAACTGTACACCTGCAGTTTAAAATAACACAATTATCTCATAAACTATATTAAGCATTCAGATACAGTGTTAGCATTCTGCTGTGAGACTTGCTTTTACTGGGACAGCTTTCCATTTAAAATGCTGGGTTTACAGACTACTGTTTCGACTGGTTTCTAGTCACAGCAACCCTAAGCTCTTGTTCAGCTATGCCATATAATCCATCAAATATTGTTACGTTGTCCTGGCTAGTTAGCATGTATTGTTGTGTGAATCTTTTTGCCTTGTTTATTTACTATGTATTTTGTACTTTGTACTCAAATCTCGAATGTATGCAAGTTAAAAATGGATAAAATTAAATGCCAATAAAACCCACTGTACTTGACACTTGAATAGAAAACTTGTTGAAGATGGTTGGCAAAATGTCTAGACAAGGTTGTGTCTTTCAAATGAACGAAATACCATAATCCATTTTGTGTGCTTTGCTCCACATGCACTTTACCTAATAGTAGCTTGGTTTATCCAAGTTGAATCACTTTGCAATGTGATTGTGCAACCTTTTGGGAAAACCTTTGGGAAAGTTGGGTGTGTTTTTTTAACTATGTAAATAAATATAATTAGGTAGGAAATATATAGTTTTGAGAATGTGCAACAGCATATTAAATTTTATTTTTTCAAAACTCTGTATTGCCTCCTAACACCTAGAAATAACAAGATTCAATTTCTCATTAGCCTAAGTTGAAAATTTGTTTTGCAACACACTTCAAGTTTTGCAGCAAATTTAATATCTAGTTTCAGATGGATATCATATTCTGAACATTTTTGAAACTGGAAGCTTCAAAAGTAACTTAAAAAAAGCACACCTTAAATCTGATTTACATATTGCTTATTTCTCATAATTCACAGAGTTCTTCTTTGTAAATAACTCGCAATACACCCACTAACTGTGCACACAACTTGTCTGATTGCATATGCAAATTAGAACTCATTATTTGGGATGTTAGTGAATGATGGCCTAAGTGTTTTATTTTGGTTTGTGACGGTCCTTCTCACAATCAAAAAAAAAAAAGATACCCACCTGGTTCGTTGTGCCAAAGCAGCCTTGTGTCTAAGTACTTTTGATTACATGAAGAGCTCTTAAGCTGGCACTAACATGTCAGCCTTACTTTCCGTTTCACGTTGGGCACAGCCTCCCTCCCACTCCTATTCCCACACACTATGGCCTTTGCAGTTTGTGGTAAAACACCTCTGCAGAACTTCTCACAAGATCTGTTCTCCATTGCAGAGCCATTATACATCCTGAACTGCAACACCTTATTAAGTAAACAGAGATGGATGCTAATGTAGATGTTGAGTCCGACAGAACGGAAATAACCTAGTCTAAAACTGCCATGGAAACACAGTTTTTTTTTTCACCTTCATTTACAAGCACTTTGGTTATGTATGTTTCTTTGATTTTGGACATTATTTTCTTAAATCAAATAGGAACATTATTTTAGAATGGCTGTCTAATATATTTCAAAATACAACAAAGTAATTAGACGTTGCATAATATCATAAATGGAATTCTACAATTCTACAATCGATTTGATTCTACAAGGACTATAAGGGCATTATAGCAGATTTTTTTTCTAATAAAGAAACAAATACATTGATGAAAATCCCCAGGAATAAATAACATCCGGCATTTGAAGTTCCTTAGACAACTTTCCATTGCTTTGCTTTCGCACTGCACTGCATTGTGTGACTTGATTTCCCCTGATGATGCAACCTGAAGAAAGAGTAAAATGCACTTGAAAAGTAGGCCATCACTCTACATCCCTGACAGAATTTAGATTTTTGCCAGGTGACAATGCATATTGTCTAAACAGCTGGCCAACCTGAATAACACGAGCAAGAACAGGAAAGCGAGGATCCCCATGGGGAGCGTACCTTATGATCCATGTCTAACATGTTGGAGTTGAACAGAAGATGTTACCTACGGCTGTTACGGCTATTCGGGTAAGCGGCACAGCACTGCTCGTAGCACTCCTGATCCTGCTCATCACTTATCAAGATTATAATGAGTTGGATCAGGTGTACTTGGAATGAGGTAATCTCATAATTGTACAGGTCAGTTGAGAACCAATGATGTAGAAGCATCACTGACAGTGCCAATGTGCAGTGTACCAAGAGCTCAATTACACCCTCCAGTTTAGGTCAAATGGGACACAGACAGATGAGACCAACTTCATTTATTAACGAAGAGGCATGAACCCACCTTTATCTCTATGCTTAAAAATGCATATTAACTTTTTTTCTGGTATCGTGCTTGACTGAGTTCACGTATGATATTTGTCCATTAGAGCTGATTTCACACTGCAAACAGATGGATTTGATAAGAGAATAGTGTTAACCCTTATTTACAATCAACTCCTGATCTACCCAAGGTTGTTACATGAACGATGTACAAGTTCAAGTAAGCTATTGTTTCAATAGCAGCACCTTATATACAGGGATTTGTACAGTGGATGCTTCCCATAATCTAAGACTAATAATGAACAAATGTAATAAAGTGAAACATATGAATTTGTGATGTGGTGATATTATTTTAGAAGACACTTTTATGGAAGCAATCTTGGATGTAAGCACTTTGTAATCGTTTTGGTGCAAGAATAGTTTATATGAGAGAGTGAGAGAGAGAGAGAGAGAGAGAGAGAGAGTGAAAGAGAGAGAGACTGTTAAGGGAATGACGGTTTATTGTGGATTTAACATGAGTGAAAACTCGAAATAACACCTGTTTCGTATACGTTCCACTACATTAAATCTAACTATAAACCACTAAACTGTGTAAGGGGTATAAAATGTATAGACCTACGCAGATGTTTTATTTCTTTTTGCTTCCAATGAACCAGACTTTTAAAGTAGTCTTGAGGCTTCCTGGACGTTTTTGGTTTTCATTTTTGGCCTGTTTTTGTCTCTCATTTTCAATCCAGTCCCAATACCTGATCAGATTCAGAGGAATGTTTTTTTGTTTGTTAACCTACATAACCAGCCAATTTTTTTTGTTGTATTTTAGTCACTTTGCAGCCTGTCACAGTAAACATTTGTTTCCTTTTCCTTAATTTAATCTTCATAATTTATCTTATATAAAGACATGGGGGTGGCTCATGGGGGTGTTTTTTTGCCCAGGATTGTACATGAAATGTAAAATCAAATCATACTAAATTATAATTTCATTAACGAACTAACTACAATAAAATCTTATTTATTCCTTAGCATATACAGCATAATTTACTAAGCCTGAAATTTCAGGGAAACTGTGATTATGTTTTTTACAAAGAGATGTATTATACTTATAATTTATATTTATAATAGTAATAAGGTTTACCTTAAAGTGTTAAAACATTCCTTAAAATTATTTAAAAAGTTTCATATTACATATTTACCACAGCTTTGCAACTCAGATGCCAAAAGGATTTAAATAAAACCTTTAAAAAAAACACTTGGAAACACTGGAAATCTCTTGATCGAACTGCCAGCCAAATCCGATATCCAGATTGAAATCAGATTGCTTTTATGTAGTCTGAACAGTGAAAAACACAGACTGAATCTGATTTGAACCACAAATCAGATTCAAATCAGATCCCTAAAGATGTGTCTCAGTCTGGATGCTTTATCCATTCAACCTGTCCATTATGTCACTTGTAATAAAATGCTGAAGTTCAAGCCCACACCATCATGTGGTATGGACAGAGATCCATTGTTGAAATCAAGCAGGAACTCTTATATTGTCTTGTCCTATGGAGTTGTTCTGCGCCATGACTACATGGCAATATGACCTAAAGGGTGAGATGTGATCTCTCCATTTTTAACTGTCTTTAATCTGTCTGTTGCTATACGTCGCCAACATTTGACATCACACATTACCCATGCCTCCAATGTCGTTACCATAGAAACCCATGGAGATAGGTGGACAATGTGTCAGATTTGAGCTGCCAGTCTGAAAAAAAACAAACAAACAAAAAAAATCTGGTCTAATAATTAAAAAAAAAAAAAAAAAAAGTGTGGACAGTCAATCCTAAATATCGGATTTGTGAAACAAATAAGGTTTGCCTGTTGTCTGAACGAGGCATTAAAAATCACTATGTATTTTCATTCTATTTTCATTGATTATAACCCATACATTCCATAATTCACACAATTATTCTTAAGAAATTAACAGCAACCTGCCCATTCTGCAGAGATAATTTATATCACACACAAATTAGCACAAATATTATTAAATTAAGCCCTAAGTGGAGTGTTTTCTCCATTTACCATCAATAAATTATGACTATTAAGTGTAGCAAATCAAATAAAAGAAGGAAATTCAAGAAAAAAGCAACACTGTTATTTTAAACTGTTACTGCAAATAAAAAAAATACAAAAATTTTATTCATGTTATTTACCATAAAGTTATGTACTGATGGGTTATAAAAGTGCATCTGACAGAATGACTCATAGTATTTTTATCCAATTAAAGCTGATGGGATGAAAGAAAATGTTGGCCACATATATCACTCTGTAGGGTCGAAGATGGATATCCACACAGCCATATGTACAGTATATACAAATACAACAACAATTACAACAACAATTGAAACATTTATTGTCATTATTGTTTTCTAGAACATTTAATTAAAAATTATTTTATTTGACATCTGTTCCTTTCAATTAAAATGTGTGTATCAGGACACCTGCAGCATCAGCTGGAAAGGAACTACGACTCCTGGCATGTGACACGTGTGCAATCAACATGGAGGTACAACTAGAAATCAATCCTTGCAAAGTATCCGCTCTTGCTAGTTTCTTCACGACTATACCAAGCACTTTGTCCTTCAATTTCCTTTCTATCCTTTCTATATATCATTTCTGCATATGAACATTGTAACATTGTTTTGAATTTCCTTTGATGTACTGTTTGCAAATTGAACGACCTACGCCTGTCCCTCTGACTACGATTTTGAATGACATGGTCTTCCTATATAATGAGCATATACTGTATTTTGTGCAAAGGTTTAAAAACGTCTGCCATTTAAGAATTTAGGACAAGCTTGGACAAGTCTTTTGGAGGACTAGGATGACTAGTTTGATAAACATTGCACTAAAGCACATGAAGGAAGAAAAAGATAAGTTAAAACTAAATATGTAATGATAATAATGTAACATTAGCTGCAAAATCTGCACTGCTAGCAATGGCTGACCCAGTACCAAGAGAGACGAAAACTTGGGTTTCTATAGCATGCTTTAAGGGTCTCGATCTAAAAAAAAATTCCATCATGTCGAGCCCCAAAATTCATTCAGAGTGCACCAAAGTCAAGGCTGAGGCAGCATAAATCCCAACCTGAAGTTGCTGACACTTGGTTATGTATTATTCATTCACTTTTATCAATCCCTGAGATGTACCGTGCCGGTTTAGAGTTGAATGGGAAGCGAAGCTCAGGAAAGTACATCACATCTCAACTCCCTGACTGTATAGTGCACATCCTGTCACAAAGCTCTGCATCTAACAGCAACGTCATTTCACAGTCCTCACCTAAAAACAATTGCTCTTCTGATATATGCTACTAATGCAAAAAAAAGAAAAAAAAAGTCTAAATGCGACACACTTAGATTGCTTTTGTCACAGTTGAGACCGTCAGTCGAGCTGAAAAATTGCTTTTCTTTCTTCAAGTCATTTCCCCACATAAACTAACTTGTGCAAGGATTTTCGCTTCTCTCCAGAGAGCTGTCTGGAAATCACTTTTGACATTCAGAACTATGATGGTGGAAACTGTAAAAGGCTCACTAAGTAATTAAGAGGCTTTTTCACTTGTGTCTGGAACTGCAGTGGCATACTTGTCATCCCAGTCGCCCCAGGGGAACAAATAAACTTACAAGCATCTTGACAAACGAAAGACGCAATGGCAATTCAATATGATTTAGTGAGAAATATTAGGGAAACACTGTTGTGGCAGGTCTCCACTTTTTTTTTCTGTCTCATTGTGCCTTCGAGGGCTTTTTCAAAATCCGTCCTACCATCTGTTAAAGCAGCAGGGAAGATGTCACGAAATGATAATTAATTAAATAATTAATCAATTATTTTTTATTAATTTATTAATTTAAAAACAACATACTTATAAGTACTGACTTTGCTGTGCTGAGGTCCCATTGTGCACTTCTCCTGCTTCATCAGCCTTCATCAACCACTTTATTCAGAGCAACCGTACAACTACTCATGCAGATATCCAACGCGTAAAATCATGCAAATTCAGGTCAAGAGCTTGGGGTAATTTTCACATTAAACAGCAGAATGAGAAAAATGTGATCACAGTGACTATGGCATGGTTGTTGGTGTTGTTTGATTTGATTTTTTTTTTTAAACAGTTTAACAGTTTCCAGAGTTTACACAGAATTGAACAAAAATCAAGTTAGAGGCAGTTCTATGGGTGAAAACTGTTAATGAAAGAGGTCAGGAGAGAATGGCCAGATTGGTTTGAGTCGGATACAGTAACTCAAATAACAACACTTTGCAACTATAGTGAGCAGAAAAGATAGTGAGCAGATCTTAGATCCGACAACAAACCATACATTGAGGTAGACTAAGACAACAGAATAGGAAACTGCAGCAACACTAGTCACAGGATGACCGGAACCAGAACCTTGAAGATCAGAACAACGTTGCCTGGTTTAATGATTCTCCATTTCTGCTGCAACATGCAAATGACAGGGTCAGTATTTGGCATTAAAAATATTGACCCAATCCGCCTTTTGCCGACAGTGGTGGTAATGTAATGGTGTGGGGATTGACACTGAGCTCCTTGATACCAGTAGTTCATCATTTAAATGCCATGTCTGAGCACTGGTGTTGCCCTTCATGGTTACAATTGACCCATTTTATCATGACTACTTACAGTACAATAATTCAACATTACCAGCACTTCGTCAAATCTATGCCATAAAGAATTTAGGCTATTTTAAGAGCAAAGGGAGTTCTACCCAGTATACATATGGTGTTTCCAATAAAGTGTTCATAGATAGATGGTATATTAGAAATGCTCTCAGCTGATTGGTCTGGTGAAAATCAAGTACCTACTGTATATACATCATGTATACATACATATATAATCATTGTAAAGAAGAAAGCTCTATACTCTATTTAGGAAACTTCATTTATTCAATTATAAATTTAGTCTCAGAAAACAAATTATCATTACAGTTGATCCAGAACCCCAGACTAACTGGGATTATACTAGTGCTACACAATTAACCGCATAGAAATTGAAATGTGGCCCTGTGGAATTATTTTCTTGCGAAATACTGCAGCTTATTAAAAGGTAATATACAAATTGGCAGAAATTTGTCAAAATTGTTTTTTTATTTGTATAATTGTATAATTTGGTATCATTTTGAACCTATAAATAAATATGGCCAAACATTGTTTTAATGACATCATATGTATGAATACAAAATGTCACATTTAATAGGTAATTATTAAGAATAATGATTTGATTATTTTAATCAAATCCTCCAGTCCTAGAATATACCCCTAATGTAATGCCAGCACACACGGCGGCAAGCACATACTCGATCTCACCTCGGATGACATACCACATGCAATTCCCAAGCCAAGGTTTTAAGAGGTGGAAACAGAAAAACAAAAATATGGACACAGAAAAAACATGCATATGTTCACATAGACAGTCACCCCATCTAAGGATCAACCCCCGGGGGTGTCAGGCAACAGTGCTATTCACTGCACTGCCATGCAAGGTGGATTTAATTTGCAATAAACCCCCTTCTCCATCATTTCTTAAGAAATCATCTAACGTTCACGGGGAGCTTCCATTTCAGATCAATACTCAATCAAAGTCTTCATACCCTAAGGAAAACATGCAGTTTGCTTCAAGAGCAAACCAATCCCATCAAATTCCTATAGTCGTGAACTCTCTAAAACAAGACATGAAGCACTCATTTGGTTTATTTACGATAATCTCTTTGTTCAAACAAACTGCGCTGATGAAATCTAAAAGAAGTACTAGTAGGCATCGACCGCAAACAATCTCCAATGGGAATTTGGTGATGATGCTTGTCTTCACACTACTTTAACATCACATATACTGACTGAGTAGTTAAAGACAGAAAGAAGTGCTAGTAGGGTTGAGAGGGACTGCAGAGGGAGTTGGAGGATCTATCGGTAGAAGGAGGAGAGGACTGAAAAGCGATCTTGACAGCTATAGTTCTTTTTACGAGGCCTTTCTTTTAGCTGAGTGTCATATCTGACATCTGAACTGACACGGAAAAACTGGAAGACTCAGCTTCTGAATTTTACTTCATGACAACGGGCTCAGGTCTTGACTCTATACACAGCTTGTTTGCTGTAAAAATACATTTAGAAGGATTTCTCCGCTATTCAAAGATTTTCGGTGCTGTGTGATTCACTGAATGCATGAATTAGTGTGAACGTATGCAATCATTTTCTGTATGTTCTCACTTCACTCCATCTCCAATATGGTCTCGAATTTCTTTTAAAGCTCCAGCGCTTCCTGGGGGAGTGCTTAATCATTCATAGGTGGTGCGAGGTATTCGGGAAAAAGCTGAGAGTGTGAAAACCTTAGCAGGCTTCACTGGAGCGAGGCCTCCTTCCCCACCGCACAGGACAGTTAAATATCTGTACCTGTGGGAGACAGGATGCTTTATACCTCTTTCCTAACCTGCCATGCTGATGAAATTATGCACTAGCTCGCTTCAAAGTTAAGACCAAGCGCAGGGAATTTTATCTCTAGAGTCTGCTCTTCTCTTTCCATTTCATCCGGAACCTTTTAAGAGTCATTGCAGGGACTATGGTCCACATTTAATCTAGTTATCTTGTCTGGGAACACTGCTGTGAAACAATGAAGGGAGCATAATGTAAAGTGGAAAGAAGGGACTGTAAAAAAGACTTTAAAAAGGTTTGGGGCATCCGAGACATGTGACGTAGGGACTAAAAACCACAGCCAGATAGGTTTCTCATTATACAGCTCTCCACTTTTCACTTTTTCTCACTCTCTGGAAAAGAGAAAGGGTGGGTTAATCGAGTACATGTTCAGCGCTCTGGTGGATTCTGGGATAAGAAGAGAATAGAAAGTCTCTAATAGATTAGCAGCGTCTGTGCAATGGAACCCCCACAGGGACAGACCCGTCAAACGAGAGCTCACGTCTAGTGCCTTGCGCTTGCTTGATTGTCGTCTGCTAGTCCGGGAGTGCCTTTGCCATTTGCATTAGCACTCATCCAGGACCATCAAGGAAAGAGACAGAAAGTGAAAGAAAACGGGAATTGTGGAGTCTATCTGAGTGGACGATAATGATGCAATTTAACTGTAAAGTGAAGCAGGCCACCCCATCAAACTCACTGATTTGATTTACATCAAAATAGTAAAATCTATTCAGATGAGGAGGAATTTCAAGAGAAAGAATGAGAAGGGGGGAAAAATAAGCTGGATACTGTACATACTTTGAATACTAAAATACAGTTCCATGAATGGGGCACTGGACTCATCAGGTAGGTTCAACACAGTTGCTATAACCACATTACATCTTTATAACAGTGAATGACAATATTAGCTTATATCGAAGGTGGAAACAGACCCCTGGCTGTGCTGAAGTTCTCTTTCATTCTTCACTAACAGCCTACCAGCTGTTTGTGTGTGTGTGTGTGTGTGTGTGTGTGTGTGTGTGTGTGTGTGTGTCTGATGGGAGACATTTACGACATGTGAGCACACTCAAGAACAAATGAAATGAGAATACTTCCAGGTGAGAGTAATACAGTTTAACATTAAGTAGCACTCTGCCATGCCACAGCAGCCAAGAAAGATTTTGAACGTTTGTACTACAACAAAAGACATTTACATAGAACAGAAGAGGTGTCAATACTGCTAACAAGAAAGGAAAACAAAGGAACAAACATTTTTCCACAAAATCGCTGCATCAGTAGACACTAGACAAATGACCACTACAAATAGGGACAATGGCATTTATTATTATTTTTAACAAGGCAAATAACTATTTAGATAATATTTAGAACATGCTATTAAAATCTGAATATATTGATTAAGTAATGGAACCAGAAAACATGCATTGTTAGTATGACAACGGGGGCCTCTATCCTATCCCAGGAGACTAATGGCGCTTTTCCACTGCGTGGTACGACTCGGCTCGGCACGCCTCGTTACGGCACCGCACGGCTCAGTTCGACTCGGTTTGCGTTTCCACTGCAGTTTAGTACCGCTTTAGAGTGGGCG
>JAQMYJ010000038.1:12290894-12307502 GCA_030014305.1 Clarias laeviceps
TTACCCCAGGGCACATAGAGGCACTCGCTCATTCTCAATGGAACTTTTGAAAAGAAGTAGCAAAGCATGCCAATTCATCTTCCGTCCCTTCGGCATGGCTTTGAAAGCAGGATGAAACCTGCTGTGCACATCTGCACTGAAAAAAAAGCATCTTTCTCACCAAAAAGAGATGAAGGCCAAGCACTACCCACGTACCCACTGCGCACACCTGCACACATAATACACAAGACTTTCACACAAATAGGTGTATATTATGTCCACACGGCACACCTGTACAAGGGTTGATTGTCATAGAAAGACTGAGACGCTACAGTCATTCTCTAGCGAGCAACCTGTCGTAGTGGAAATGACTCTGTTATGGGACAAAGAGTCGGAGATAATCATAAACAAATACTTAAAGCTCATTTGAGACATTTAATTTCTCTTTCATCTTAAATTGCATCTCAGGATTTTGTTTACTTTCAAAGATCTGTGATGAGTTAAAAAGAAAATCACTTCCTTTGGTTTGGTGTATTGTCGTGGGGTTGTATTCTCTGCTGTGAAGTGTGGGAAGAGCAGGTCAAATTGCGAGGGATGATTTAATATGATAATGAGCTTTGCTGACGATGTAGCAGTGGTGGGGGACTAAATGCATCCCCAGTGACGGCTCGCCGCCTCAGCTTCATATTAATATAGAATGTGTAATTAGCAATATATGACACTCCATATGTTACATATCTGTACTGTAAACACAGATGCTATAAACACAGAGCGTAATTTCGGACAACTGATATAAATGTTAGTTTTTAAGTTAGTGCTTAGACATTCCGGGTCGAGGTTTTGTTTCCTGCATCAGGTCTGTGTGTGTGCAGTTCAAATGTTTTCCCTGTGCTTGGTGGGTTTTGTCCCACTTTCCAAAGACATGCAGGGTACGCTAATTGGTCTTTCCAAATTCCCCACAGTGTGTGAGTGAGTGTGTGAGCGTGTGTATGCTATTGCCCGGCGATGGATTGGCACCCCATTCTGGATGTTCTGGGCCTCATACCTCGGATAGACGCTAGGTTTCTCGCGATCGTGTACAGGATAAGCAGTATAGATAATGAATGAGTGAGGGGGAGCATTTTAGAAGATAATTCAGATGCACAAGTATGTCAGAGCTCTGCACTGATTAGCAATACTGCCTCACATCTTACACATGCCAGTAGGTGGATTGGCTTTGCTAAATCACAATAAGGTGATTTATCAAATGTCTCTATATGATGTAATTTTCACCACAATGACACCCTGCATCCCCTTCTTCAGGATGTATTTCCCTTCATACCTAGCGTTCCTTAGAGGACAAATCAAAATGCACAATAACATTGAAAATCTGACAAAATGCAGCTATCATATAACTCTACGACTAGCAATCACATTGCCTTGAAATTGTGGTAAAGGCACTTGCCGGACTCCAAGCAGCCATCAGACTAAACTGAAACATTCAGTGAAATAGGAAAAGATAAAATAATATGCAATAAAGCTGCTTATTTTGGTGTATGGTGAATTCATTCCATGTATTTGCAATACCAGCTGCAAACATAAAATATATTGAAAAGTTTTGTGTCATTACAACAAACATAACATGCTATAAAAAGTTGCCCTAAGATCAAGAGCTGACAAGTACTTGCTCATTTCTTGCTCATTTCTCCTGGAAAAAGTGATGCAAAAATGACCACAATGTGTATCTCTAAAGTAAAATGACAGTTAAATAGGGAAACCATGGAGGCTGTGTGCTGGGACATGCTTATCTGGGTATGCAGTAAAAGTATTCACTTTGACAGTATGCCACAATGACAACATGCCACAATGATATCGACTTCATGTTTTCTACTGGAACAGCTAGTACATTCGATGCCATGTCTCATACATAGTGTACAAAATGTCAAGCGAAAATTTTCTAGACAGTAATCAAGAGCAAGGTGTATCTATTATAAACCACACATAATGCTATGTCTACACTTACACTTAAGCGTTAAACTCAGTAACCTAAAAGACACTATTTGTCTCTTTGCAGTTTTTATAAAAGAACAGTTTTCCTCATGGGGAGCAGCCAAATGTTCCCATAACGTCAAACTGTCAAATATTTCTTTCCCTGTTGGTAGACAAGCCTTACACACTACAGAGCACGGCTTGGCTAAAGCCTGCAGAACAGTCGCAGACCATTGGGGATTTAGCCACTCTCTGATTTCAGGCCATGAACAGAGGGGTGGTTCAGTCGTAGTCGTACTTTATTAAGCCCTTAGGCCAAATTTCATTTCCTCCCCTGGCTATTAGATAAATTCCTTTAGCTTAACCAAGTTACTGAAGCTGTACGAGCAATATGGAAGCATCCTGCTGTTACAGCTCTCACTTCATTTTACTTTCCTGACTGCTGCAGTGGCAGTGAAATTTCATTGGGCTAAATTTATCTCTGCTGCACACAAACTGCAAGAAAAAAAAATCTAAAGTGTAGAACATAAACAGCGTAAAACAATGTATTATCTTTATGTTTCAGACGGATATTTGTTTGTTTGTAATAATTTGCATGAAATATGTGTATGTGCCTGTGAAATCCTAGTCTGATGTTGCTGAATTCTGGACAACAGAAAAAGAAAATTGGGCATGTTTATAAAAGAATATATTTTATCTCCACATTAATTAAAAAAAAGTTTCTGGCATCTCAAACTTGTTTCCCTGCAAAGATCATTTTGGCTTATGTTAAAACAGTCAGTTTGTTAAAAAAAAAGAAAAAAAAGGCTTTCTAACACAGTGAATGTCACACTTGCTGCAGACTTAAATGGCTCACTGAAACAGACATGAGCCTAACACATTCAGATTAAAATCGAATGCCGACTGTCAAATTGTATCATCGTAATGTTATTACCACAGCGAGGGCGTGGTCGAGTGTTGGGTGCAGGCAGAGTGGACGCGGGTTGATACGACAGGTAATGTGTGATGACTCTCACTTGTATGTCATTATCATTAGGCTACTTACAGTATGTGTGAGCTGAACACACTAGGCGCTACAGTTATCAAAAGAAAGAAAAGTGCTTACATATTCTCTACAGATAACACTTTTAAAATGTTTAACTGACCTTTAAAATATACAAAAAAAAGTGGAGGAAATGTTATTTTAAAAATCAGCAATTTGTTCATTTATAATAAAGTACTATAATAAGTTGAGTGAAAGGACCATGATAAAGCTCAAGTAAATACTGCGAGAACTTATTACCTCATGTGATGAGAGAGAGTAATGTGAATACTGCTGATAATCAAAGTGAGAACTCATTTCCTGTTGTGCACCTATAATTCACTATTTGGCAGTAATGTTATTTTTCTATTTTGAAAAGAGATTAGAGTACTAATTTAGAGGATGTGGACCATTTGCTTTCTCAAGCCTGTCAGATCAGGATAACAAATCAGGTTAGGTCAATTCCATCTAGGATAAGGGATGACAGGTATGACAACAGCACAATTGAGAACTTGTATGCCTACATATACCGAGCAGTTATACTGTAACATTACAACATAAAATATTGGTGTGGGTTCCTCTTGTGCTGCCCGGGCAGCTCTGGCCTCTCGGGGAATAGTTCACAAGATCTCTAAGGGTGTGCTGTGGTGTCTGGCAACAGGACATTGGATTCTTTGGGTGCTGTGGGTTCCATGGCCTCCACAGACTGGACAGCATGTTTTTTGGGTGCTCTGGGATCTAGCCAGCAATTACTTTTTGGTGAGTTGTGCTGCATTGTCTTTTCTGTGGGATCGGATCAGACAGGCTAGTCTTTGCTCCCGAAAGGAACCCAAAATATAAATATAATCAAAGTTAATGTTAATGTTATGTAGTGTTAATACTATAGGTGATTGGAAAAATTGTAAAAAAAAAATAAATAAAAATAAATCAACAGTAGAACTCACAGGACTGGGACTAAACAGCTGTGTAGCCTTAACAAAGCCACTTATCAGCTAGGCTAATTGGAAAAAAGCATCATCATGAACAACTGTTTCAATTTGCCCTATAGCTTCAATTTTCTAGGGAGCATAAGGAATGGACTGTGGAGCATTGGCAAAGGGTCATGCGATCTGGTGAGTTCAGAATCATCCTGTTCCAGAGTGATTAGTGCATCCATCATGCACTAGTGCCTACTCTACAAGACTGTGGGGGCAGCGTTATGATCTGGGCTTGCTTCTTTTGGTCAGGCCTAGTGTCAACAACATTATGTGCACAAAAAATGAGGTCAGCTGACGACCTGAATATACTGAATCACCAGGTTTTTCCATCAAAGGATGTTTTTCTTTTCCCTGATGGCACGGGCACATTCAAAGATGATGATGCCAGGATTTATCTGGCTCAAATTATTACAGAGTGGTTCAGGGAGAATAAGACATAATTTACACATGGATTGGCCACCACAGAGTCCAGACCATCACCAAATTGAGAATATTTGGGATGTGCTGGAGAAGACTTTATGCAGCGGTCCAACTCTTCCATCATCAATACAAGATATTGGAGAGAAATTGATGCAACTCTGGATGGATGTTGTGTCATTGCATAAGCTTATCAAAATAATGCCACGGCTATAATCAAAGCAAAGCGGTCCAATGAGATATTAGAGTGGCCGGGCATTTTTATCATTTTTCATATTACCATTCATTATCATTTCCCCCACTAGAACAATGACACAGTGCCTTTTTACTGACTTTATGTCACTCATCTCATTATTCAACGTGAGCTGTGTACATTCATCAAAGTCAAAACACACATATCACACACAAAATATGACAAAGCCATGGTGGTTTAGGAACGAAACACAGACTAAAGACTCCTGTGTGTAGAAATCGTTTTGCACGTGGCACATGTCACAGCAATGGTTTGATTGTTTATGTGACAGTTGTCACAAGAGAGAAGCCCAAATGCTGGTACAGGACATGAAAGAGTGTGTGTGCAGAGGGAGCTTTGAGTGTATATAAAAAAAGAAGTATGTCATAGGATTTAGAGTACCAACCACACAGATTAGAGCTCACTATCTATTAGCTTACTCAATAATTGTGACAGTCAATTTAATGTGCACAATGAAGTTTCTCTTATTTTTCCTCCGTTCTCATAGTGTTACTGTAATAGTGAGGAAATTGCAGCATTTGATTCCAGCATTATATAATATAATACATTTGTGAGTACACCACCCATTTAATCATTATTTTAGCACACTATGTTTTGCATATTATGCAGTTTGGGATGGATCCCAAAATTCTCTCTGAATACATGTCGACTCCCTTCACTGAGAACAAGTTGTTCAGTGGATAAACGCCTATATCATGACCCTTAGTACAAAATGTCTTTTTTTTTTCCTTTGATTATTTTGTTGTAGAACCAGAGAGCACAAAATTTCTAAACTTATGAATCCAAATAGCTTTAAACTGTATGCAAGCGTATGGATTAACCTGCTTATTTTTTTTTTTAGTTGTTCGTTGTTTTTGGTGGTGATGTTTTCCCATAAATGTCAATTATGTGTTTTTACAATCATCCATTTTTTTAAAGTGATTATTGCTGGCTTACAAGTTGTTGTTATAAAGAGCTTGAGTACATCCCATAACGTTTAACTAATATATTATGCACATAAATTCTAAGACCTGTGGGACCTAATGTGTGGTATCACAGTATTTCTCATATGTGCTTGGCCCCCTATGATTACTGTTTTTCCAAATACATTTGCAATGATCTGGTCTAGCCTTTTTTTAAATTCCACTGTCTCATTGTGCAGGATTTCTTTACTTGATCATTATAGCAGAAAAATAAATAAACAAGAGGAACAACAGGAAGAGGATGTTAATTTATCAAAATGACACTGTGATGACTAGCAGACAGCTTGGTTGCTTTTACTCTGCCAAGAAACTCTCCCTGGGCTCTTCCATTTCCCTACTTGAACATTAAGTTTAATCAGATGGAGAAAACATCATTATCACCTTCCAAAACACTTCATATAAGTGAAAGAAAATAGAGAGAGAGACACACAGGGAGAGAGAGAGATAGAGAAAGAGAGAGAGAGAGAGAGGGACGATAGCATAGTAGTTCCTACTGTACCTGTAGGTGATCCTTCTAAAACCTCTCCAGAATAGCGAGTCTCTCTGAAAATGGGTCTGTTGTCATTCTGGTCGATTACATACACATCAAGATCCACAGGTCCCTCCACTAACCTGCCAGTCATGTCTGTGGTTGAAACTTGAAGCTGAGAGAGAGAGAGAGAGAGAGAGAGAGTCAAATGTTAAAATGATCTTTGGTACTGGTACTGTAACTCTAGTCAGCAGGTGAGTAATGTTCCACTTTTGTCATGCTTGGGTTATTCAAAGAGGACAGTACTTTAAATGTAATATCATATAGAAATAAATGCAATATAGCGTTATACTACATACTTGTGGTATGGGCTTGGGGGCTTTTTGCTCCTCGTCTTCAACCAATCAGCAAGACATTTTAAAATGACCCAGAACATTCAAAGGAGTAGTACTGTACAACGCACTCCTCAGTAGGCACAGCATTTCAACAACAATGCTTTAGACAGTAAGGAAACTCAACAGTAAGTTATGGTTTCTCAAAATGAATTCTCTCCTTTTCAACATACAATTTTTTCGAATTATAACGAAGAAATGGATAGAGACAAAGTCCAATGACTGTAAAGAATGGCTCTATCTGAACAAAAGACTAAAGTTAACCAAGAGGCATCCATCCTATGGTGAGGGTAATCACTGTCTTTTGTTGACTGTGCTTGGCATCCATTATGAAGTGAGCCACTGACACAAGAGTGCTTGTCCTTAACTGCCATAGATCTGTTTTACAAGGCCTTATCTGGCTGAATGAGGGAAGGGGGAGTGACTGAGCGACACAATGACAGAAAACATTAGCAGTATGCAAAGCAGCTCTAACATAAAGGAAATGAAGAGAGGTGCTGTTTAACTTGGGCTATAATTTATCACTGAGTAGCATAGAGATTTGGACCAATATGGTTTCCAGGTTTAAAAATGGCTTCAATCAAAAAGTAAATTTTCTCCATAGCGTGTTCAGATCATGAAATGTGCCCAAGTGTAGTTCACACCGCCATGGTGTCCAGATCACCATGATTAAACACAAGTTCCTACCTTTAAGCCAGAAAAAAGATTAAAAATAAAAACTGCCATAAAGGAAATATTGTTTTTCTCCTTTTCTGGCAAACCCAAGACAATGTAAAAATTGTAAAAATGTTAAAAAATATAATATTGTTTAAAATATATATTTTATTCTATTTATATCTGTTTATATATATATATATATATATATATATATATATATATATATATATATATTTTTTTTTTCCCCATATTTTATTTGTATCTTTTTAAATATGCAGCCACTAGAAAAACAATTTCCTTCAGGATTAATAAAGACCTATCTTATCTTATCTTATCTTATAAAGGCAATGTAATATAAAGGCAAAACAATTTGTTAGAATTTTTAGAAGTAATTTTTGACTGCATAATCTGTTTAAAAATTCTACAAATGCTAATGTAGAACATAACAGCACTGGGACATTTAACTATACAGTATGTATCAGTGTTATGATTGTCAATTACGCTAACTGTCAGTGGTCAGTATGAATGAAAGTAGGTTGGTACGGCCTGCAGGACTGGAAAGAGGGGCGAACAGCTGCCTGCCAAAACCCACATTCAAATCCAGTCATGGATGCACTTACAGCAGGAAAACACATCTGATAACATTTTCATCTTAAACAGCACTTTCAGTCTTTTTAGTAAATGCTTTTAAGTCTTTCCAAATTGCCTCCGAATTGTCCATGTTGTTTCGTTTATGGTTAACATGAGCTGCCATGCTAACTAGCTTCTAACACAAGGCCGATTCTGAAATCAGCCGCTAACGCCTGATCAAGGGCACTGCATGATGTGTGGAACGAGTGATTGTGCACCCTACGTAAAGCACTACCTTTAAATGTTATGCTATTTGTGATGCAACCCCAAAACCCTGGAAGTTAGAAAAAAAAAAAGCAAAAAATAAATAAAAATAACCCTGTAGCATGGGTCTAGTGTATTTTCAATACTGCATAAATATTCCCAGCTAGTGCTTCAACATTCCAACAGGTTCTAGAATACCACTTGACCCAGGACATATGAACATTTTGCATTCTATTTATATTAATTCATGCATTCACCGAGATGACAAAAAAAGATATGTACGTACACATGATGTAGACTATTTTGCCATGACGTTCATTCGTTATTTTGTTTCATTAAATTGATAAGATAAATTAATGAAAATGAAAATTTGCTCTCCTTTTATGAAAACATGCCAAAGTTTTAAAGGTATGCTGATCCAGTATTTATTTTCAATAGCTCATTTTACAAAAGCATCGGTACATAATTCTTGTCCATAAAATATTTGTACTTGAAAAAAATGAAACAATGATAAGATGCTGTCACCTTTAATGTCTGTTTGTGAACCTCAATAATTAATAGTGTCATATTTTTGTAGGAAATATTGGCCCTAAAGGGCAATTTGAACTTTTGTTGCGCATATTAACAGCCAAGAATATAAATGTCAGTGTGATAAGCTACAATGTTGTGGTTAAATTGTGTTTGGACCAGACACCTGACTTAATACCAGTCACATTAATGAGATGCTATGTTCTACTGGTTCAAATCCTTAATTACAACTTAGGTTTTAATAATTCTATTTGTGATATCTGTTCATTACATTTAACTCTAAGTACAGTACTCTATAATTAGATCAGGTGCATTTGTGACAAATGTGTGATGCATCCCACTACTGTGCTGTCTCTCTCTCTCTCTCTCTCTTCAATGTCACCTCTTTAAGCCTCAGCTGCATTCAAGAAGCTTCTCTTAATCCGACTGTGGTGTGAAACAAATACAAAATCTAGGTCATCAACCAAAATATCCATGAATCACTGCTGTGACGGCAAAAAGAAAGAAGACGACACTGAAGGAAGTCAAAAAAGTGATGTGTTAGTAAAAAGGAGTATAAAGATAAAGAAAGCAAGGAAGCAAGAAAAAGGTAAGCACAGATTCATACCAGAAAGATTTATCTGTCATTCACAGTATCTACAGAGTTGGAGTGCAGAAACGGAAGAAATTCAAATGTGCATCTACAAGTGGCTCTTTTTCTTTCAGGATGGGCTAGCTGTGGGCTGAAGCTGCGAAACACTGAATCATGTATTCATTTATTCTGCAGTATCAGCACAAGCTCACACAGCCAACAGAAGCCGATCCCCCCGAAAAAATACAGCCTGTCTCCTCATCTGATTTACACATGCAAACTCACAGACTGGACGCAATACTTCAGGCCAGAGTTAAGCTAGGTGATGAGAAATGCCTTCAAAACTCTTCAATGTGTTTGTAGATTGCATCAAAGTGTCCTTCTGAATTGTTACATGGTTTCCTCTGCATTTTTTGGAATTATTTGCCCTGCTGTAAAGTATGGAAAAATCATAATTCTACTCAGAAGCTTGTGTATATCTGAATACCTATAAGGTAATGCGATTAACCAATCAGATAATTATGTCGCAGCACAATTAATAAAATCATAGAGATACTGGAGTTCAATTAATATTCATGACAATCATCAGAACAGGGAAAAACGTGACCTCAGTGACTCTGACTGTGTCATCGTTTTGGGGGCATGGATTGAGTTGTAGCTAATCTACAGTACATATTTACAGTTTACACAGAATGATGTGGAAAAAAAACATCACTGAGCAAAAGTTCTGTGAGAAAAAATGCATTATAAATGAGAGAGATCAGAGAAGAATAACTACACGGGTTTAAGCTGACAGGAAAACTATGGTAACTCAAAAAATCGCTCTTTATGAATATTGTGAGCAGAAATGCATCTCAAAACACATACGAAATAAACATAATAAAAATCCTTATCCGGTTCCACTTCTGTCAGATGAAAAAAAAAAAAACAACACCAAAAAAAAAAAGATTTTTAGATATAGTGCTATGTGCAATCATGATGAGTCTCCTCACCCTTTTCTCCTGAGCGGGAATGACCAATTATTGCCCTGGCCATCACGCATCACCTTATGAACCTATCCAAAATGCTCCATTACGCAGATTGCCCTGCACGCGGGTGTTCCTAGGCATGCCAACACATTACCACAGCTTGCTATCACTATCAATAATGCATGGCATCACTCTCCTTGTCTCTCCATCATTCCAAGGCTGGGGTCAGCTGCACAGTTTAGCTCTGGCCAACTCAGGAATGGGCCAGTTGAGCATGATTAATGGTCCTAATGATAGAGATGTACCACTGCGTCAGGGGGTTACGCTACTAATGGCCTATACATTATCCAGTGCATTTATATACTATTACGGGCAGATGAGAAAAGGACGAAATTTATGAGAATTCATTGCCCCTTTCATCCTCATCAGACAGAGTGCTGACTCTGCACAACGTGAACTATTATGTCGCGGACAAAAATTGTGAAGATCACTGTGCACGTCATCAGGAACTTTTGGCTGATACTTTATGTGCACCCTCATTAACAGATTATCTCTGATGCCTAATTTACACGTTTATTCATTCCCACTTATAATGTGATTTTTTTTTAGGAAGTGTTTGGGTGACGTGCTCTTGATTGCCTTCTAGTGCTATGTCAGTGTTAGGTGCTTACAGTTGAAGTGATCATTATTAACACAGCCAATTAATGTTTTGCCTATGCATAAATATAATCCTACGCTTACCTTCCGTAACCAAATGAAAACAAAAGTAAGACATTTTTCCTTTTTTTCTTTTAATTATGATTTAATAATAATAATAATAATAATAATACGTTTGATTATTATTATTAGCTGATAATATATGTGCACTCTCATTAACAGGTTTTCTATGATGACTAATTCACACATTTATTCATTCCCACTTATAATGTGATATATGGAAGTTGAAGTGTTGGGTTAAATGTTCTTGATTAGGGTTCCAGTGCCATGTCAGTGTTACAGTAGGTGCTTAATGTTAAAGTGATCATTATTTGCACAGTTCATTAATATTTTGCCTATGCCTAAATGTAACCCTATGCTTAACTTCCGTAAACAAATGAAAACAAAAATAAAACATTTTCTTTTTCTTTTTATTATTATTATTATTATTATTATTATTATTAATAATACTTTTATTATTATTATTATTATTATTATTATTTGCACAGCCACAAGGTCAACCCTATCAAATATCTCTGTCCCTGTTGGAACATTTGGTTCCTAACAAGATGTAATAATAAGTTAAAAAAAACATATCCCCAACACACATACACACACATACATACATACACACACACACACAGAGCACCTCTACATGCCTGTTCATACTACAAAACACTCTTGCATGCACAAACACAGCAAATTACACTTTAAACGTCACACCTCGCACATAATCACAGTGATCATGTATCATTATGTTCCTGCCGTCTCCTTAGTGAGGCTTGTTAGTATAACACATAGTCACATCAGATAATTGTCGGGTATTTGATCTATCCAGTGTTCACTTTCAAAAGATATATACTTATTTATACCACAGTGCTGTTGTGTATGTGGATGATTGGTCAGAAGGTGTTGATTAATTCCCTATAACAGCAGCTCTGAATATAGTGCTGGACTTTAAGACAAATCACAGGGTTATATTACTGTAAAGGTTTTATTCTTATATTGTTTCTATAGAAACATGTCACGTATAAGGATTTGTATGGTAAATGCTTTATAGAACTGTAAGCCAAATAATAAAAATAAATCTACAAATGTGCTTTTTTTAAAACAAAGCAAAATGTCCGATAATTGATATGGTGAAATGGTCAGTAAGAGACTGTTCTAACAGGGAAACAAGTCCAGTGCAGAGCAGTTTCTTGTTGATAACATAACAATTTTTTGTTTTATAAACTTCAAAAGGGAGAGAAAAAAAAGGAACCTGGTGAAGGACTATAACTATTGTATAAATGGTGCATAAATTTAAATTGTTGATTGGTACGGTACATGCTGTAATTGAAAAATAATCAATCGCAGGATGTTAGCAGGATTTTTGTAACTGGCTGCATCACACCACCTGGGTCTTAATTATTTTCTGCACGTAGCACTCTTTGAGCATCAATCCTATAGTTTTCTCAGCTTTGAAGTGGGAATCTGAGAACTTTAAAGCTTTTGCATGTGCATGTGTCTTCCGCACATCACACTTCTTTTGATATGGCTAATGAATCGCCCCTCCCTCTCTACTACAGGTGTCTACCCATCATCCCATGTTATTCTTACAGCGCTTGGTTTTGCACTCTCACCCTCTCGACACCCATCTGAGAAGTGTTTAAATTCCTGTCAAGTGTGTTTTGCACTCATCGTGTTTCTCAGAGTGCATCCACAGGTGCTGATAGGGAGAAAGTGAGGCAAAAAAAAGGAGAGACAGAGATGGCTTAAGGTGGGCTGCCACAAAACTGTGCTCACATCAGTGTTCTATTTCAAGGCACGACTGGCCTGTAGGACTAGCAAGGTCATGAGGCATTTTTACACTACATGCTCTAAGCCTGGCACTGCAGCCATGAACAGAGGTACAAAGACACACCAATTTGCCTTTCACATCAGAGCATGGAGACCGAGCAGGGACACACTTTTGGCCTGTTAAATCCCACACGCCTGTCTCTCCAGGCCTTTGAATCTGCATTTACAATCTCATCCATCACATTTACTGTTACTCTTACTGAACAGCACCTAGTCACGTTCGATCCAGCTCTCTTTCTCTATTTTTCAGCTTTTCTCTTTTTTACTTTTTCTATCCTCATCGCTTCCCTCTCATATTTTTTTTTACATAAACCAGGCTTGTTTTCTTTCAGAACAGATATTGCTTCTAAATTTGGGCCTGCCTATTATCTTCGTTTGGTTGATTCATTAGGCACAACTCCCACAAGATAATGAGTTTTCTTTTCACACAGGTCTTTTTTTTTTTTTTGGATCTCCACTCTTTTGACATTTCCACAACTGAAACTAGAATGACTGGGAAAAAAAAAACAGAAAGCTGTGATTTGAGATCATAAGTGTTATTCTAACATGCTTCACAAACACAAGCCTATTTTAGAACTGCACGCTCTGTAGCCTCTCAGAGTACTTACATTATATAAAATAATTCAGGACTCAAGAATCCATTCAGGTACATTATATAAACCTCAGAACCTCATCTTTTATGCTTCCAATGTTTTGTTTTGTCTATTTTATTAGCATATAACAAAAGTGTTTACATCAAATATCAGTATATTCAACCCCGTGAATGTTATTCGTTTGATGTTTGTTTCATTGTGTTTACAGCATGCAACCATTCTAGAAATTGGAAATCATGTACGGTACATGTGTATTTTTTTTTACTTTTACAGTGTCTTGGTTATGTAGGAATATTTACTTCGGCAGTTGCATGCTGAAAAACAAAGTTCAAAAATGGTTTAAGGAACATAGAACCTTCAGGAGTTTAATTACCACTGAATTAATACAGTAATCTAATTGGATGTTTAGGATGTTTATATTGGTGACCCTGAATGTATTTTTTTTTTTAACATTTCTTGATTTCAAAAGATACATGTTGTTCCATCATTCTTCCCTCAAGGAAATCACTCCAAAACCTTGACAATCATCTACATGATGAGTGTATGTAAACTATCTATATCAATATTGTCTTCTGTATGATATATACTGTATTTAAACTTTTATTTAAGTTACTAAATACAACACAGTGTATTTAAACTGTTCTACACCAAATGCATTATAACGTTATTGATTTTAACCAGAGATTAAATCACATCATGAGTATTTTATACATTACATGTCTACTTCCTATAAACTTAATGATGCCCAGATCAGATTTGAAAAGTATGCCTTCTTATAGACATGACAGTACAGCCACTGACAGAAATAACCAAGTGTCCCTCACCACAGCCTGGTCTAAATGATTAGGGCAACAACAGGCTGTTTACATCTGAGTCAATGGGGGCTAAGGTAAATTCTTCTGATCCTTAATACCAGGAGGTCATGTAATACAAGTAATTTCTTTGAGCATGAAGTTGACGAGGTACAAACGTTCAATAATTAATCTGTCTCTAAATTCAAGAGTGTCTTAAATTGGAAATGACTTATTAAATGCAGAGTGAAAAAAAGCAGAGATCAAACATAGGCAGGGAAAAACAGTGAAAATTACCAGAAGCAAACATCACTGGCTGTCACAGTAGAAAATTAACACTCAGGCACTTTTACACCACGGTTATCAGCACATCTGCATATCACCCTGCAAATCTGGGATGAAAATGGTGTAAGCTTTTTTTCTTTCTTTTAGTGATAGCACTTTGCTTGCACAAAATTCATTCATTCATTTTCCAGACTGCTTATCCTGTGTGCTGTAAGAGGGGCTGGAACCTATCCCAGGGAACTCAGGTACTGTACCTGGGTGAAGCCCACAAACTGGACAGGGAGAACATGCAAATTCTATGCACACACACCAGAGTCCAGGTTAACCAGGCAACTGTGCTAACCACTAGGCCACTGTATGCACCCCCCAACCCTCACCGCCATATGCATAAAAAATTAATAGGAAATCATCTAAATATCCATATATTTTATCAGTGACTTTGGATAATGACTAAGATTTAGGCAAAGTAAGACCAACATTGTACAATACATACCCATAGACCCCCGTAAAATGCACAACTTTACAACAGAATTTAAAAAATGTTTGCAGCCTGTTACAAATAAAAATGGTTTTGGTCTCAATAGCTAGATTTCCTATTCATGACAGTCATACAGGGGTGGTAACTTATCAGGTAACTTATCAGTTACAATTATATAAGGATCAATTAGGATCGTGTCCAATTTAAGTGACAGCTGGACGGCAATGACCAGACCGTCCACATTTAAGCTTCAAACCCGCTCTTCACAAACCTTTGGGTGATGTCACAGAGGGTTTGTCTAGTTCTTTTTATATATTCTATGGGTATACCCTTAAGCTTTGCAATGTCCTTGGACCATCCAACAGATTCTTAAGGATAGACCTTAAAGATCTCTGAATTATTGAGAGCATGATTAGATCAAAAACCATTGAGAATTTATACAAATAAATGCACTTTAAATTGACCCATGTAATGAACTGGGACCAATGAATTGGTTTAATTAATTGATCTCTATCATTTATACCAGTTAGCAGCCATGGCAGCAGTATTTTGGCTGCCTAATGTCCAGTGCAGTCAACCCAGGGGGGAGTTGATTTATCTGTCAAATCTAAAGTCAAGACGCCAAGACTTTTTATATGCAGAGTCTGCCTTTCTTTCCACCCAGAGGCCACGGCCAATTTTGCTCCTTTGACTACCAGCCACAGATGCTTGTGGTATCACTGAGAATAGATCACTTGATTTCCTGACAATAGAACAGTGATATGGAAACTCCATTTCTCCTTTGCTCTGAACATTTCATTTCTGCCTATGTTGAACATGATTCTGCTGAGCTCATGTTTATATTCTTCAGCCTCAGAAATCATAACTATATGATAATTTGATGTAATAGATGTGAATATGAGAAAATAAAATTGGTCCTAAGTTAGAACCTTGTTGGATGCCACAAGTTATGCAAGCGGAATAGGGAAGGAAATTAAATGAAAGAGATATTAAATGAAAATATCCTTCACTCAGGTTAAAAGGTAAACCATTTAAGGGCAACAATGTGTAAACCCACCCATTTGATCTAGATGATCAATAAGCAAATTAGGTTTCATGGTGTGAATGGTGGCCCTAAAATCCAACTCTTGAATAAATCATTTCCAGACGTTTATAGACAAATGGCTATTCAGACATTGGTTAACAGCTACTAAAATATTATTGTACGGAATATACATTGCTTGGCTAAACAAAAAAAAAAGTCGTACTCTTAAATATTTCATTTAACCACCTTTAGCTTTAATTATGGCATCCAATGTGGTGGCAAATTCAAATCAAAATCAAAATTTTATTCGACACATACAGATACACAACCATGCACAGTACATGCAGTGAAATGCTTGTTTACCAAATGCTTGTTTACCACTACTTCACACTTAGTGTCCTGGAATAGCCTGTGGAATCAGGAAGGAAAAACTTCACTGAAGGGATAACCTGGTCATTCAGTACATTCTGATCATCAGCTGACTAGATTTATGCCACCCAATGTTGCTGGATCTAGACCTGCCCAATTGTCACAACCCCTGATCATTCCACTGCCTTCAGAAGCATGTACCATGGCCACTATGCATGTTGGGTGGATGGCTTCCCTTCTTACCCTGACCCCCCCATTGCTCTGAAAACCTATCATTCAAACCACATGACCTTTTCTTTTGCTTTAAAGTCCAAAATCCTAAAATCTATAGGCTCCCTAACATTTTTTTCTAAATATTCTCCCTAACAAGTGGTTTTCTTATGGTTGCGCAGCGTTTTAGTGCCAAACTTGTGAGTCCTTTTCACAATGTGCGTGGAACATCTCTTAATTTCACTATTAAACATACAGTGCATCCGGAAAGTATTCACAGCGCATCACTTTTTCCACATTTTGTTATGTCACAGCCTTATTCTAAAA
>JAQMYJ010000038.1:12307602-12318333 GCA_030014305.1 Clarias laeviceps
AACCATCTCTGCAGCAATCCACCAATCAGGCCTATATGGTAGAGTGACCAGAGAGTCTCATCAGACCTGAGAATTTTTTTTCTCATGGTCTGAGAGTGCCTTTTGGCAAACTCCAGGCGGGCTGCCGTGTGCCTTTTACTAAAAAGTGGCTTCCGTCTGGCAACAGGATGCACCTGAGCTCAATTTTGCAAAGGCTGTGAATACTTATGTACATGTGCATTCTGAGTTTTTTTATTTTTAATAAATTTGCAAAAATCTCAAGTAAACTTTTTTCATGTTGTCATTATGGGGTGTTGTGTATAGAATTCTGGATTTTTTATGATGTGACTCCACAGGTCATTTAAAACATCTCCAAACATTAGTTATAATTTTTTTCCAACCATATTTCTTCTGTATAATTGAAGGTTCAGCACTATCCTTCCAAGGTTTCAATAATCTGATGGACAATTCTTAATCCATTTCCAGTAATTTGTGCAATATCCTTTGTTGTTTTTTTTTTCTTGATTCAGGCCCTTGTAAAATGATGAGCTTTTTGGCCATGCAGTATATTTTTATGAAGCATTTAACTAATAGGAACAGTACCAGGTCAAAGGCAGCTATTTACAGATGATTAGAAGGGCCTGCTGCATAAAATGTGTCTTTTAACAGCTGTGAGGAAATGACATTAAGATGGGAGGTCAGGAACGTTGGACTCAGTTCTAGATCAGGCAATGTCAAACAGCTGCAAAGTGATTAAAATATCAGCAAGGTTGATGGAAATGAAAAATCCAGGGTTGAAGGTATAAGACAAGATGTAATGCGCTATCGAAATCCATGCAAGAACACACATAATGTCTAAAACCAACAGAAGGTTTGCATATTAATGGTGCTCTTAAGGACTCGATGACCATTTTCGAGCTAATATTTGAAAATTTCTCCTGAGGCTTTGATAGCCGAAAGACAGGCAGCTAAGCAGGTGTTTAAAATATCATGGCTTACTTGGAATCATTTTCCACTTGCTCAAGCTTGTCTAATAATATGACTGGCCTTAATGAACCATGTCTAGACTTTGGATATGGGTCATCTAAATCTCACAGGAGCAACAAAATAAAAACCATGATTGAACAGAAGTAATAAAATTAAAGTAACAAAACCATCTGTAATAAACAGGTAAAATATAAAGTTCCTAAATATATATCACAGACCTACCTAGTAATGAAAGAATCAAAGGATTTGATTGTGGTAGGGTCAGGGAAATGCCCTGTTAAAGCTTCATGAAATATGACTGGCCTATGATCAGAAAAATGGCCTTCAGTTTCTCAAGTGATGTAAACAAGATCAAGTGCATGTTCCTGCATAGGGGTGGGGCTAATAATATGTTGCACAGTATTAAAAGAATAAATTTGAATAAAAACATTAACCTAAGGTTTATGAACAACCAACATGGATATTAAAATCAGCCATGAGTAAAATTGGCACAATTGAGGTTAGAAGGTTAGAGACATCTCGCTTTCTCTTTCTCTCTCTCTTACTCTCTCTGCTTAAGCTATGTAGGGTGAAAAAGTGCGTGGCAGCATCTTTGAGTTACTCCATTTTACTTCCCAATTTCTTCCCTTTTGTCCTATATTACTTCTAGACAGTATCAAATCCTTTCAAGCCCTTCCTCACTTCTTATATGGCAAAATCTTCTATAGTCCATGTGCAGACAGATATTCACGCAACTTTTTCTTTGTTCTCCATGAAAACATTTTGTTAACCCTATGTTAAATTTGTTCTTTGGTGTAACAGATGTACAGTGCTTGTTACAAGGTGTTTGCCCATTAACCTAAATTCCCTGTTTCTACTGTAATAAACTACAGAATATGACACCCACCCACGGTGTGTGCTTTTCTGACTGTCCCTCTCCCGACTTTGGCAAGTGCATTAAACAGGCAGACTAAGCGGCTCATTCTTCATCTTTATTTTAAACCTAACAGATTACCCTTGCTTTTTGTCAGTAAACACTAGAATAAATGGGATGAAAACTGAATGATGAAATACTTATAACTATCACAGTTATTGTAGAAAAAATGTACAGGCCAAAAAAACAAATAAAAAAATAAAAAAACAGATACCTGGATTTTAATGGCCTTTTAACAAACATTTCTGAAACCTGACTGGCTGGGACCAAAAGGAATGCATGCACTGATCAAAAAAAAATTACCATATCAAGGGGCAGCCTTGTATTGATTAAATTTAGTTTTGACCAGCAGGCTAAGGGAATGCATTTCTACCATAGCCCATGATGAAAAAACGTGGCATCTCACAAAACCATTTTTGATGATTTGTTTCTAATAACAAATGTATTATCGTAACCATCCAATTAAATTTTTCAAGCAATGTCTTGTGTGTGACAAATAAAATTTTTCATTTCATTAGAATTTTGTCTTTTAATCTTTTGATTAAAAAAAAACCTAGAATAGATCACACATACAGTACATACTTTATTTAAAGCACTGAAACATTTTAGAAGTTGTTCTTGCTTTCTTATAATGCATTTCTTCTAAATGTTATATAACAACTTATACCACTTGCTGGGAATCAATTTTCCCCTAACAAAGCCATTTTCAGTCACCAGAAGCATTAAAAAAAACTGTCCTTTTTCAGAGCTACAAGCCATTACTCTTGCGCCTTTTCTGGCCTTCCTATAGAAAATACAAAATGGTTACCACTAGCAGGATTCCAGAAGATATACAAAAAAACACATAGACAGAGCAGTAAATATAGCACTTTTGAAAATCCACATATGGCTGCAATAAATGTGACAGATAAATTTTTTCGCGCTTGGAACTCCTCAGATTTCACAGCCATGCAGATTGACAAAGGATGATTATTTAATGTAGAAAGACTGGAAGGGATTGGTGAATTAAGTCATAAGGATGAGGAGATCCTTTTTACAAATTCATACCAGAGAGAGAACTCTTGCAATTAACCAACATGGGACTTTTTGCTTAAAAGAATTCATAAGGAACAGCTGTACAAAATGTTCTCAAAAGTATATATCTTATTTATAGTCATTTGAAAAAAGAATGCCTAAAGAGTATGTCTACAATATCTGGGGGTTTATTTACGGTGCAGTCTGTGACTGTTACTACTGAAATGCTGTTTATAATGTGGTGCAGATGTAGGCAAAGATGGAGTAAGCATGTTCAAACTAATTAAATTAGCTATCGTAAAATTTAATTGATGAGGAAATGAGTGGCAAAACATCAATATGTTGGCCCTGTTGAAGTCAATAGCAGAAGATGGAGTAGTTATTGAATAGACATACCAGCAACAGTCTGATAATGTGGAGCTCTTCTTTAAATGAGGCTTCCGAGAGGCACTTGTCTGTGAACAAGTTTGGGAATTTATTTTTCAGTAAGTGATGTATTATGAATCCCAATATCTTGTCTTTTTATGGTGTGTGATGCAATATTTTGAAAATTCATCTTTAACACACTTAACTTTTCTAAAAAGTAAAAAGCTTTTAAATATCAAAAGTCAAAATTGGTACGGTTAATACGGCAAGAAGGTTAGAGACTCTGAAAAAAAAAAAGGGATGACTAATGTCTGGTTTATTATTGCAGTGGGTAGAGTTCATTATTCGAGAGCACCTTTTCCTGCGGGGTGGAAGCCCCAGCAGGCTGTGCAGGGACATGGGCTTTTATAGGAGGAGACACAGGGTGCATGGACACTTCAGAAGTGCTCATCACTACCAAGACAGTTAACCTACTGTGCTAAGGAGTTATTTATCTCAGCCAAGACTGAGGCATGCTGGTGCTGTGACCTCCTCTGACTATGCCTTTAGCTTCAATTGGTTCTGATCTTCTCCACAATCCTAAAATCTCACTGAAGTTACTGAAGATACCAGGTGTAAGTTAGGAGTGCACTTCAGTATATTACATTGTTTCCAAAGTGCTGGTAATTCTTTGAAAGCATATGCTTTTCACATGCCTAGTTTCTTTTATTATGTGTTATAAACTCAACAATCAGTAATAGCATGCAACAGACAAAAAAAGCACAAGATTTGAGGTGAGAAATTGATGAAAGTATGGAAGAAATAGGAAATAGTCCAGCCTTATTAGATACAGCAGCAAAACAACTTGAGAGACCAGGAAATGAATAAGCAACAAGTCACAGCATATAATCACCAGACAGAGAGCCAAACAATATATATATAATTTAATCTTTGCCAAAGCTTATGGAAAACGAAAAGTAAACAATTCAGAGTTTGTTGAAAAAATTACTGGGGAGGTTGAAATATTGGGGTTTATTGAAACTGAAATTCACCCTACAAGTGGAAAGGACATGCTGACTTTGTTTTTCATGTTGCAAGGTACATGTTTCAGAATTGTGCCAAAGAGACAGACAACACAAATAGATATGAATATTAATAATAAGATAAATATATATATATATGTGTGTGTGAGCATATTTCAATAGGATACTTTTACCTGCTCTATGAATAAAAAGTCTGTTTTTTTTTTATATTCAAGGACAGTTTGGTAAGCTTTGGAAAGCAGAGCCAAACCATGAGTGGGTTATAGTTACTAAATGAGTACATGAGATGCATGGAAGTGAAACCTTTTTAATAATTTTATGGAGACATGAAGACATGAAGTTTTGTCCGAATTTTGCAACTATGACATACAATGTGGTCTATTTAACTTCTACTTTATCAGCTAGTTTTGTGACAAATTATTAGGGTTCTAAGTGGGGAAATAGAAAAACATTGACCCAATCACCAGAGAATCAAGCTTGATTTCACGACCAGGAGCAACACAGGGGTGCACTGTGCGCGGAAGGAGAAGCATTAACCTTTACTCTGTCAATCACAGTGACACCAAACAACGCAGATGAACAGTATGGGAGCTTATGCATGTGGAAAAGTATAGGTCCTGTAGCACTTTCCTCTAAACAGGTTTAGCTACACTGGCAGCAGTCCAGTAAGATGTGGTAGTTTACTTGATGTGTCTGAAAGTAATCATGTTTTAGCCCTCATCCTCCCCATACAATGAGGAGAAAAAGCTTGTGAGAGGGGAAACAAACAAATAGGACATTTACGTATGTACAATAGGCTGTGAAGTTCAGTGTATTCTCCTCTCAATCTAATCTCATTGGTCAATGATGCAAGAAATCATATTCTTGTTTTGCACTTTTAATTAAAAACTCTTCTGAAAAGTATAAATAGATACATGGAAAGACAAGTACTTTTCCTTCCTTGTTTGGTTTTTTGAATTATAGTTATAGTTAAAATGCAAAAAAAAAGGCAAAAGCCAAGAATACGTCTGGAAGTGAATATACCCAACAGGCCAGATTTCCAAACTCACCATCTGCAAGAATTACCCTGTGGGTCAGTAACAGAACCTGTGCTAAAGGCTCACTTACAAGCTGCATGTCTGTTTCTAAAAGCATTTTCACTAAGCAAGAGCAGAGAATTAATTCCACGCTGACAAGGAAAATAATTTTTGAATGCATATCGTAGCAGACTGTGAACTACTGACTATTTATCTAGTTCTGTTCTGTGTCTGCTACATTTACTCAAAAATGTCATAAATTAAATGGGGACTTATTATACAAAATTCACTTTTTTTTTTCATTTTCAGACATTCAGATGGGTCTCCACTATGTGTGTGTGTGTACAAATAAAAATTGTGAGGGGAAAAAAAAAAATACCTGCTTGATGTCCTTTCTTAACGTTTGTATTGGCCGGGCCTTAAAAAAACCCAAGTAGATTTTTTCTCTATTTCCCTATTATAAGAAGATATCCTCTTTTTTTGAGGATGGGGACTAATTTATTTACAGTAATTCACATACATAGACACTGAAACAGATGGCATCGAATGTTAAAAAAAGAGTTTAATATGGGACCTTTCAGACCAATCCAGTGCCTGTAAAACTCAATAAAGACCATGGCATCTTAAACATATTGTATAATGCAGCGTGTGAACAAATTATAACCAAGTTATTACTTTGTGCTATCAGATCGAACCACACTCTTACCAGGTGCTTATCGCCTGCTTACTAGATTGTTATTGCGTCCAGCAAGTTGGAATAAATACCTGACGCATAAGTGTGAAGAATTGGATCCAGTATTTATAAATAAATTCTCTGAACATAGTCCTGCCATGGTCATAGCACAAGCCCTGAAGAGGTCTTTGTAATTGGCGTAGCATCAACGCAGAGACATCCCAACAAAAACTCTTTCAAGTTGTACAAGTTCTTACTGCGTTTTGCTAATTTTTGTGGAAACATGGCTCAGTGTGACATAGGGGAAAGCTCAGAATCCACTTACCTTAAATCATGCTTTTTTTTTTGTTATAGTAAATTATTTCAATTCACCTTGATTTGTCAATTACGATTTACACAATAAAAGGTTTTAAAAGGGTTTATGCAGTTTATATACCCTATATAAACTGTATACTGTTATATACAGTATAGGTTTGAATATTTTTCTATGAGTATGGTGTGTCTTAATGTTTGACTTTTGTGTATTAACCCAAATCTCCCACCCAAAGCAACCCATTGCAATTTATATTGTTTTAGGGTATGCTTCTTATTCTCATTTCATTTACCTTAAAAGCATAAATTGTTTTTGATTAACAAAAAATAAACTTTAGTTTAACTAGTAACTTTAGTAACTACTAGCATGACTCCTTCTTTTTCCATGGATGTATACAGTATACTGTCGCAGATGTTTACTGTGTTCTTATGTACAGTACGTACCATGCTGGTGCAATAGGCCTCGGCAATCCAATTTCACTTAAATAATGCTTGCACATTTTGCAGCGTTAATGCCTAACAATTTAATTGAGAATTTTTTATTTTTTTACTTTACACATGTGCAACTGTTGATTTTCAAAGTTTAGTATAAAGGACAGAATGTTAATTAATTGAAAAAGCAGACATTTGTTAGTTGCTCATATATCCCCCCTGGGTCATTTCTTGACAGAATAATCTTTAGTCGCAATTATAGCAGTGAGTCTTCTGGCATATGTTACCATCAGACTAGCACATCTGGATCCCAATAATTTTGTCCATTTTTCTTTGCAAAAATACTTAAGTTCTCTCAAATTGGATAGAGATCTTTGATGACGAAAAAGCAGATTCATTCAAGTCTTTCTTCAGATTCTTGATCAGATTGATGTCTTTTGTCTCTTTGAGGAGGCCATTCTAACCCATTCCAAGTTTTTTTTCAACCACTCCAGTATAGCTTTGGCAGTACACACTGCTGTGTTGAAGGTGAAAATTTACCTGTATCTTGCAAGATAATAGGATTGACCTGTTTATGGCTCTATACATCTTGTCCTCAACCCTGACCAGGTTTCCAGTACCTGTTTACAGTTTGAGGAGCATTGGTGTGGTTCTGGAAAAAGAGGCACTTCATATCAAGGCCAAGAATTTCAATTTAAAATTTAATTAAGAACACTAGACCACTCTCATATGTCCCTTTTTGGCCTGTACTATATAATGACAACTGCATGCACCAGAGTTCTACACAAACAGTGGTAAAGGGGCTATTTATGCGATATCAAAACTTTTTATTTAAAAAATTATTTTTGCAAATTAAATAGCTTACCCCCCACAATACTATTAATTATTTTTGGTTTGATTCCTCATGTTCTAGGTTGAAACATTCAAGGGGTGAAATAATTATGAAAGGCACTGTATTTAAATTTTTGCTGATATCGATAACAGCAATTTAAAAGCTTCATTAATCTCTATTGTCTTTAAAATAGGCATGAAGTTTATTAAATAATTTCGCCTGCACAATACTTTTGTATTGACTTTTTTTTTTCCTGCCTCAAATGATATCCTTGATGTTATCAGTTGATATGCAGATTCTTTTCTATGGCACATGAAATGGAGAGGGAAGGCAAAATTAATTTGAAACTTTTTAATACATAAAAGATAAAGCAAACTGTCTGATGTGTATAGATATAAATAGTTTTAAAGATGGCAAAGAGAGCTTATAAAAGAAAATCAGACAAAGAAAAGTGAGAGGAAAGAAAGGGTAGGAAAAAAGCGAGGGAGATAATGATACTGGGGAAGATCTTTTATGGGAGCAGCCAGATAAAAATAATCCCCCACTGAAATGTGGTGAAAGAGTCGCCGGGGCTTTGGAAGGAGCTTCATGCTGCAGGAACAGCCATATTCTCTTAAAAGTTATTATTTATTTGCCTTTATGTGGCAGATGCAGCAGCGGAGCAAACTCAAAGCAAGGCTCAGATCTCGGTTTGGAGACCTCCTGACAGGAGAACTGCTCTCCTACTGCCAGTAACACGATTCATTCGAACCTTTTATGAGAACACAACAGCAAATTGTTTGCTACCAAACATACACACTATTAGGCTGGAGTTTCAGTTGGCAATTGCAAAAAAAAAATCATGCATTATTCCGAAACATTTAAAAAGGCCTGGTTTTCACTTGAAATCTTTGATACTGTATTTAGTCTAAGCTAATGACATGCAAGACTCCAGGCATGACATTTCATTCAAACATTAACAAAAAGATTTAAATCCCCTCAAACTCCCTTTTCGGAGATGTTTGAAAACGTAACGATGCTGTTTGGGCTTGCGCTCAGTAGGAAGTCCTGTAACTGCACATCAAAATGCCTGTTAAAAGTAGTTCTGAACAACAAGAACGTGTAATTTCATGCACTTGACAAAAGAAATTAAGTCTGTATGTACCATAAATATTCTGCAAAGAAGCAATTACATTTTCATTCCTTGACTCTCTAGTTGTTGTCATCCCCCACTATAAAAGTTTTTCTAAACCTCAGGGGGTGTGTTTAGTTTCTGGAGCCCTAACTGCTCAGGCTGTGGAAGACCTCATGCAGAATGAATTATAGGACTAACAGCTGGCCCTCGTGCTGAATTATTAACTCTGATGCATGTGATCTGACCACAGGAAACCTCGCGCATACATCTATGTAACTCTGTTATCTGAGACTGTGGACAAGAATAATTTGAGGTCTTGGATGAAAGTAAGAAAAATGAAAATAATTATGACTTATGTAACGAAAGAATCCATGACATGGCATTTTTATATGTGATGTTATAAAGAAATATAATCTATGATAAGGGCTTCACAGTGGATTAGCGGTTGGCATTGTCGCCATGCACCTCTGGGTTCGATTCCCGGCCAGGTTCGATTCCCACCTTTGTATGGTCTCCCTGTGCTTGGTGGGTTTCCTCCGGGTAATCCGGTTTCCTCCCACAGTCCAAATACGTGCAGATTAGGCTAACTCGCGTTCCCAATTTGCCCGTCGTGTGTGTACGAGTGTGTGTGTGTCCAGCAAAGGATTGGCACCCCATCCAGGGTGTATTCTGCCTCGTGCCCTAAGTCTCCTGGATTAAGCTCCAGGCCCCCCGCGACCCTGTACACAGAATTAAGCGGTATAGACGATGAGTGAAATTGAGTGAACCCATGATTATGCCTCTTAAAGCAAACCGGGCCATTAAACAAAACTGCATGTAATCCAGTAGGAAGTATAGACATGAACAGAATAAAATATACATCTGGCATTATCGGACACCACTGTTACTGATGTGCAATTATATACAGTTATCTTCTGACCACCATTGTGTATATGTGATTTTGTTTCGCAAAACGCATTGTATAATTTTATAAGTGGACACAACCTTAACATACGACATAGCATTTTTTTCCCCCTCATAAACCTATACAGGTAATATTATGTTCAAGCCAATACACTGAGTTGGTTCAGGAGTAAAACTCATAATACTGATATTCCTACCCTGATGCACATTTACAGAACACATTTACAGCCTGACATTGCAATTTGTGTGAAGGGCAAGACGGAGACAGGTGTTATCTCTCTAACACACAACTACAGAGGGATTTGAAGAGAACAGGGAGCGAGAGTGAAAATACGATGGGCGGTTTTCCTGTGTGCAGGCCAGCATGCCGGCTCTCCAATGCCCAGTAAATTATTATCCAGTCAAGCAGAAAGGAGGAGCGGGATTTGGACACGAGCATCACCTGTCTCTGCCCATATCCCCAAAGCCAGGCATAAATGAAGTGGACAACTGCCTGTTTATTCTCCTTGCACCAGCACCCATGGCGAGGTCAACGGGCGATGGCTTCCTGCTTTTATCAAACCGTTTTTTTGCTGAGCCTTTCGCTTGCTCCCTGGATTAATCAGAAATCCTCACACAAACACACCACTTTTACCCCTGCAAGAACAGGGGCAAGCTTCCCTCTCCCTGGAACGCTGCACTCCACGGTCACTCTGCACAATGCAGTTTATGCTCTCTCACAGCTCTCTTTCTAAATTCCAATAAATAATTTCTAGATAAATAAAAGCACGGGGTTCAATTTATTGAGTAAACCAGAGCAGACAAACCAAAAGGGCAAGGCAATAATCAAAACCAGAAAACAAGCAATGAGTCAAGCGATCTATAAATGTGCTGAGGTAGACAGAGACGGCATCTCACACTAGCGCATTTGGAAAAGGCCGGAAAAACTATATTCGAGTATAAAGAACTACTCAAGTCACAGAAAATGTTGTTACTGGAACCATGTTGACCTGGACAATGCAGCAGTGGTCTACCGTCCTGTTCACTAATGAGTGTCGGGTCACCTTGCACAGAAATGAAGGCATTGAAGGCGAGGTGAGCGATATGCTGATGTCAACATGGTCCCCAGGGTTTGCTTTGGTGGAGGAGGTGCAACAGTCTGGGCAGGCATCACCAGTCAGCGCAAAAC
>JAQMYJ010000038.1:12318765-12343500 GCA_030014305.1 Clarias laeviceps
ATCAATGTCCCCTGACCTGAACCCCATAGAGCACGTCTGGGACCAGTTGAAGCAGAGACTGGATGATGGTACCCCACTCCCATGTGACCTGGCAGAACTGCGTGTAGCACTTGTGGAAGAGTGGAACGCATTGCCTCAGAACAACATCATGAGGAGCATGAGACGTCGCTGTCAAGCTGTTACTACGGTGTTTATTCTTATATATTATTTAGTAATATCAAAGGGAACTTTTACTTATTTCATTCACATTCCGAGCAAATAGGAAAAGCACTCATGTAAATAACAATATCCCTAACTTATTGTGAGTAATGTATATGTATATATATTCCCAATTATTTGGCCTATGACAAATAATTGTGTTTATGACCTGAAATTTCTTTTTCCTGCTAAAAGAAATTTTAACTGCAGGTGTTCAAAAACTTTGGACTAGCAGTAAATCTTTTGCTCAGTAAATGACTGTAATTTAGTGCTTCGCCACTGGCGCCCCTTTTTTTCCACAGTGTCAAAACATGTTTTAGATTGTATGGCCTTCAGCCTGGGTTGTAAAATGGCAAAAAAAATAGGTTGAGTTTCAATGTATTATCAAGAGTGGTCTTTATATAATATTTAATCAAATCAATTTCGCTAACTTCCTTAAAAAACAACAACAAGCCAGCAGCTTCATATAGTCAAATGTTCATTGTTATAGATGATTACATTTCCCTAGTATTTAATCTGTTATGTTAGACATCTTACTGATTTTTTCATTACATGATGTTCTGTGTGTAATGACTCATCAAACTTCTGCACAAAAATAGACCCTGATGACTCATATGCCTGTAGAGTTGGATCAGTGTACATATGCTTGTAAAGGCATCTGAACATCTGAGTCAATCTCAGAATCACTGGCACCCTTTGTGAAAATGGGCATTAGGCATGATTGATTTGTACCATGACCGGGTATACCTGCCCCTCCTCCACTCTCCCTCTGACACTAAAAAATGTATTCCATACCCGGGTACACTTGCGCATTTATGCTCTACAATACACCTAGCTGGTTTGTGAGGTGGGGAACAAGAAAGTCAACCTTCGTGCACTAGAGGTTACCCGCGGGTCTGCCCACGCTGTGCCAATGTTTTGTCAGACCCTAGTTCTGCGTGTCGTATGCGCTGCCTACTGTTACACTCAGTGAAGAACGCCTGCGAAACACTGCCATGACACAGTATAACATAGAAGTTGATGATGACGCTACCTACTGTTACATTCGATGAGGATGCCTGTGCAAACACCGCCAACGGAAGAGAATTTTTGTTTTATATATAGAGATTCAGGAAAAATATTGAGCGAACCTCTGCCACGCCTGTACTTTATCCACTATGATTGTATAGTTTAAAGGATGAGATTGGTGCATACTGTATGCTAATAGACATATTGGAGGAGACAGATGGTATTGATGATGTCACATACCCGCTTCTGTAGTCAGGTACAGGTGACCTTTATATTTGATTTGATGTCTGAGAGCGCTGTACCCTGCTCTGAGTCATCTTTTCACCTCGATCATGGGCCACTGATCCGTGTCTGAGCATGATATCGATGATTATATGGGCTTATGTTCATTTATTATGGCGGATATCCATTAGAAAACATGATTATGATAAAATCATGAGGTAATCCTACGTGGCTAGTAAGGTCATAGACGCATTAAGGCACATTGACTGTACTTACTGCTGCAATTGTAAAATGGCTCCCTACATGATCCTTGCATTCAGATAACCAAGGCATACAGTAGATAGAAAGTAACCTTACAATGAAAGTAATATCATTGAGAGAAAAAAAAAAACATTGTTAGCCAAAAAAATTTTTTTTTTTCCTTTTCTTTTTTCGCAGTTTGTTTTTAAATTAAGCAGTTATTACTACTCATAAAACTTTATAAACAGTTACAAAGACAAGGTCATAAAGTGTGCAACTACAGAAACACACAGACATGCAAAAAATCATTTGGGAGTTGGGTTAGAGCCTAATCTTACAGATATTTTGAAATAATTTGTCAGAATTTGAAAGAAGCCAGTAAATAAGGCTCCTTTTTAATCTCCAAACCCTGTCATTTTTAGCTTCTGTCAAAATCCAGACTCAAGTATGACACTCTGGCTAAACCTTAATGAATAATACATCAGTTATTAAAATGTGTGGCTGTTATAATGAACACCACTTCTCTACAGGATCTGCCCACACACTTGTACGTATGACTTAATAACAAACACAATTTGCTGCCTGCTAAAGTGGACTCATTTGTACTTCAAAGCCTGGGATATTGTGTTAACTGGCACAGAATAATTTATGTAGTGATACAAGATATGAAGAAAGTTGTACACCTCTTCACAAACATCAGCATGCATATTACCGCGCTCTTCTCAAATGCCCTAACTGTGCACAAATGTTCTTTTGAAGTGGTGACAAATAATACAGCTTTGCCATCTTTTTTTTTTTTTTTTTTTTACATTTACAACACAGTAATCATTAAAGACATGGGATATTTATATTAAAATAGATCTCATTAAATAGTGTTATTATTACAAATGAGGCTAGAACATTACAAATATTTGGGACAATCTGGGCGAAACGTTTGTACTGTAAGAGTCATAAGCAAAGAAATATCCTTCTTTGTGAAATAAACATATTGTAATCTTGACAGTATAGATACATATGAAATTAAGGTTATACTTAAAGGTGGTGTTTTTGTGTCATCACTACTAAGAATTATTCCAGAAAGCATCAATAAGATAAAGACTACTTTTCCTCAATAGTACAGTATAACACACAAGCGCATTTTTTGTGTGTGTGTTTTTTTCACATACATTATGGAAGAATTTTCCAGATGACTTTTGTTAGAACAACATGAAACCTGACTTTCTGTGTATTTCTACATATGTCCCATAATGGCAATATTACAGCATACATCTCCATCAATAGAAATGCTATTGTACTAAAATCATTTAAAGAAAAGAGAAAATGCACTTTACCTAAAGTATATATGTATTGTTGTGACAGTGTCATGACTGTCAGTAGCAAAATGGTCAAAATGGAAGTAGTTACACATCTGGCAATGCCTCTCTCATTCACTCATCGCCTATACCACTTTATTCTGTATTCAGTGTCGCGGGGGCCTGGAGCCTATCCCAGGAGACTTAGGGCACGAGGTGGAGTACACCCCGGACAGGGTGCCAATCCATCGCAGGGCATACATACATACATACACACATTCACACACCCATTCACACACTATGGACAATTTAGGAACGCCAATTAACCCAAACTACATATCTTCGGATTGTGGAAGGAAACTGGAGTACCCGGAGGAAACCCACCAAGCACGGAGAAAACATGCAGCAAAGACGTGAATGGACCCTGGAGGTGCAAGGTGACAGTGATTGTGTTTACATGCAGCGGACATGGGAATATAGACTTAGGCTTTTTTTATTATTATAATTATTATTATTATTAATATTTATTGACACAAGAAGCGTTACAAGTCTGCATGCTTTATTTACATAGTCGTGGCAAAAAGTACAAATGCCAAAATATAATGTTAAAATTGTTTTGGTTATATCAGTGAGAATTTTGTTTTTTTTCGCACCCTACAGTTTTGTCACAATGAATAAATCACCCTGCAGTTGTGTTCCTTTGCCATGTAAATATTCAATTTAGTATGAATAATTTAATTCAATATATTAGTTGAGTTTTAATTTTAAAAAAAATATTGTTCATGCTTTGATTGTGTTTTTATAGTTTTTGTAGTCACTGGTGGCAAAATCAGATCAAGGGAAAAAGTGGAAAAAAACATTTTAATTACAAAGATTTTTTTTTGAAGAGAATCAGAAATGTTAAAAAGCAATTAAAAGCGTTCATTTTATAATGCATCATCAGCCTCTTTCTCTACCAGTTTTATTTTCAATATATTGGAGCATGGATTGTAGTAGGTCAAACCAGACACAAGAACACAACAGCCTTCTGCAGACATCCTGCATATCCAATGTATGTCGTACCCAAAGGGATCACACAACTGCTTAATTTTCTTTTATGGATGTTATTTCATAAATACTGAAATAACAAAAACACTGCTAGTAATTATTCACAGTTTTAAAAAAAAGAATGTACTTTCTAACAAAAATATGTAGATGGTTACAGACAACCTCGTGTGCCTGAGAAAAAAGAAATGTGTTTTACAGTGAAACTGTTCATGTATTCTGTATATCGCTATTATACAACATTATCATTCCTTCCTCATTACTGTCTAGAAATCGCCCTGTACTAAGCATTTTACGATTTTTGCTGTTGACCACAAATGAGTCTTTGAACTCGCATCCTGTTACATTCTCCACACGCTTTGTTACATTCCATCCTATGACCTATGATTACATCACTCAGATAAACCAAAATTACCTAAGCTATAAAGTCAGTTTTCTGATATCCTGAAGTAAAAAAAGAGTCATAACGCAGTATTACTGTATCTATCAATTCTATCGACTAACCTGAGGCTTACGGAAACTAAAACCGCACAAAAACTGAAGTAATTTTTGCGTCAGATGATATCTGCTGGAATAAGCCTTTATAAAGTCCTTGCATCCAATTTAAAATAAAACCTCACCATGACGAACAAATGGATCTCCTGTGACCTTTAACATGCACAAATCAACAAGAGTTAGTGCTATGATAATAGTAATCCATCATCATTAACCTAAAGAGCAGCAGCACTCACTCTTCCACTGATCTGCCATGCAGTTTTGAAAAAAATTCTACTGCCACAATCAGCTCATTACTGCATCAAAATATTCAAAAATCATTTATAAGTCTAAAAAACAAGTATCCAATCAGGAAGGAAACAAATGATTTGTGAATAAAACTCCATCTTAACCCTCAGAGATCTTATCTCATAAAACAGTTCTAGTTCCTGGAGGGCTAGCTCCTCATGTCTGCCTTTTAGCACTCTTGAGCCTAATGGAGAATTTAAAATCTACCATTAAATGCTTAATGGTTCATTCTTGCTGCTATGCGGTTTCTGAAAGACACTAGTTAGAAAGCACTACCAATCAGCCCCCAGCTTGAATTTGAGCTTCACAACGTTATCCACAAAGAAGCTACAAGTCCAATGAGATGGAGGTCCTGATTTATTAAAGATATAACATTAGCAGTTTAAGTGCAACACGTAGTACAAGATCCATGCAAATAGATTTCTTTTGCAGTCTCAGTGTAATTTACTAGGCCTGAAGGTCATTTTGGAGTGTGTGTGAGCAATTGAACTCAATTTACTTACATTTGCCAGTATACTTAACACACACATTTGCATGCAGCATGTTGACACAGTGCTGACAGAAAGTTTTCAGACCCTTCAGAAGTCTTCTACATTTTACTATATGTTTAACACTCACCTTAAAACTGATTTATATATATATATATTTATTTATAATATATAATTTATTATCAAAAAAATTATATATATATGAAATATCCCATCTAGTAAGACATGCATTTAGACATTTTTCTGTCCTGCTCCTAAGTGGTGGAATGACACACACACAACCCACCCAAAATAAATAGCTTAATTATTTAAAAATCCTTCCCAGCAGTGTTTTTACTTTATTGTACTGATGGTACTTTTAGGTAGTAATGTAGTGAACCAGTGTAAGAGTATTTTTAATGATAGAAACTTCAAAGCACTTACTTAAGTCACTCTTGATTGTAGAGTGTAAAATAAAAGATAAGTATTCAGTCTCATCACTTAGTACTTGGTTAAAGCACATTTGGCAGCAATGACAGCCTCAAGTCTTTTAGAAGTTTCTTCCATTTTTCTGAGCAGAATCATTCTAGCTCAGCCAGGTTGGACAGGCACAGGTCCCTCCAGAGATGCTCTATTGGGTTCAGGTCCAGACTTCACTGGCTGGCCCAATCCAGGACCTTCACAGCTTTGCACTGCAACCAGTCCTGTGCTTTCTTGGAGGTGTGCTTTTTTGGTTCATTGCCCCAGCCAGAGATCCTAAGCACTATGGAAAAGAGCTCTTTATTCTGACTAGTCTCTTAGTCCCATTCACAGAAAATATCTCCACAGCATGATGCTGTCCCTACTGTGTTAGACCATAGGGGTGGTTTTAATAAGTACCTGATTTCCTCTATATATGTTGTGGGGAATTGTGTCACCAGACCAGAAGATTTTGTTTCTCATGGCCTGAGAGTCCTTCGGGTACTTTTGGCAAACTCCCAGCAGGCTGTCATGTGCCTTTTAGTGAGGAATGGCTTTTGTCTTGTCTAGTGAAGGTTGTTTTTTTTCCAAGGCTCTCCAATTTCAACAAGGGAACTCAGGATCTCATTCAAAGTGACCCTTGGGGTCTTTGTTACCTGCCTGCCTAAGGCCCTTCATCTCTGATTACTCAGTTTGGCTGGGCGTACAGGTCTGGGAAGACTTTTGGTCTCCACTGTTTGAGAATGATGGAGGCAAACATGCTCAATGCTACAGAAATGTTCTTGTATCCTTCCTCAGATCTGTGTCCTGACAAATATCTGACTCGCTAGTCTACATATAATTCTCTCGACCTCATGGCTTTGTTTTCACTCTGACATGTACCATCTTCTGTGAGACCTTATACAGACAGGTGAGTGTCTTTTCTAATTATATCCAGGGAATTTAGTTAGGCACAGGTCGACTCCAATCAAGTTGTAGAAGAATCTCAAGAACCATTGATAGAAGTAGGACGCACAAGAGCTCAATTGCCGTTTAACAAATGGTCTGAAAATGTCAATTGGATATTTCAGTGTTTATTTTTATGCACAGTATAAAATACTCCGAGCACCTGTTTTTACTTTGTTATTGTGGAGTACTGTATTGTCTTAGAATGATGAGAAAAAAAGATTTAAATCGACTTTAATACAGTATGAGTGTGAAACACAACAACATGTGGAAAACCTTCTGTTGGCACTGTTGAGACCTAAACTCCTCACAACTATCGAAAACCAAATCGAATGAGTAAATTAAATGTCCGCCTCATCACTCAGCATAAATAAATGCAAATACTGTACTTATATGAAAACATCTGTTCAGTCAATCATGATTTTATTCATTAACATGCAAAAAAAATCAAATGATGTACAGTGCTTTTCACATTGATTAATTACATCACATCAAAATTTATAAGCTTAAGCATATACTGTAGGAATATTTGCATGAATCTACTATGTTTATTGTCGAAAATACAGTATTTATTTTAAATGTCCAGCTTTTAATGCATTTGCCACATCTTGATATTTTAGAATATATTTTAGGAGATCTTTCTTATAAATAGCATTTTTATATATACCATCATGAAAAATAATAATTAAAAATAATTCTGCATCTATTTAAGGTGTGCCAGCTGCCACTGTTCTTATATGGCTGTTTGTCAGGGTAAATCATTCAGTGACAACCCTGTAAATTTTCCATGTACAACAGGTACATCTGTATGAATAAATTGTTTAAATGTATGTATCATGAGCTATTGATCATTGATTTATGTAAACGACTCTGTTCAGATGTAAGTAAATGCTCTTTGCTGCGCTGTTTGGGGGAAGTGGCGGATTACTAAACCGATCACATGGTTTAGCAAGTGCGCGGATTAATAAAACTGGGTGTGGATTAATAAACCGATATGTTGTTGTGTGCGCGGACCACTGAGCTTCTCCGGATTCTTAAATTGACACATTGTTACCATTTTTACCATCTTGTAGACATAGAATTTCCTTATCATAACTGTGTTGTATTGTTTTTAATCACTCTATACACAATCCATGATTTAGTATACTATTTTACCAATGGAATAATTTTTCTTTGGAAAAATTATTTTCCTCCTTACTAGGGGGTCCCACATTAAGGCTACTACTACCACTCATTTGGGAGGGCCGAAGACTATCCTGTGTTTCCTCCAACCACGTGATGCCAGCCGACCGCATCTTTTCGAACTGCTCACTCAGGCACCATTGTGGGCGGAGTAACACACTCAGAGAACAGCGCTATCCACTCCTTCCGCTTGCGTGAGCTCACAGACGCCCCTGATTGGCTGTAGAGTCGTGATTAATGTGGAAGCGCTAAGTACTTCCCCTTTGAGAGAGCTCGGCCAATCAGCTCTCTCAAGACCTCCAGCTGCGAGAGGTTACAGCATCACTCAGGAATCGAACTTGCAATCTCCGGATGATAGGGCGAGTGCTTTACCACTTGGAAGCCCTTTCTTTGATTTTTATATAGAATATAGTAATTATTAATCATAATTAATTATAAACAATAACGCATGTGATAAAGAAAATTTCCATCTCTTCCATTCCAGGGATTAAAAAACATTAACAATGTCAATTTTAGAATCTAGAATCCAGAAGATTTGAAATTCACACAAATTTAAGAAGAAGCCTGAAGCACTGCAGGTCTTTAGAAAGCCCTCAGACCCCAGAGGGTTAAAAGTAATCTTTGTCCCAGGAGCTGAGTTTGCTTAAAGTGGGGAAGGGTGCATTTTTGTTTTTCCTCCCTGGCCTCACAGTTTTTGTGTGAGGAATCTGAATGTATAGGTGTAAAGGGTGAGACATGTTCACACCTGGGGAAGTGAGGAAGGGTGAATAATTAATTTACATTTGAATGTTGTCTGACATTGTAAAGCCACACAATAACAATAAAACAACAACAACAACAACAACAAACCGAGAATGAATAGTGAATTAAGATGCCCTGATTATACTGCATAAATATTGTTTAGTACAGCAAAATTCCTAAAAAAAATCCTTTGAAACATTTATACAAAATGTAAGACAATTCATTTTTTTAGTTTTTCTAAATTTCAATTTTGAAAGTCTATTTTTTCAGTTATTTCTATTAGTTATTAAATAATAGTTTATTAGTAATAGTAAAGTTTGATGTCTTAAAATATTTTTTTTTATAATAATAAAGAGATACAAACAGCTATATAACAAATAGTGAACTTGCTAGTGTGTGAACTTGATCGTCTGTATAAACAACACAAACAGCATATTTAACAAATGTTTTTTTTTTCATTATTGTTCTTTAATCATTATTGTACAGCAAATGTCAATAGCTCTGGTTCAGATTTTTCATGTATGTTGTATAAAAAACTCAGATGTGTAAATTACCATCACTGTAGTAATTTTTCGATGCAACATATTGTTATGACTTTTTTTATGATTTAAACTCTACATACAATTGCAGTCTGTTTTGCAAAATGTCCCTTTGCGCCACCTGGCGGTCATTTCATGACTTTGAAATGAGACTGATATATTTTGTTGTTTTGCTGCGGCTATGAGCGCAGTGGTAATAGGGATTCTGCTTGGCTACCTACTGTAGTATCAATGGCATTGACCAGATATTGGTAAAACTAACAGATCTTCGGGACTTCATTGTTGTCATTGGGATATCACTACGTTGCTGCTACTATACTGTACAATGGAGCTCTCACTAAGACCTCTTTAGACTAGTGTTATGACCATGCTAGGTCCTCGCCATGTTGTAGAAGACCACTCATGCATGTTTATGTAATGTTTATAGAATTTACTTATAAATACTGGATCCAATTCCGCACACCAACACTTCATAATGAAAAGAGCTGCATATGCCGTTCTATTTATACCAACCCACTGGACACAATGATGACATAGTAAGCATGTGATAATCACCGGGTAAATGTGCGATGCGATCTGATCGGACATAATAATAACTCGTTTCAATTTCATCAGACCTGGTGAACACCTGATCATGTGCATGATAGGAAATTAGAGATGCACTGAGAAGCTTACAGGGACGTGGCTGGGAAGTAGTATGAACTTGTTAAATGCATATTTTCCGCTCTGACTTTCCGTATTGCACTTTTGACCTTGGTGACTCGTTACTGAATGAGTTTGAGAGTGAACTGGATTTGTATTTTCTCATAAACTGAGTTAACTTTGAGTTCAAATGAATCTGACTAACTGAAAAGAGAGACTTCTCAGCATTGGTTTTGGCTTTTTAACAACCCAGCATTTTAACCCATGTTAAAACATTTTTTTTTTTTTTTTTTTTTAACCAGAGCTGAATAGAACAGACCAATGCCAATACTGGGATAATTATTGTTTATAATTGGTCATCATTCTAAATTCAGTGCTTTTTAAATAAATATAACTCACACATCCAGGGTCCTTCAGGAAGATGCTGAGCTTGGGTTACTGTCTGTGGTGTTGTAGGTTTTTTAGTTTTCTCCCATCACCCAGATACATGCATGTAGGTGGACTCAAGACTCTAAGTAGGCCTACAGTAAATGCAAATGCACTGTATGTGTGTGTTTGAATGAATTGGCATTGAGTGCATTCTTGCCTTCTATCTGGTTTTCCCAGTATAGACACCAGACCCTCCTTGACCCTATCCATGATAAAGCAGCAAACAATTAACTCTTAGGTTAAAAACAAATAATACAAATCAGTAAAATGGTACCTCTAGTGCCCTTGGACTACCCTACATAAACAAATCCATTCGGATTTGTCCAATCCTCCATAATACATCAACTACAAACACATGTACTGTAGATTATCAAACTACACATGGTATTAATGCCCTTTATTTTGGGACGTTAAACAAAGCAGGGTCTGACAGTAACATTACATGCTCAGAGGCAATTATGAAGTCATCTAAATGACAGTGTATGGATTGTGACTTCAACATGTACTGATGAAGTCAGTGCTTCGTTGACCAAAATGAGAGCTTTAATGGATGCTACAATATGACATGGCCTCAGGCCATATCCGCTTGGCTTGGTCGCCTTTCTTCATGTGGGTGCTCCAAATGATTTGCTGGAACAAATAAGGGAAAGGGATACTGGCACAAAAAAATGGCTTGGACGAACAAGCTTGTAACTACCCACCACTCTGCCCTTCCAATCTGTTCGAGTTACTTTAATGTGCAATATCTGTGGGTTTCTCGTTTCAAAAGTCTGTGGGTTTCTCGTTTCAAAGTAGTAACACAGTACACTGTCTCTAATTAACTTCAGATAAATATCAGGACTTACACACACACACGGAAAGTGCACGCACAATATGTCCTAGTAATGTGCCAGACCCTGAGGATTGCAGACGGTGAGGCAGATCGATATAAGACAAACAGCTGTTGGACACCGCGATTCCATTACCTCCCTGCGGTGGATCAAAACATCGCCTGCGCCAGAAGTAAGCAAACCTGGACAAACCATGAGCATTGGGGCAGTTGAAGATGAGCAGCACCGCTGTGATAACTCAACTCCATCATGCTGGAGGCCAGATGAGAACGGACCAGCAGGGAGAGTTGAAACCAGAGAACACCCCTGCATGCCATTAGCTCTATTCAGCAGGCAATGAAGCAGTGCTGTCATGCGGCTACAGAAGTACAGCGCCTGATATCGCAATTCATCTTTATTCCACCACCAGCATACATGTGTTCTTAGTTTCTTTCCTTCTTTATCACATCTGCCTCCACGTGCTGTCTTTCACTTTCACTGAGAAACAGGCGAACAGAGAGTCTCGTGCAGAATGCATTAATTTACCCTGACGCGGGAACACGTTTCTTGTTCTCTTAAATCTTTCTCTTTGCAGCTTTGATTCCTCTAAAACAGAATTCGAAAACATCATGCAAAATAAGAAAATACTAAGTGATGTGCATTATCTCTATGTCAAACAGCTTTTTGTTGTTGACAACAGTTACGTTCTTATTTGTTTTCTTTTTTCCCCATTACACCGAGTCTCAACTAAATTACCACTCCTCTCGGCAATCATCCCATTTTCGTGCTATTTACCAACACTGGCTTACGTTTAATCCATCCTTATCTTTTTTTTTTTGGTATGGTAAGTAATTCATTTAGAATATTACTAGCTGTTATTTATTTCTTAGTCTTCTTTCTGTTTAAGATGCAAGCTCTGTATGTAAATGCAGATCTATTGATCAGTAACAACAACTCTATTGATCTGTAACAACAATAATTCACCTCGACACATATGTAATTATTAAGCGCACATAAAAGCAATGAATTGTCAATATATTCAACATGTACTGTCGTTTCTCTTGATGAGTACAGTATTTGCTACAAAGGTAATTACGATGTCTCGCAGCTCACTCATTCTCCATTGGGCTTATCCGGTATACTGTAGGGTCGCAGGAGACCTGGACCCTATCCCAACTGCCTTGAGTCAGCGTACACCCAGGACAGGGTACCAAACCATTGCAGGGAACAAGTACACACAATACAGGCTACTTGGATTTATGGGAGGAACCCAGAGCACCTGGCTACAGTACTAACCCCTACACCACATATGCGATCCCAACAAAAGCAACACATTTTTAAAAATAATTTTGAAATCTATATTGACTTCAGTGTACAGATTAATGACACTGAATTGCAATTAAGTTGCAACTCTACAAATGAGGAAACGTCCAAGGGGAGTAAGTACTTAGTAAGTGCTCAAAATGTGACATTTAGTAGTTCTTGCCACACCTTTGTTCGACTCACAAAGACTGAGCAGCCACCTCTTTCACACGTTGTAATACTGTTGCTACGTGCTGCAGATCTCACTTTTAATTAATTGTGTGATAAATAAATAAACACATAAATAAACAAATTAACAGGATTATTATTATTATTATTATTATTACAGTCATGCAAAATGCAAATAAAGTGTTGCTGAATGGATGATTGTTTATTTAAATCTGTATGTATAAGTGTATGATTGTGTGATAAGTGTATGATTGGTATATACTGTATACTGTATATATATACCAATCATACACTTATACATACTCATATTATTTATGCATGAATTGGGCTTAGATGCCAAAAGTTTTCCGATCCCCCACTGACACAGCGTAAGCCCAGACCGAAGCTCTACAGTCTACGATTTCAAACAAAGCAGACCACATGCAGGAGGAGCTTTTAGAGGGAATTAAGCAGGCATGACATAGATGCCTGACTCCAGACTAGTGCAATAATGGGGCTTTTATCATCATGGCCCAATGTCCAGCAGTACTCTGGCCATGAATAGCTCAGTGAAGAGCATAATTACACACTGACCAGGATGAGAAAGTGCTTCAGAGATGTCAATTGCACGGTTAGTTAGACCTTCAGTAGGAAATGTTCCGCTTTCCACTACAGGATGTGTCCCTAAAAGGGTTTTTTTTTTTTCTGTGTATGCTTGCTTTGCTGAATGCTTCTGTACCGAATGGAAAATATGGGCTGTAAATTTGAAAACCGTGATTATTCACCAGCTCCAGTCTTTAATGTGGATATAAATTATTCTAATTCAACAGCTGTACCATGTTGGCTTTCTGCAGTTTGATCTCGAATCTGTATTTTCATACATATTAGCACTTCTCCTCACGTCTTCTATAGTCCCTCTATTTCAATCTGGCAGTGATGCCCTTTATCTCAGTTATGGTGGATAGTACCAACCATCAATTAAAGTCCAGATGCCCAGATTTGAATGAAAGTGGATCCCCAACCCCCACACATACACATAGTCTCACACAACTGGGAATTTAGGCTAAAGAATAAAAACTGCACTGGACGCTTTGGAGCTTCTGCAGTCATGTGAATTGAGGGACAGGGACATGGCATCTGTCGCGGTGCCTGAGAGAGCAGCCTGGCTCAGATCTGCTTCTTCATCTAGGAACATGATTACTGCTGCTGTAAAACGAGTTGGAATTAGCTCAACTGTAATTATTCCTGATGTGCTGTACAGGAAACAGACAGAAAAAAATGCAGCCATTGCTGCTGCCATAGAATTAGGCAATGTGTGGCAGACTGATTAGGTGTGTGTGCGTATGTGTGTGTATTCGTGTGTCAGGTGGCCAAGATGAGAGCAAGGGAACGAGCCCATCTGTTTGATTAGACAGAGAAAGTGTAGCACAGCACAAAAACATGCTATTAGGGAAGCAGGGCTTTCAGCCCATTCCAGGAGAGGTGCTGTGTTTTTTGTTGTTGTTTTTTGAACAACAGCTGAGACTCAGCTTATGACTCACTCGCAAAACCTGATAATCCAGTGGAGAGAGAGAGAGAAATATGTTCACATGTAAAAGCAAGTAGCCTCACTCATTCATCACATCACATCACATCACATCACAGCAAATATTGCAGGCTTTGATGCACAAGTGCTGCCAGTTGTGGCCGTGATTGCGAGGCTGTGTGTGGACAGCAAATAGAAAGATGTAAATGTCAAGTGGTGCGCTGAGCAGGGGCTTTGATCCCACCTGATTTTCCCCACACTACCTCAGAGGCAGCTTCAAGAGGAGACACCATGGCCAACAGACACATACACACATCGATACACAAACCTGCTTTTTTATATTATGAGTTCAAAATGGGTCTAATGAGAATTTGAAAGCTGGCGCGGTGGAGTGGTGGTTAGCACTGTGGCCTCCAGGTTTGACGGTTCGAGTCCTCCTTTGGGTCTGCGTGTGTGGAGTTTGCATGTTCTGCCCGTGCTTGGTGGATTTCCTCCAGGTACTCCGGTATCCTCCAACAGTCCAAAGACATGCAGATAAGGATAACTGGAGTGCTCACATTACCCATAGCGTGTGAGTGTGTATATGTGTGTGTGCCGTGCGATGGATTGACACCCCGTCCAGGATGTTCCCCGTCTTGTCCCCTAAGTCTCCTGTGATAGGCTCCAGGCGCTAACCCAACCTGTATACAGGATAAAGTGGTATAGACGATGAGTAAGTGAGTGAAATTAACCATAGTGTGTGTGTGCGTGCTTGTGCCCTGTGATAGACACCCCGTGTCCTCTGAGATAATTTGAAGTTGATCACATGAACACGCAAGAGCAGCTCTAATTTAATAAACCACTATGTCAAATGCCTTTGAGTGCAGGTGTATTGAGCTGCTGAAAAACACCAACGAGTATTAAAACCAAAAAAAGTGACAAAATGGACTTGCATGTGTAGATGACGATCAGGTGAAACTACAGCAAGGTGAAACTTGAACTCTATGACAACAACAGCTCAGCTCTTATTCTGACACGTTTGCAAAAGTGTAATAATAAAAAAAAAGTGATATTACATTGCAAACATGTTATCAAATTAGCAATGACAGACTACAAAGTCATGACATGGTTAGCAGGCATGATAAAGTCCTACCATATTCATAACACATAAAATAACAAAAGATGGGTGTATTCAAAAGCATACTTGTTTCTGTTGGCTGACCCATAATGCATTGGAGCCAATCACCATACCCAGAGAAAAAAAAGAAGAAGACAAAAAAAAGATTTTCGAAAAATATTATTTTATATGCTTATACAATAAGAAACGCCAAAATAAAGATAGAATAAAAATTTAAAATTTCAAGCATGACCAGTTTACTGAAACATTTATACTTTTATTAGAGCACCCCAAAACAGTACAGCAACAAAGGATAGCAACAAGGAACCAAGGTCTGGTATGAAAGAAGCAGTTTGATCAACTGAGCAGCCGAATCAGATTCTACACAATATCTCTTCTGTTATCTGCTATAGCCATGGGGCAAAGTCTTTCTTCTATAAAGGTGTTATGATTTCGAAAATTGCTTCTTTTAAATAGCCATAAAATGGCTTGATATTTTTTGAACAAGAATGTTACACAGACTAGACACTTAAACAGTGTCTTACTGAGACTCCGAGTTATTACTGAGCATACAGGTTAGACGGCGATTCATCTTCTATCTTTACTTGCAGACAGCTAAAGAGACACAAGTCTATTTATAGACTATAGATTATAGATTATAGTTATTAGTTGAGATGAAGGTTTTAAATAAAACAAGATTTTGATTTCTGGTAAGTTCCATTTATGGCTTCGTGTCATATACAGATGTTAAAATCCAACATGTTATTAATGGCACTAGCACTGCACTGTAAAGACATACTGTATGTCTCATACTTGCATTACTTCAGTGTAAACTCTTTCAGAATAAACTGAACACTTACGCTTTGTTCAAATAGCAAGCCAAATCTGATTTATTAATTTAATCTGTTTTTTGTTTTTTTCTTGGACTGTGTATTTATTGCACAAACTATAAGTACGCAAATTCATTTGCTTTGTTACTGACATGTACTTTCTGAGTAATGCATGATGGAAAAAATTAAAGGGTTAGATTGGTAATGAGTCAAATATTTCTCTTTCTGTTGTGTTTAAACATAAGAGCAATGTCCAGTTATGATTTATAGTAGATGGATTAGATGCATAAAATGCAGATGACAGCTTATGATACGGCAGAGCATGCTACATGCCCTGTTTGGTATTTAGTGGCTTCACTGCATGACATCAAAACTGACTATGCTGAAAATTATGAAATTATTTAAATTATACTAATTAAGGGCATTTTCATTAGAAAAATTAAACATTTCCAGGTATTTATTTGAAATGAAAGCTCATTGCAAACCCTAGAGAATGTATGTATGTGCCTATGTATGTAATTACTCTCACCGGCCACTTCTTTAGGTACAGAAGTTCAACTGCTTGTTAATGCAAATATCTTCTCAGCCAATCTCACTGCAGCAACTCAGTGCATTTAGGCATGTTGACATAGTCAAAATCTGCTGAAGCTTAAACTAAGCATCAAAATGGGGGGAAAATGAGATTTCCATGACTTTGGCATGATTGTTGGTGCCAGACGGGCTGGTCTGAGTATTCCCAAAACTGCTGATCCACAGGGATTTTCACACACAACCATCAGATTTACAGAGGATGGTGTGAAAAAGAGAAAATATCCAGTGAGTGGCAGTTCCCTGAGCTAAAATGTCTAGTTGATGTCAGAGGTCAAAGGAAAATGGCCAGACTCGTTTGAGCTGATAGAAAAGCAACAGTAACTCACATAACATCTCGTTACTACGGTGGTATCTGAAGGGCATCTCTGAATGCACAACACATCGAACCTTGAAGCAGAAGCGACAGCAAACCGCACCAGGTGCCATTCCTTTTAGCTATGAGCAGGAAACTGAGGCTACAATTTACATGCACTCACAAAAATTGTACAATAAAAGATTGAAAAAGCGTTGCCTGGTCTGATGAGTCTCGATTTCTATAGCGACTTTCAGATGGTAGGGTCGAAATTTCGCATAAACAACATGAAAGCATGGATCCAGCTATTTATGCCCACAGGATAATGGGCAATGTCACAAAGCTAAAATCTTCTCAAAATGGTTTCTTGAATATGACAATAAGTTAGCTGTACTCAAATGGCCTCCACAGTCACCAGCTCTCACTCCAATAGAGTACCTTTAGGATGTGCTGGTTGGAGCAAAATATTTAAGAAATGTTTCCAGCTACAATCAATGCTACAAAGAATTAAGGCAGTTCTGAAGGGAAAAATGGGTCCAACTCAGTATAAGCAAGGTGTACCTAATGAAGTGGCCAGCGGGGATATATGCATGTGGATATTTGACACTGCTGAAAATCATTCCTTCACAAATCAAATGTTCAAAAAATCAAAGAGAAAAACATTTTCGTTCAGGGTTTTTCAATATGACTTTAGATATTATGGTGCAAAAAAAACATGCAGTTCTACTTACACGGTAGAAAGCTATGGCCTCTCGGTCCAGGGCACGGCTCACTGCAACCTCTCCTGTCAGTTTGTTGATACTGAAAACACCTTTCGGGTCCTGATCTGCTCCTTTTCCCGTCAGCCGAAAAATATGGTCCTCTTTCATACTAGATGAGATCACCTGCAGCATCAATACACACACACACACACACACACACACACACACACACACACACACACACACACACACATACACCCCCACACACACCCACATATAAATGCATATTTAACATAAAAAAAAAACTGAAATAGCAATGTGCTACAATCCAATAATAACTCAATCAATAAAGAATGAATGTCGGTAAGCAGGAATGATTAGCCTCATCATTTCAATGGAACAAATTAGATTGAGTGATTATACTGGCATGTTTATATTGCGTGTACAGCTACATTAATATGACATTGTTATGGTTTTAATGAAGATGGTTAAACACTCAATTTACTCCAGTGACACAGTGTGTGACAACACAAATGTTTTATATTCCAGTTGATTATATGTGACCCGTAGTACTCACATGTGACTGGAAAGATCAGAAGCGGTCCATGAGAATGCAGCAGGTTAGGGGAAAACAGAACAAACAGAAAAAGCACACGTTACAAACACTCCTTTCAGAAATAAACACACACAACATATGAAATCTAGAAATCTCTGTTGAATTCTCAATCCTGTAACAGCACAGTGTTTATTTGTCTTATCGAACACAGATTTGTCAACAATTGCAATTTCAGCTTTGCTTTATATCTTTTTTCATCTCCTTAACCCTTGTTATACCAACATAAAATTTTTATCAACTTGGATCCAAGCATACCCTATTGCAATAATATGATATAAAATGCAATTCAGTTTTTTTTCATAAAAGAAAAAAAAATCACAAAATAAATCTTCATTTTTTTTCTTACAATAATATTCAATAAAATAGAAAAAAAAAATTATTTGACTAACACCAGTTAAAGTCAGCATTTATATACGTAGATCAAATTTCATTGCTAGTGCTTATTTTAATACAGAAATCACCAAATAGGCCTGAACAAGTGAAATAAATCATCTTTGTCTTACATATTTTTGTATATTTTGTCTAATAGTTAAGCAATATCACATGAGAGGGAGTGCTGTTGTACTAAATAGCAGCACGGCTGTGATGCGGTTGTAAACATGAGCAAAAACTCAAATCAAAAACTCATACTACAGTTCCACAAAAAAAAAGAAAAATTATTATCAACAGATTATAATTTTATTTAGTTTAACCAGTTATATTGCTCCACCAGGAAATATCCTTCTGTAACTGGCAGAACTAACAAACTGTGACTGGAGGAGTCCTTGCCAGATTTACTTTAGATTCCCATTTATTCTTCTTAAGAATATGAGCTAATTTCAGGGGTTTCAGAGATGAATCCCGAATGGGGTAAAAAGGAAAGCTCTTGTTCCACACACCAAGTAGTGCTCTTGAGAACGGGTTTTGGAGGGCTTTAGAATTCAGCCTCAGAACAACTTAGAAGCAATTATTAAGGAGACAAAATGTTGTTTAATCTGACATAATGTTATCAAATGTGTTTGTTTGTTTTTTTCCCTGAAAGTGCTTCCTTTACTGGTTTTAATTGTGGCATTTAATTGACAATTTTGGCGGGTAGCTGTGCAGCTCTCCTCTAATCAGATTGCTCAGTTAAAACTAACTTGCATAATATCCAAAATACGATACAATAGCAATTTATTTGTCTGGTGCCATAGTTCATGTCAAGTTCTATAATGTTCTAAATTTTCTAGAACCTTACAACTTGCAAATGAACTACACCAGATGGAATAAAACATAAAACTCAAATGTAAATGGACACTTCCATGCAAAGGTCAACCTCAACATTGGGAAAAAAAAGTCCAATGCTGAGCATCAAAAAGCATAAAGAGGCACAAAAATGTTGAAATCTACAATAAAAAAAGAAAAAAAAAGGTGAAAAGGTCAGCAATAATTGTTCATTGGATAATTTCATAATTCTTTTTCAAATGTTCCAGGGTAAAAGTTACTATTTAAGTGTTTTATTCATATACTGCAGCTTATACAGGACTGATTCAGAAATGTCACCTCAAAATGTGAAAATGTCACATCCATAACATCACTTTATCAGAAATCTTTTATTTCGCTGCATTTTCAAATTTGCACTTTTTGTCTTTATTCAAGTCACTTTCATAGTAGAGCTATAAGGCTTTCTGTTGTCTTTATAATTTAGTGCTTGTACTCTCCCATAAGCATTTGTACATTTGGTGTCATATCCCTAATGCTGCTAAAATGCTGTATATTTTCCAGATGTAAATGATTATATAAATTGCTGAAGATTATATAAGCTGAAGAGGTTACTTCATAAGGTATGCACATTAATTTCATAAAACTAACCTTGTACATGCTTTAAGGCGTTTTGTTTACAAATTTGAGTCTAAATAATTTTAAAGGTTTTAGTGCTATTATTTTCTATTTCTCTTTATTTCTCTATTATTTTCTTCTCTTTTATGTAAAGAACTTTGAATTACCATTGGGTATGAAATGTGCTATACAAATAAACTTGCCTTGCCTTAAATGTCACATTCATAATGCTTAACATACTGAAACTGTTACCTTTGATAAAGAATTCATTAAATAAATATAAGTATGCCTATAAAGATTTAACTAATTCTTTGAATACAGTACATCAGTATGACATGGAATTATATACTTGGTGAGGTGCAGTTGTACACCTGAACCTCCGCCCCCACAGCCACCCCTATACAGTATGGTTCAGGTAAAATAAATAAATAAATAAATAAATATTTTTAACAACCAGGAAGTTGAACCTCGACCCTGGAGGTGCGAGACCACAGCGCTAAACACTAAACCACTGTTCCGCACAATAAAAGCTAATTTAAGCAGATTTAAAAACATAGAACTAACTTGTCCTTCAAATGTTGCACAATTTTAAATACTAACCCCAACCCTCACCCACCTCCATATCCTTAAATTCTCAGTTATATCAGTTAATGTCATTCACACTAGTATTTTACTGCAGTTTCATGTTGGCTGAAGTGGCAATTTAAATGCATTACTTGTTACATAATGACTATAGGCTGATAGTAGATTTGTAGCAGTACCCGCACTCTCATTTAACCACTGCGTGGTACATTTAATCAGTCAATTACATTAAATGGGAAAATCTAAATTTACAGACAAATGTAAGTAAAATAAAAAAATATCTAAGAAATAGCATGGACATAAACTTTTTATGTTCTTCATTTACATGCTTATCCAAGACTAATTTTAATGCAGTTTACTTTTTAGTCTACTGCAATTAATCATAGGCTCTGCAAACTTTATTTTTTTTAATTATACTAAAAAACACCATCTAAGCACTTTCATGGTGCGATAATAAAACCTCGCAAATATGTAGAGCAGATTATGCATATATGTATTATGTATATGTTTAAGTCTATATTTTCAGTAATAAATTCTTTTTAATGTAGCTCTGGGTCAGATGAACATTAATTGCTATAAATCACAATATGCAGATGAGAGAATTAGTGAACCAAATTGCTAATGAGAAAATTTATAAGTGGTCCTTTGCAATTCCCTGCATGCTCTTGTGTTAGAAATGTTGTGCAAAGAAGAACTGCACTAAGAGTGGGTGTGACCAACTTTTTTTCTTTTTTTTTTCTTTTTAAATCTAGCCAATTAGAAGTGACTGCAAACTGTCTCGCATACGCTCGGGGGTCTAGAGTATAGCAGTATCTCATTTAAATAGCTAAAGCTCCAGAGCTCACGCTTTCCATTAAAGCTGCAGCTTATGCTCTCCTGCAGTAAAATCACTGGGTTGTCAAGAAGATTCACGAATATCAGAGTGGATCTGTCATAAAGAAGTATAAACATGATAAATTATGAGCTGAGCACAAATGTGCCATGTCATCATGCATGGAAAATAACAAACTACATGTACTCTCATTAAAGTACTTGAGTGCATGGGTCACTGTCATGTGGAGTAGAATTAAAGGTGCAGTACAGTACGTGATTTAAATCCAAAAACACTCTGGTGTTTGAAAAGAGGTGGCACAGACTGTGCTACACAGCGCTATTCCAGCCAGACACCAACAAGGGGTGTGTTTGCTTGTGCACAGGATACAAGGAAAGGGACAAGAAGGGGTGTATGGAAAGATATGTGGGGCAACATGTAAGACTGTATACACAGATAAACGTCAGTGGACCAATTTGTCAGTTTTAAATGATTCAAAGGAAACAGAGTTACAATGATCTGCAAATTATCAAGGCCAAAACCCTTGGAGATATCAGACTTTTACAGCTCAGCAGGCCAACTCATGGAAACAAACAGTTAAGCCATTAGCTAGCTTACTGAGCTAGATTAGCTAGCTATTTTCTCATGTTTTACAGTTTGAAATTACTAATTTAAATTAAAGATGTCACTTCAGTTTCAGTAGTGTGGGCATTGGTGGCGCAGTGTAGGTTTCTCGCCTGCCATGCAGAAAGCCCGGGTTTAATTCCCACCCAATGCCCAAACCCCAGTCACTAGATGCAGTGCTGGTCCCAAACACAATTAAGCTTAAACTTTCCTCAAAAAGGGCATCTGGTGTAAAACCTGTGGTAAGTTGAGTGCGGATTGGATGGTGGCGGCCCCTCGATAGTGGCAGCCAAAAAACTAACAACTTTAGTTTCAATAGTGATTACTTTCTATAAGTAAGCTCGGCATCTTTGCTAGATAGTTATCTGTGTATCTAAAAATATGTTTAACATAAGCTACCTAGATAGCAAGTTAAACTACCCAGCAAGCTTCTGAATTCCCAACAGAATGTAGCTGAATTTGCTAGCAAGCTAAACCGCTATTTACTTTATACTGTAGGTTTAGAGTAATCGTTCAGAGACGTATTCATCAGATATGAGGCTGATATCGTTAATTTTCAATCTGTGTAAATTTTGGACATATAAAATGTAATTTGTAATTACTCAGGATGTTTTTCACCAGATTTACACTTTCATTGAATATCAATGATCTTGAATATTAATATATTAGCTATTCATAAAGTAGCATTATTCCCCCCATTACAAGCTAGTGTGTTTTGTACATTTCCATCACTGCCTTCGATACTCGTCACCCAGCAGTCTCACAGCAATGTGTATCTTCCCATCCCTATATAATTTCCATTCTTGGCTTGCAGAAGACCTCTTAGTGGCTGTGTGCCTGTCTCGACAGCGGTTGCTGTAGAAGTCTGCTTTCTGCTCAAGCTTTATGTTTTTTGCTGTACACAGCAAAGTGTCTCTATCTCTATCGATTTGTCGGAAGTTTAAAAAAAAAGTTATTAAAGATATGATGTGCTTCTGCAGGTAGGAGGAGGACAAGAAGAAGAAGTGCATGGGGATAAAGAGTCGAAGAGAAAACCAAGCCTCAGGAGGACTCATGGGATGGCAGCAAGGAGGAGAAGGTGATAATGATGGAAGAATAGAGGGAAGAATGGAGCCGAGGTGAGCTCGAACTCTGAGAAGACAGGATGTGAATGAGAGAAGGGGATCAGAGTGAACAAGTCTAGCTGCAGGGTGCAGAGAAGGTGTTGAGATGTTGTAGCAATTGATCACAAGAGGATCAATTGTCACTTCCTTCACTGCTATACTATTTACAGTGCACACATGACACACATGGTGGTACTAGACGCACACACACACACACACACACATTGTTGTTCAGCTTTCTTCTCAGTTATTAAAAGCATGCTGAGTGCAGCCTATCGGGAAGTGCTCACCTATTTCTATCAGCTCTCATTAGGAGAAGAGAGAACATAAAAGAGAAGCAGGCTGCTGTCACTGTGGGGGTATGACAGTAAGGAGGAGCTGCAAACACTGACGCTATACACAATGGAGCAGTCAGGGTGAGAGGAAGAAACCACACACACACACATACATACATCAAAACTTATTCTACTGTAACAGTGCAGATATTTTCAAATATCTTTAGATATTTTGAGCATAACAGTACACATAAAGTGCATTAACGTCTGCACATACAGATCGTGACTGTGGCATGAGTGTGAGTGTTGAGGTTAAATCAGCTGAGTATTTAAGAAACCGCTATTATCTTGGGATTTTCATTTTACACAGAATGGTGCAAAAACACACACACACACACACAAAAATGCAGCAAGAAGCAAATGTGTGAGTGGAAGTGTCTCGTTAAAGAAAGAGGTCAGTAGAGAATGACTAAAATGAATCGTGCTGACAAGCAGGCTACGGTAACTCAAACACCCAGTTTTTACAGCTGTGGTGAGCGGAAAAGCATCACAGAACACATAAACATGTCAAACCTTGAAGCAGATGGAGTGTAACAGGAGTGAAGAGCAAACTGAGTTCTACTCCTGTCAGCCAAGACGAACATAGACTCACTGACACTGGACATTTATAAACACACCGAAGTAGGGTTTTAAAAGGTAAGGTTTTGAGAGGCACATTTTTCCCACAATTCCTTATGGGGTGATAGTTGTGTCAGAAGTTAGCAAGATTTTTTTAAATAAATTTTTTTGTTTATTAAAAACTGAAAAACAAAATCTATATTCCACACAAAACCTTAAGCCTAAGAGTGAGAGTCAAACTGAGGTAAAGCTAGTCAAACTGAGGCTCGCTAATATCATTATAGCATTGACTCATTTCAGGATCCGCATCCTTCGATGTAAGCAGACTCCAGGGCTTTTTAGGCTTGTGGCCTTCACAGACTCCATAGACCGCTAAGGCCGAACCAAAATGAGACGGTCTGATCTATGGAGGACTTCCTAATTGAGTCACCAGCTGTTTCCACCCTTACTCTCATATCAATGTAATATACTGTAAAGTATTAATTTTCTTGTTGTTAAAAAAAAAAAGCTGTGGCACTGGTCAGATGCAAGAGCTGAGCTGCCATTGGTTAACTTTGTCTAATAACACTTACTAACAACATTTTACAAAAACCTGTCTCTCAGGGGCCAGATTTCATATAAATGCCCTCACTCACTCATCTTCTATACTGCTTTATCCTGGGTCGAGCCTATCAAAGGAGGCACAAGGCAGGGCACACCAGAGGTGTGGACTCGAGTCATGTGACTTGGACTCGAGTCATGAATTTGATGACTTTAGACTCGACTTGACAAAATATAAAAAGACTTGCAACTCGACTTGGACTT
>JAQMYJ010000038.1:12343600-12365129 GCA_030014305.1 Clarias laeviceps
CTCTCTCATCTTTTTAAGTGGGAGAACTTGCACAATTGGTGGCTGACTAAATACTTTTTTGCCCCACTGTATATGCCCTTGTTTTTTTTTAAATTATTTTTAAACTCTTTTTTAAAATTATTTAATTTATATATTTATATATTTTTATAATACAACTATTTTTAATATCCATATCCTGCATTTACCATTGTCTCTTCAGGTCTCTTCACCAGCCCACAAAGAATAGGTTTAGCCACAAAATATTCACCTTTGCATCCATTGTTTTCAGGGAAAAGAAGGCCACATTTGACGGAGCCTTCAAAATGGGATAGCCTTAGATGTGAATATAGCCCCTGAATTGACACACACCACATCCACACACACACACATGCCTGCAGAGTCTATCAGTTTATGTGTTTAATATTATCATTTAATAAATGTATCCTGCTAACAGAGGCTCAGATAATTTGAGCAGGCTTGCTAATTATTATATGTTTATTATGTTTTCAAGCCTAATGAGGCATGTGTTGCTCCTTTTTTCTCTCATTTTTTGCCGCAATGCTTCTGTGCACTTTGCTCGAACAATGTTCAGCTGTATATTGCTGTGCAATAATAAATCAAAAAGACTCTTATGAGTCATTATATCACTTGAGGAATTGATGCTCTCTATTGTAATTATGTACTGAAGAAAGTTAGCAAAAATTATAGTACTTTTTTTTTTTCAATAAGAGATTTGGCTCGGTAGCAGCTGCTGACTGTATCATCAATCCTTATTCTCTTTTGCATTAGTCCAACAGATATCTGGTCCCAAGTCAATGCAGTTAGTCTTTTTTACCCCCATCTTTAAAACTCCATTCATACCTGGTATTTACATGTGTTTTGGATAACTGGATCATACTGTGCATGGTCAGATGATGTGCTGTAAAGGATTTAAATGCATCCTCACTTACCACTTGTCACTATAGTGGGTTGCCAGCTGTGCCAGAAGCAACACTATGTCTTTAAAAACCAGTCTCAAAGCTCAATATCAAAACTTACACAAAGTGTATATTTAGTTGTCAACAGACATTTTCGAATGAAACCACTGGACCCTGGATTTGTCACTAAAAGCTTTACATGTACTGCTAGCGGCAGTCTGTGTGGCATTTTGTGCAGCTTTAGTTCACCTAAACACTTTACTCATCAATCACACGAGCTGAAAGGTGCTCTTAACGAAAATAAAGGGAAATGGATGAAAACTATATATATGTAAGCTATAGCTTTAGCCATTTTTTTTTCCAATCTGGTCCATACATAACAAGTCATTATTAAGTCTTTAATAACAGTAGTTCAAATAGGACATTTCCACTATATCACTTCCTAAAAATAAAAAAATAAAAAATAAATAAAAAACTCTATTTTAAAGTCCAGCATTCATATTTAAAAGTAATTCATCTTTATGAATCAGGGCATACTGTACAACATCCCTAAGAAGATATTTTACCTACCATTTTGCCATTTATCATGCTGCACACAGTATATTGTTATAAATAAAGAATATTTATGAGACTGCTTAAACCTCACAGTAATGAGCAGAAAAGAGCAGGCATGACTAGTAATGCATGGTTTTATATACTATAGAGATTTAATTACTGTAAATATTACAAACTGCCCAACTTACAAACAAAAAAAATCTAAATAATAGAATGTCCATACACATCAGCCTGGATTTTAAAGCTATCTCAGCTCCATGTAAAAATCATGAACCTGGCGAGATTCGTGACTAGCCCGTCTGTCATTGTTGTCTGGAACGCATAAGATGCATTAGCGTTTCCACTACAAATGCACTACAAAACTCATGTCCCTTGCCAGCTTTCAATACAGCTGGAGTGAAGGGATCTTAATACATCTCTGAGACCTTCTGATTGTGCAGAATAACAGGACACAGTTATGAGAGTAAAACATCTCTTTATTTCTCTATATAATCCCCTGCTACACTAATGCACTTATCCCAGGTTTTCACTAGAGCTTGGGTACCATCATTGTAGAAAGTTTTCTCAGTATAATGGAGCCATGATTGGACTGCCTGCGTTATGTCTGTAACGCTGGCCTCCCAGGAACTCCTTTAATGGCCCAAACATGTGGAAATGGTTTGGAGCGGGGTCAGGACTGTATGAGGGATGTGGCAATAACTCCCAGTCGAGTTCCTGTAATCTACAAATGTTGATCGTGAATTATTGTTTGTATAGTTCCGACGACAGATGCGTCACTTCCGCAAGTTGGCGACGAGTTATCCGATGTGTTCCTTTTCAAGGATCAGGCGTGCAACTTGCTAAATGCCCATGGGAACAACTGCAGGGGGATCTGTGTGATCACAGCTTGCTTTAAAGCGTTTGCACCATTCAAATGTTTTACAACCTTAAGCACATACAAAAAATACAAAATGATGAAGCAAAATGCCTTCAAAATAATAATATTAAACATTTCCATGGAAACAAATACATAATCAAGAGAGATCAACAGTAATTACTGGTGTACTTTTAAAAAATGCAGGAACAGTTTGTGCAGTTTCATGAGGAAATTAGTTGGTAATTTTTTTAAGCATTCTGGACAATCTGCCAAATTATGACTCTCACACTTGCTTTTGTTTTTGCAGGTAATTCCTGACAGACTTTATTATAACATTGTATTGTTTTGTCTGGAAAGTGGTCTATTATGCACTATACTAGTTTAGTTTCTAATACCTAAACAATAAAAAAAAAATTAAATTGCAGGCGGTATGGTGGTGTTTTGTTTAGTGCTGTCTCAATGCAACTTTAGGGTTGGGGGTTCGAATCTCACCTTTGCTCTGTGTGCATTGAGTTTGTTCTGCCTGTGCTTGATGGGATTTTTCCGTGCCCCACCCGTTTCCTCCAACAGTCCAAAGATATGTGGTATGTATGATTCAGTGTGTTTGTGCCCTGAGATGGATTGGATGACACAACATCCAGGGTGTACCCTTCCTTATTTCCTAAGATGCCTGCAATAGGCTCCATGCCCCCTGTGACCCTACAGTGGATAATTAGTATACTGTAGATCAGGGATCTCCAATTCCAGTCCTAGAGGGCCAGTGTCCAACACAGTTTGGTGATTCTTCTTCTCAAACACAGCTGATTCAAATAATCTGTCACTTACTAGGTTCAGTGGGTGTGTTTAGGTGTTGGTGAATTACAAACTGTGCTGGTCACTGGCCCTCCAGGACTGGAATTGAAGATCCCTGCTGTAGATGATGGATATTTCTGTTTGAAAAGTAACTGGACGAACTGATGCAGAAATCATAGAATAAACATCTACAACAAAACAGGGTGTACTGTATAAAACATTTACACCATATTGTATACTGAGCCCAAGATGCATCATTACTAGTCTTCCATAACCATAACAATCTATGACTATCATATAATCTATCAAAAAAGGGTACCATATTTATGGGAATAAGAATAATGATCTTACATCGTACTGTAACAGAGAAAATTTTTTATAGTGTTAAAGAAATGACCAACAGACTTATGTGGTCCAAGCTGTTTTTGAAAAATATCCTACATTATTGTTATTGTTATTAATTTGAAAAGAATAATTACGGAAATTTAATGAAGTTAATGGAAACAAAGCAAACAAGGTATCTGTGCCAGACAGCTTTTATTTTTCTGTGAATCAGTTTTAAAGTGTAAAAAAAATCTGAAATAGAATAAAAAATTTATTCGTTTTAGCTTGAGTGTTCCTTAATGTGCATTCATTATTAGGATGTGTTTTACTTCTTGTATTAAAAACCATATCTCAGCTAAACTGCGAAAAGAGATTTCAAAAAATGTCTCACGATCAATTCAGTAGCTGACAGTATTTTATTATAAGCATTATAAGTATTTCCACAAGAGCAAGCATCCTCTCCTTACACACACACGCGCACACACACACAAACATACAGTACACACAGCTGTGTCCCGTATATTTGTAAGGAGGAGGTCAAACCTGGAAGTCTAATGGCAATCAACAGCAAAGGCTGGTTGATTCTGATTATCCACAGATGGTGTATGGTTATTAGGACAGCAGAGGGAAAAGAGCACTGGCCTTGTCTTCTACTGTGCTGATGACAATGACACACACATTTACACTCACACATACACACTCATCATCTCCTCAGTAGTTTAAAACAATTGGGGGGATTAGTCCAGCTGATTGGTTAAGCAATTTTCAAATCAGTTTAAGATGTTGAAAGAAAACTGAAATGATTCCTATCCTGACCCTGATTGCAAAAAATGGTAAAAAGTAACACTTCACAAAACTTTTTTTTTTTTTCCCAGCAAAAAACAATAAGCACTGATAGGTATAATATACAGTACATGCATTGTGGACTAACAGAAGAGAGTCCAGCAGAAAGGGTGGGCACAGAAAAATAATCTTCTTCAGGTCACCTTATGTAAATGCGTATCAGAAATAAATAAAATATTAAATATTCCTGCTGAGAGCCTTGCAAAGACAGGCAGCAAAAAAAAAATCAACTGCAAGAGTGACTTCTATAATTAACCGCAAGATCACAGAGAGACAGGCTGCACTATAGGACACCGATGAGGAACCTCAGGAGGCGAATATCCTCTCCATTTGCAAAAGTGCATCGTGACACATGAGCATGGCCCCATGTTAAATCTCTTCTAATTCCAAAGAGTCATATAATGGCAAGCGTGAAATCATGGCAAATCTGCCCTTTATTGCTTTTTTCCCTCCTTATAGCTCTTCTTATCAGCATGAATTTCACATTAGCGTGATCCATTGGGAACTTCACCATGGAAAATGCTGCAATAACTCGATTCGCCTCATACCTCATGTCTCATCCTCAGGAGAACAGTCAAGATCAAGGCATCAGAGAACAGAGAGGTATAAAGGGCTGACTTTGTGTCTGTTTGAACATAATTAACACAATCATTTAGCGAGGCCCAAGGCAGAGACACACTGATAGTTTTAGTGCTGTACACACCAGCTATCTCTCTGTAGATGCTCTGTAGATGAGCAAAGAGCTTGATGTGCAAGGGGAAGTGGTAGGAGGAATGGTATGGATCTGTAGGTTCGGGACAAATTCATAAAGTAAGGGCAAGATTAAAAGTGAAAAGAGACAAATTGTTAAAAGATGAGGCTTAAACTACCAGTGTTGGGGGACGTTACTTTTTAAAGTAACTAACTACATTACAAAATTACTGTCTTTAAAAAGTAATTAGTTACATTACAGCGTTACTTTATGATAAAAGTTACTAGTTCGAGTACTTTTCCATTGCAGAAAATGAAAACTCCTTTTGTGATTCCTTATGCATGTTGTTGTAGTCAAGACCTTTATAATTATTCTACCATCATCACTCAGCGAAGTTTGGCCCATAATATGTTAACTACTAATAATCCTATCTCACCTACACGGTTTCGCGCGGTGGCCGTAAGTACGGTTCATCATGATTCATTGTGAGTTTTGGTGCTGTGATTAGGTTTCCATCTTTCCGCGCGTCGGTCCGCATTGTCAAACCGCATAGGTGAGATAGGGGTATAACAGCAGGAATAACAGAGTTATCGGGGGCGTGGCTTGTAGGACGACTTTTACACACACACACATACACACACACACACACACACTAATGGAATGACTGCTGTCTGGTTCACGGATTACATAAATTGTCTGAATAACGGATTACATTTTTCAAAATATAACTAAATAACTGAGTACAGTGGAAATTTCCCATAAGAAATAATGGAAATCCAAAGTATTCGTTCCACAGCCCAAAAAAATAAATACATAAAAATAATTAACACAAAATATAAAGTAAAAATAAAACAAATTAACCTGCACTTTACCTTTAAAAAAAAGTAAAAATAAATCCCGACAGATAAGTGTTTGTGTATGTGTGTGAAGCTAAAGTAAGAAGAGACCCTTACTTTCAGCCCCTCCCATCTGCCCCTTCTCATCTTACACAGTAAACACTTTTTTGAATTTCACACAAACACACACATACACAGACATTAACGGAAAGACTGTTTTGTCGGAAAAATTTGCAAGGAGGGTGGTGCTTCACAAACACACACACACACACACACACACACACACACGCACACACTAAAGGCGAGAGAGAGAGTGAGAGAGAGTGAGAGAGAGAGAGAGAGTGTGAACCGGCACTGTGTCAAATTACACGCGCACACACACATAACGACAGGCTGAGGGAGAAAATGGATTTTTAACCTTCTAATGAGACTTGCTTTTGCTTTACATGCGTGTACACACACGCTTACAAACACAAAATAAAATATGTTTTACGCACACACACGTGGTCACAGTGTTATAGTAAACAGTACACGCGTGCACGGATGTTGATTATACCAGTAAGAGACGAGCACTAAGACCCAGCAGGGGAGACAATTACCCACAATTCTGCAGCGTTGGCTAATCATGTGGCGCTCGGCATCAAAACAAGAGGCGCATGCGTGATACATGATACTCGGTACTTTTATTAAAAATCTTTGCTTGTCTTTTGGAACACTCGCAGTTCGAGGTTTCACTGTACTTAATTGGCGGACCTAACGTGTTAGATTACTCGTTACATCAAGTAAACCAAGTACTCTAACGCGTTACAAAGTAACCCAACACTGTAAACTACTAAACAAGCCCAAAGTCACTAGTAAAATAGAAAATGGACACATAGCTAGAGCATCGGAGAGTCACAACTCGAAGGCTCAATCTGCACAGGTTATTGTCTGGGTCAACTTTTACATGATCTAGTAGATTCTATGTTTCCTCACATCTCCCATAAACATGCCAGCATGTAGACTGTCTATATTAAACTGTCCTTAGCATGTGCATGGGGTTTTGCCATGGACCCACCAGAACCCATTCACATTAAAATTTAACGCATAAATTAATGAAGCTTTAAATGTGCCACCTAACAATACAGTATTTAGCAGGTAGTCACAAATCCAAAGGGTTTCGTTCACATGTTACTACTTTCTGTTTTCTATCCCTCAACTTTATTTGATGGACTGATGCCAAGAAGCGTGATGGACAACTTCTTGAAAAGCATTCTGTGAATTTTGGAAAAAAGCCAAAACAATAAATGGAAAAAAAGTTTTCACACCAGTAATATACTTTGGCATATCTCGCTTATGATCGTATAATTTCACCAAAATGATGTGGAAAAGTTTGTATTTATTTTCTAACCTTGCTCTGGCTGTCTGCCTGCAGGGATCGTGTAAAGGAGGCAGTTTTACAAATTGAAATATGATCAAGTTCTGGATGGTTAAATCCTTACAAAACAGAATCGACATAAGCTTGTAATCAGATACCATCTGTGAAAAGGTCTATGTACTTCTGTGCTGTCACAACATCATCGTCATCAACATCATCATCATTTCTTTTTCAGTCTGAAGAAGCTACAGTACTTGGATGAGTAGTAAAACATTTCTACCCTAACAAGAAAGTCCAGTTGACATTAGCCAACTTCCAGACACTTTTTCTTTTCCAATACTGACACCGATAACAACACTAAAGCAGTTGATGCTGTTTTGTCAAAAATCTTCTAAGCTTTAAAAGGGACCTTTTATACAAAAATTATCATGTCTGGACAGTCTCACGGATCTCTAGTTTCTGTTACATGCAACAAAGGGAGAAAGGAAAAGAAACACTTTCCATCGCCTTTTTCCTGCTTCAAATCTCCAAATTCTTACTTTATAAACCAGCTCTTTAGATTCATCTGTTGTTTGTGAGATTTACAATATTTACTCACTCACTCATCCTCTATAATGCCTTATCCTGTATACGGGGTCCTGGAGCCTATTCCAGAATACTTAGGGCACGAGGCAGGGTACACCCTGGACAGGGTGCCAATCACTTGCAGGACACACACACAATTTAGGAACATGGAGTAGCCTGATCTGTTTGTCTTTGGACTGTGGATGGAAACCCACCAAGCACAGGGAGAGCACGCAAACTTCTGAGGCAGGAATTGAACTCGGGCCCTGGAGGTGCAAGGTGACAGAGTACTAACCACTAATCCACTGCGCCACCTGGTTTACAACATTCCTGAGTGTCACAGCATGCGCCTGTGATGGGTGATCGCTAATGATCTCGCTAATGATCCCGGGCTTCTTCCCGCGATATAAAACACAGTGGGGAGTGTAGCTCGGGGTCTGTTGGGATAGTGGACTTTCCAAACGGTGTGTGCGACGCGCGTGCAAGAACGCGGCAGGCAAGCGGGGCAATGGAACGCGCCCCAGGGACTTCAAAGAGGTGAGTACGCCTGTGATCTCCACAATGAGGACAGCCGCAGCCGCAGCCGCTCCCGCGGGTCTTTCGCTTTCGCAATGGAGCCGGATTATTGTGACCCTGCCGCTGAAGAGGGAAAGGCCGCAAGGAGGTTCACATTACGGTCCCTGTTCCCAGCCGAGGAAAGCCGCCCAGCCACCGAACGTCAGAGAGGACTCCTGTCTGAGGCCGCGCCCACAGAGAGAGCTGGGAGGGGCCAGTCTGGCCATCCGCCGAGAGCAGAGTCAGCGCGTGCGGACAGAGGCAGGAGCAGCTATCCACATGGGCCCATGCCGCCACTCTGCCCGCTGCCCACCGCTCACCAGCCTGTGCCTGCATGCCAGCGGGGCTCTGCCCACCAGACCTGCACGTGCACAACCTTCCTTCCCTATCTTTCCATTCTCCCTCCTTAAACTCTTTCCTTCCCCATTTACCTAAATAAATGACCCTTTCTTTTCGTAGACCTCGCCTCGTGTCCGTGCTTTATGGTGTCACCCGTGCAACATGGGTCGAACCCACTACACCGACACAAATTCTTGTTGTTGTTGTTATTAAATTTGTTTATAAATTTTTTATTTATGTTTTACATAATGCAACTTCATCAGCACTGTTTTACCAAATCACCATAAAGTGCCCAGGAAAGTGAATTTCTTGCCCAATAAAATGTATTTATTGTTAAATAGAATGATCAGACACACAGATCATGGGTTGCGGGGTAGGGCCTCTATGGACCAGACTTGTTTGTCCAGTACATGGATGCTTGGGCAGATTAAGATCTTGGGAATTCGGAGGCCAGATCAACAACTTTGAACTATTTGCCTGCTGAGCCCCATATGTGGCAGGCTGTGATTCACTGGGTGTTCTGATCTTTATATCATGATCAGCGTTGACTTTTTTCAATTTTTGGTACTTTGGCTTTTTTGTAGGATCAGCCTAGATGTCCATTGATGAGGGATTTCATTTTGCAGAGTCATTTTACATGCAGAACAGTTTTGGGGTTCATGAACCAGCAATGCAACAGCAGGTGCATTTGATATTTGATGAGCTTTAGACGTGAGCCATTACAATAAAGTTCTGCTCAAGTTGTTCTCTAGTAGAACTATAAAAAATCATTAAATGTAACTTGTTCCCTTGTCACTTTCAATAACCGGAGAATAAAATGCTACTTATGACTGGGATACATGTAAAGAAAAAAAGAGCTTTCATTTTAGGGAAACGTGAAGTTTGTAAACCAATATAAAATGCTGAAAATGGCAAAATCTATGGGTTTTTCCTGGCCATCTCACAAACAGCCAGGCTGTAGACAAGATAAATCTTCCCCTGACTGAGAAATAAATAGAACATACACTTCCTACAGCAGTGAAACCCAGCAGGTTCCTCGCTTTCGATTATTTTTAGATGTAATATTTCCCATTTCCTCTGCTGTTCCTCATCAATGAGACAAAAGCTGGAATTATTAAACCGGAAAAGGTACATTGTGATGATCACAGAGTGGACAAGCAAGTAAGTTTTATTCGTGCAGAAAATCCTTTTTTTTTTCTCATTTCTAGGCCATAGCTGGAGGGTCAGATAAAATTCCCTATATTAGCCTGTTTCCTGATGCAGGGTCACAAAGAAGAGATCAGGAAGGTGAAGGAGGAAGAGGAAGAACAAGAGAGAAACAGAGAGAGACGAATCTGATAGAAATAGAAAGTTGAAGGTTAAAGAGGGTTAAAGAGGGTCAGTTCTATCACAATCGTGCTGAGCATCTCTTACTCAGGACCTAAATGTACTGTACTGTATATATCACACAGCGGATAGTTTTTTCCAGGTAGTTAAGATAATATTAACTTGTTTAATATCTGAAATGTCATGCAGAGATCTTTATGAACAGCTAGCTCTGGGTGGTATAATATATGGAATAATAGACTGTTAGAAATGTGCAAATAGTACAAAAACAGGTTGTTTCATGCTGGCAGGAGCAAGCGTTCAGGCACAAAGCTTGCAGAAAAAAAATGTTCATTTATATAAGAGCATACTCAATGTGTATACAGGGCTGTGCCATGCATTTACTGTATTCATTAATTCATTAATTTATTTTTCTTAACTGCTTAATCCTGGTTATAGTCTCTCGGGTTTAACCCACTAATTTGTCTTTACTTTGGGAAACAAAAGCAAGTAAGTTAATTTGGACAATACACCAAAGCTGGAATGAGGACAAATAACTGGTTTAACTTGCTGCGAGAGTGAGCAGAATTCATCAGCATTCCTTCGGGAGCAGGATTTTAAAAAACGGTCCCATGCACACCTCTAACTACAACTGTAACCCTTTCATTCATGCTTAAAAGCTACTTGCTGCAAAATATATGAGATAGTTCTCTCTGCAAAAGGCACTGTTTTTAGATATGCTGAGGTGAAGTTTTATATATTTATTTTATTTTTTTTTTTTTTGGGGGGGGGGGGCTCACCTTTGTTTCATTTGAGAATGGTGACGATTCTGAATGTTACAGGTTCAGATTTAGTTTTATTCTCACATCATAAGTGGCGGTGCTGTCGCCTTGCACCTTTAAGGTTTGGGTTCGATTCCTGCCTCTATGTGCATGGAGTTTGCATGTTCTGCCCCTTCTTGGTGGGTTTCCTATGGTTACCCCGGTTTCCTCCCATAGTTCAAAGACCGTAGTGTGTAAATCAGTGTGTGAGTATGTGTGTGTGTGGGCCCTGCATTAGATCGGCACCCTGTCCAGGGTGTACCCCGCCTCGTGCCCTAAGTCTCCCAGGATAGGCTCCAGGCCCCCCGTGACCCTGTATACAGGATAAATCAGTATAGACGATGAGTGAGTGAGAGTGAGTGTCACATCACAGTTTACACCATTCCTAAGTAAAGTATAAAAGGAGTGAAATTCTTGTGTGCAGATAACCAACAGCAATGCAGTCAAGTCTATTAAGTTTAGAACTAAAAAGATAGAAGGCAACAAAAGTGAAGGGAGTAAACAGAGGTACAAAATCTATAAAGTGCGATAGAAAAGATATAAGGTGCAAAATACTGTTTGCATGATTTACATAGTTTGTGCAATGGAGTATGTAAAACAACTGTTTTGTTAGCAGTCTATTACAGTGCAGTGCACAGCGTGTAATATTGTAGTGAAAATGATACATCCTATAGCAGTGACATTACGGACGTTTGTTCTTTACTGGCACAATTTGGTTGTTGTTAAACAGCCATATTGCTTGTGGGATAAAACTGTCCCCAAGTATATTTGTTTGTGGTCTAATCCTGGAGTATCGTCTGCCTGAAAGTAGTTATGAGAAGAGACTGTGGCTCGGGCTGTTTGTACCACCCACTGGAGAGGTCTGTGCTCTAAAGTAGTGCAGCCCCCAAACTATCAGGTGATGTTGCCAATTAGGATGCGCTCCCTGGTACATGACCTAAGGACTATAGGGTTCATGCTAAACCTTCTCATCCTTTGAAGATGGTTGTTGTGCCTTCTTTAATGTTTGTGGACCACGTCTTGTCTTTGAAGCTACTGACTTTTTCTACTGCTGTTGTGTTGAGTGCTTTGTGTGTAAGTGTCTGCTCCTGTAGTCTCCTGTAGTGCTTTTGTTTTCTTCATGTTGAGGAAGAGGTTGTTGTGTTGGCACCACAGTGATAGTGCTCTGACCTTCTCTCTGCATGCCGTCTCGGTGTTGTTTAAGATGACTGTTGTGTCATCAGCAAATTCAGTCATATCTAGGGGGTGGAGGAGTGGGCTTAGTACACATCCCTGTGGAGTGCCCGTCCTGATAGTTAGAGGAAAGGAACAGTTGCCCCACCACCTGCTGTCGGTCAGCCAGGAGGCTGGAAATCCAGTTCCACAGAGATTGTTCTAGGCCTAGTTGTCTGAGCTAACTATCCAGTTTAGAGGGAACTACAGTATTTAATGTTGATCTGTAATCTACAATCAGCATCCTCACATAGGTGTCCCTCTATTCTAGACAACGGAGGACACTGTGTAGGTAGAAATTACATCATCCCTTGATCTATTTTGGTGGTAAGTGAATTGAAGCAGGTCTAGTGTGGGTGAGAGCATAGGGTATATCATGTCTTTGATGAATCTCTCGAAGCGCTTACTGATAATGGGAGTTACTGCAACAAGGTGCCATTCATTTTATTGCAAATCATGGTACAGTAGCTACCTAAATTACATTCATTGGTTTTATCTTCTTCTTTGGTCTAGAGGCATTTCTCTTAAGTGTGAAAACAACACAACATTTATGGGCAAAAGAAGAGCATGATGCCTATTCATAACACAACATATAAAAGCTGCATGTTTTACTAATCATTTAGTAAAAATTTGTGTAAATGTTTGTGTAAGCTGAACCAACCTAAGAAATCATGCTGGATTTACAATTATAAATTCTGGAGGCTAAGTCAACCCCTTTTAAATGCTTTGTCATGTTCTTCAAATCAGTCCTGAAAATTTTTTCCAACATTGCAGGACACATTATATTACCTAAAGAGAGCATTTCCATTAGGGAATATGATGCTATGAAGGTGTGTACTTGGTCTGCAACATCGTTTAGTGGCGGTAATATGTGCCAAGTAACATACACATGAATACCTGATCACAACCAGATCACAGCAGAACGTTCTTTTACTGTTCTCTGGTCTGGTTATGATGCTCACATGTCTATTGCAGACACCTTGGTGGTAAAAATACCTCATACACAGCAAAATGTGATGCATTGTGTGTTGATTGCATCATAGGCAGCATTAACTTTTTCAACGCTTTGGGCTATATAGACCTTATGTGTCCAGACGGCCTAGGCTTTGCTCCACACATGCATCGGTTAGGCTTGGGCACACATAACTCCATTTTGCTGGTTCATTGGTTGTTCTTCCTTGGACCATATTCAGTATGTTTTAACCACTGTACTGTACCTTCCTTTTTGGAGATGCTATGATCCAGTTGTCTAGCCAGCACAACTGGCCCTGAGAACAATGGCCCTTTTTAAAGTCTCTCAAACCCCTTCCCTCGACGGTTTTCCCAGCTTTCAAATTTGAAAAACTGACTGACAGTGTATGGACCATGAAAGGTGGCTCTGCAATGAGATAATTAAGCAATATGACACAAGAGTGCTATTGTGCTGAATATTAACATGGCTGTGATGCCATAGGCATGAGGGCGCAGCCGAAGTTCTGAAGGCATGTGCTGATATCGAGCACCACAGCAAGACCTCAATTGTGATATTGCTTTTATATAGCAGTTCCACAAATTACATTTATTATCAAGCTATTGTGATTTGTTCGTTCATTTAACCATTTATTTCGTTCTCCCAACACATGATTAGAGGAACTAATTATTCTAACGTAACCGTAACTAATAGAGTTGAAAGTAGTTTTAAATTCTTACTGGTACTACAGTATGTAGCAAAAATATGAGAAGAATAAATCATGGGGGTGGTGGACAGTGCTATAAATCTCAGAAGTCTTCTTTATATTTCCACTTTTTCCGCTTTAGAATATCAGATATGTACTGTATATGTGAATTCAGTGAGGTGAAAATAAAATGGTCTGACATGAGAACAGAGGAAAAAATAAATTTGACAATGTACCCAGGTGACTGTTCATGCTGAACACATCACATAGAAAACTGTTATTTGTAAACAGTGTCTCGGCTGACATGCTGCAAATTTTGTAGCGTTAAAAAATGGTGGAAAATTAAACTGATTTATAAAACAGTTTTCATCCTTGGACAAAAATTATATTTAAACACCAACACCTAGTAATTAGACAATTAGTTTTATTTGTTTTAAGTTATGGGTTTGAGTTGGCTTGAATTCTTACTATTACATAATTTTCACACAGTCACTCATCTTCTGTACTGTTTTATCGTGTATACAGGGACACGGGGGCCTCGAGGCTATCCCAGAAGACTTAGGGCACAAGGCGCGGTACACCCTGGCTGCCAATCCATCACAAGGGCAATGCAATTTGGGAATGCCAATTAGCCTAATCGGCATGTCTGGACTGTGGGAAGAAACCGGAGTACCCGGAGGAAACCCACTAAGCAAACTCCATGCACACAGACCCGAGGTGGGAATTGAACCCGGACCCTGGAGGTGCAAGGCAACAGTGCTAACCACTAAGCCACAGTGCCGCCTACATAATTTTCACTGAGTGCTAAAATATGAAACAATTAGTTTCACTAAATTCTGTCAATGCTATTCTCAAATGTAAATAAATAACTTAAAGTAAAACCCATATACAAAAGTGAAGTAATCCAAGCAAATTACAAAATTTGAAGTTGCTCAAATTTTGTTATGCAGTTTTGCATATATTTACGCCTACAGTATTTAGCACCATTAGTAGGGTATGAATATTTTACTGAGATTAAAGAATAGTTCTCACTATGTCTGTGTGCCTATCCACTGACTTAACTGGTTTCCTCCCATCTCTCAAAATATTCCACTAGGTGAACTGGCAAAGCTAAATTGTCCCTAGCTGTAACATGGTGTGTATGTTGGCTTGTGATTGACGTTATCCCATCTAGGTGAGTCTGTAAAACATGAAGATTATGTAACAACACGTAATAATATAATTGCTGGAAATATCACAGCTCCCCTAGCCTGTAGATGGCTTATTCTGATTGATTGTGCCATTTTATTCTAGTCAGAATAAACTTGTTGCTGTGGCTATGTACACTAAGCTACAAAAATAGCTACACACAGTAGCTACAGTATATATGTATGGGGATTATTTTCTGTAGCTGTGCGTGTAAGTTGCTTGTTTGTCGCATGAAAATCTTAGATTTATTTATATTTGTTTTACTCATTTTCACTACCTTCTTTTATCTTTGAACATTAAGCACTTAGAAAAAGAAGTTTTTAGTAGAGGTTGGTTGTAGGCCTCATGCTGATTTACACTATGACAGAGCACGACGGGTCTCGTCCCTGCCATAGGCGCTGTCTGGAAAATTACTTCAGAAGAAGAAAAAAAAAAAAAAGAAAAGCACCTTTGACCCTCTTTCATCTGACAGGCAGATAGCACACTTTACAAAGGGAAGTGCTGTGAGGTTGCCTAAAGCAGTAGTACACATGTACTCACACATCACTCGTTCACACACGCACACACACACACACACACACACACAATAAAAGGATGTTTTTCTTCTATATTAATTATATATTGTTATATTATCATATTATATTATCTTTTTAATGGAATATCAGTGAAGAATCAATTTTATTCAAGCTTCTCTTTAATGTAGGTTGATATAGAGAAACTATAGAGAAACCCTTATTGGATTCACTCCAAGTGCACCCTCTGTGTACCTCCAAAAAGAGGCTCACACCACCCGAGGGCACACATACAGACACACACAAAATCTGGCAGACAGACCACAGAACCTTTTCTCTTAGTGCGCCATTATCATATGTATGTTTTTGTTTTATTATTTTCCTCTTCTTATGGACTTAAAAGCAACACATGAGGGACAGACTCTTATGACACATCACATTTCCAATTTGAAATGAACAAACAAAAATCCTGAGTTTTGTTTAATGTAGATTCAGACTTTCAGACCCCACTGTGCCTGTTGAAAAACAAGTCGTCCTCCACCCTGGACACAGAAATGCTTTGAGGGAGCTAATGATGACCACTGATCATCTCGAGAAATGGTCTCCTTAATGACTAAAGACCTGCAGCAGAATGTCTAAAGCAATAAATGGTGTGAAGCACAGTCCCATTTTTAGATGGCATTCCTGTGAGAAACATTCATAATGAAGCTTTCAGATTGATTCTCGTTTCTTTCTCCCCTCATTCTCCCTAATAGCGATGACAATGGCCAACAAGGGCAGCTGCAAAATTGGAGAAATACTCAATGGGAATCAAATGAGGCCTATTTCTTTCACTTTTTTTCTTCAGAGGTGACGAGAGTACAACAGTACCCTCTTTGATGAGAATCATTGAGACCTGGGGTTTAAAATATCTGAGTGCCATTTGGGTTGACTGCTCTACAGTTAAACTGCAATTATTTTCAGGTCCATTAGAAAACGCTTGTAACCATTTTAAAGCATACTGTATGATAGAAAATCACTTGAATTACCTGGATATAAGATGAATACATGAGCTTTCAAATGATCCATGATATGTCGGATACTCTTAAATGATTTACCAATTAAAGCATAAAACCAATTAAAGATATGCTGTTTTAAGAAACTAAAGAAACATGATGAGATGCATTAATGTGGCCTGGCATGAAATAGTGTGACATTTACTACCCCAAATAATTTAATACAATTTACATTTATACAAAAAACTGGTTTTAACAGTTGTGGCAGCAGAGAGGTTTTTCGAGTGCTAGGCTGTAAAGGAAGCAGAGGGAAGGTGAGAGACAGGCTATCTACTCATTCCTTACACCCTGATATGTCTATGTATGTATGCCTTTGTGAGTAGATTATCCTGAAAAGCAGTAAAAATTGATTAATCCCAAAAAGATAATAAAAACTCTTGACTCACAGAGACTGCTTTTATCAAAACTTCCTGGTATTTCTCAAATTCCTTCATCACGCTAGTGCCGAAACCGAATAACCTGGAACCTGTCCACCTTAGAGTCCTCACTGCTCAGGTAACTCAGCCAAGGCATCAACAAAACCAGTACCAGGAACTTGAGATGTGGACAGAACATATGGAGCACTTCCAGACCCTGATTGAGGGGCAAAAAGAGGACCAGCGGTGCTACGAGGCCTGCTCCAGACTGCAGGTACTGCAACAAGTTGGTCATCCAGGAAGAACACCACCACCACTTTTGCAGCATGGACTTAGGAAAACTCAGACATTATTCCAGAGGGCTTGTTATAATCTGATGGTAGGTCACCTGGGGGTGGATGAAACACTAAAATGTCTCATGGCACATTTTTGATTGGCTGGGGACTTTATTGGCAATGAAATGTGTCATTGGTACTACGTGTACCATGCAATGGTGATCTTAGCGGCAACCCCAAAACACATTGGCATGGACTTCTTTGGGCCATCAGATAGAAATCACTTTGTGCCAGTCCTAGTGGATATGCAACATGATACAAGGAAGTAGAGGCCCTCCTCAACATTTTAACATTTAAGCATTGTCCCCCATGTAATCCTAAAAGAATTTCTGACAGATCAGGGCACAGCTATTTTGTCAGGCATACTTCAAGAACTCTCCAAACTACATTCGCAAATTCCACAAATTATAAGCCTAATCGAGCAGTTTAACCAAACTTCATACACAAAGATAGTTGAAACTGTGATAAATGGTTAGAACCACTGCTGTTCAAGTATGAGAGGGTCCAGAAGCCTCCAATAGGTTTTACCCCTTTGAGTGCTATATTACATATCATCAAGGGAAATTGGGAGGAGATCAAGATGACATTATAATTTACAGAAACAATGGTCAGAGCCATTTGCAATACCACTGTGCAGTCTGGACTCCTACTTACGAGTGGGACTCGTGATCAATCCAAAAATCAAAAAAGTCTGCAGTTGGGCAAATGGTGGTACAGTGTCTCCAAAATGATAAAAATGTGGCAACTGCGTCATGCCCAAGACCCAAGACCAAAAAGGGGTAAGACAGTTCCTGGGGATAGCTGGCTATTATACTGTAATAGGTTCATACTTAATTATTCAGATGTCACTAGCCCGCTGATTGATATTACTAAAAAGGGGGGACCAGATCCGGTCCAGAGGACAAACCAGTGCCAACAGGCTTTTATCCACATAAAAGAAGCACTGTGTAGGTAAATACTGCACCATTGAAAAAGACTGCTTGGCCATCAAGTGGGCAGTCCTCCCCTTCTGTTCCTATTTGCTTGGGAAAGCTGTCACCCCCCCTGTTTGGACTATGTCCACCTCCAATGTCTCCAGCAGATAAATGATGCCATTGTAAAGATCACCATTGGTACAGTATCAGCACTTTAGCCCTTCAAATTTGCGGGGGTCCACAAGCAGGGGAGGATGACTTCCTCTCCTGCCATGGACACTGCTGGACGGCTCTCTGATCTAAGACAGATGGTGGGGGTGTATGGCAGTGAAGATAAATACCAGGCCGTAAAGGGAGCAGAGGGAAGGTGAGTGGACAGGGACACATACCTGATGGTGATGTCGAATCAGTGGTTTGTCTGTTCACAGTGAACAGGGGAGTTGATGAAAGGGCAAGCCAGCTATGTGGAAGAGAGATTGTGTCTAAAACTCCAATGTGTGTGTGTATGTGTGACTAAATTAAACTGAAAAAGTAAAAATGGTAAAGTTTCATACGAACAAGAAGAATAAAGACTCTTGACTCACAGAGACCACCTGTGTCCGACATCCTGGTCTTTTTATATTCCATCATCACAAAGAGTTATAGATCAATTTAATGCTGTGGAATATATTGCAGACCATAATAACTGATAAAGGAGAATCTGTCGATAAAATAAACTTCTTCTTATAGAATAAAATCACCATATAAATGGTTTGACATTTTTCATTGTTAAACATGATGTATATTAAAGTAGTCTATTATCACAGCCAGCACTAAAGTCAATGCCTATAGAAAACGAGTCAATACCTTCTGACTTGAGATTTGAGAATTCAACAGTGCATGGGCATGAATTAATTTAACATTACAAAATTCCAATTTACACTGTAGATAGAGGTGTAGAGGATATAAAGAATAAAGAGTATGATACTCATGGCTCATCCTGTAGGTGTGTGTGTTCAAAGTCTCACCTTTCCAATTGACCTGGGAAATGGTGCACGCTGGTTCTCAGGCACAAACATGGGTGGCACCAGGAGGGATCTCTTTGACCTGCTTGGGATCATTTTATTGACACCCAGAACCTCCTGCACACCAAAGGACAGAAAAAAGAATATTAAATATATATATTCTGTTTTCATTAAACATGCCTTATATTGCTTTACAGCTAAAGTCCGTAATTTTGGCTTGATCATTTATTTGTTTATACTAGACTTTTATACAATTCCCACTGCAATAAAAGCACCATTAATAAATTCACAACACATGCTGTTAATTTGCAGTGCAAATGCTAATTCTTTATCCACCGAGAAAGATGCACACCCACACACAAACTAACTAAAGTGACAAAGACTGGATTAGTGCAGTATCTCCTGGAGATCTATGCACTGATTAGAAATTAACAGCTCTCTCCCTATTCATCGTTTTAAAATCTACTTTACACTAAGACCATTAAATAAGCCACTGTATGTTCTGTCCTTTTTCGAGGGAAAACCATTATAACAATCTGCAATCAGCCGCAGCTGTTACAACACAGTAGTCAGAGTACAGCATAGCACTTATATAATTTATATATAGTTTTTTCCGATCAGTCAGCTCATCTGGGTCATTAAAAGCGGTCATTAAAGCAAGTCCGCCTACTTCACCAGTCGCACTCAGTTTGAGTGGACTTGTAATTAAAAGGTGCCTCCCATTCATGGAAACTCAAACAAAGCTAATGATGTGCTGCAAAGGTCCATTGTTTTGTCAGCTTCCTAATGGACTGTGTGTTTGTGTAAGCTTTCCCAGCAAACCAAGCGGGAAGCTATGGAATGGACCAGCAAATAAAGGACGAAAGAAAAAGAGAAATCTGTCAGACAATGGGGAAGTGTGTATGAAGAAGACCACTGCCATCTAAAGAGGCCTCCATGCTCTAATATGCTAATAGTTCAAATGTCAAACTGCTCGTTTCATATCCTCTTGGCAGAATGCTCTATTTCAGTGCACAAAACCAAGAAGTATATAAAAATGCCTCGCTTTGAACAGTCAATGAAAGTGTGTGTGTGTGTGTGCGCATTTTTGTAGGGATGCACAACTGTACATGCCTAATGTCATTTATTTGCATCTAAATTCAATAAATCAGGTAATCAGCTTCTCTCCTGGAAGCAGCTGGAAACTGTCCTCTCTCTCTCTCTCTCGCCCCGTTTGGGTCTCTCAATTCCTGCGTCTTTGTCATTTCATGCAATTAGAATCCTTCAGGCCATCAGTGCAAATTATATTTGTCACTCATGCCATCAATGCCACGCTGAAGCTGAATGCATTAGCACGGAGGCAGTGACCCATGTGAGTTTGTTCTGCCCTAGGCAGCTCGGTCACTCAGACATATGCCTATGTAATAACTGCCAACATCCTACAGCAAAAAAATGAATGATGGTTGCAGATCAGAGAACAAAAATAGCTTGTACACTTATAATAAAAATCGAGGCAAAGCAATGTTGTAGTCTCCAACCAAGTCTTTAGAAACACCAGTTTCAGTAAGACAACAATAAAATCCTGATTGCTCACTGTGATGAGAAAAGGATTGAGAGTAAAATGAGGTTAAAAGAACAGTAGACTATCAAAGTGTCACCCCATATGTGAGTGTTTTAACTGAGCCTATTTCATCTAAGCATTTCCCATTGGATAGTTCATACTGTTTTTTAGGCAAGACATTTGTAGATCTCATCAGTAGAGCAACAGGCATCACTCAACCAAGTCTGATGAATTGATTATACATAAATTTAAAAGTTGGGTTAGAACTTCTTTAATAATCTTTTTCCCTTTTTTATTCTGAAAATGGTTTCTTCCCATTAAAAAATATGTTAATAAGGACCCTATTTCAGGACATACAGTATAACCCATCATGCATTGTGGACACTTGTACAAACTTCGGGATGTGTTATGATCTGGGGTGGCTTCATTTGGTCAGGCATAGACTCAGTAATGTTATGTGCCAATATAATAAAAATAAAAATAAAGTCAGCTGATGATACTTAACTATTAAGCATAGATGTGATTTTCTACTCTTGATTTTTTTTACAATGCAGATCTCCAACATGGTCTTTCTGGATTTTTTTTCCCCCTTCCGCCAAGTTGATGGTTCATCACTGTAAAGCTAAAATAATTGAAATGGTGGAGTCATTCGACAAGGAACAACTGTGACACGATCAGAGTATGACATCAAAGTATGCATGACCTCAAAGTCACTAATGGAGCAAAGTTACAGACTTAACATACGTATGTCTCTTCTACTTCACAGGCTCACCAAATGCATCAGACCACCCCTTCAGGTACTATGGGCCCAACCAGGCCTACACCTGTTAAAACACAATGGGAATTTCGCCCATAGGGCTGCCCACAGAGCAGGAACCCCACAGTGAGTATGTTGAACTTGGTACTGAATAAGGATCCACAAAACCTACCCATTTTAATGTTAAATATCAGTGGAACTCCTTATCCTTTCATGGTAGATACTGGAGCTACATGCTCTTCTTTTAGTGGTTCTCAGTACCGCGGC
>JAQMYJ010000038.1:12374808-12387140 GCA_030014305.1 Clarias laeviceps
ATATAACATACGGAGGTTTTGCGATGCTTTGCGCATGCGCGCCCAATAGAAAATGAACGAATCACTCTCCGAGACGAGTCGTTCATCTGAGTCATGTTAAAGATTCGTTCAAAAAGAACGAATCGTTCATGAACGACCCATCACTAATGGGCTCACAGGTGTTGCTGTAATTAATATGAGACAGCAAGTATGCCATATTTCTGCTCTTAAAGAACAGGCAATGTTGCTCCCGAGGGTTCCCAGCCACACCTGTGAGCAGTCTACATTTTTTACATTCAAGTCAAACCGGAACTTTTGATTGTGCAAAATGACAAATTACACTTATAAGCGTAAAGAATTATTTTATTTATAATCCACTGCTACACTAATGCACTTATCAGATTGTTTCACTTGTGCTCACACAAGTTTTCTCAGTACGGCCATGATCGGACTACTGCTTTATGTTCAAAACACTGGCCTCTCAAGAACGCCTTTCAGCATGGAGGAATAGCATTAACTCCCAGTCGAGTACCTGTAATGTGCAATTAAGTGTTCGTGAAGGATTGTGCATACAGTTCCTGCAAACTGATGTGTCTGTTTTGCAATTTGGCAACAATTTATCCATCAATTTTCAATGATCAGATGTTTAATTTGCTAAATGTTCTGAGCTACCTTGCCAGGGATTGTCATTCATGGACATACTGTACAGCACGTTTGAACGTTTGCACCGTTCAAAAGTTAGTAGTGCTCAGTGAAGGCTGGCATGAGTTAAAATAATAATTAAGTTAACATTTTTACGCATCTGCAATATATAAAGAAGTAAACAAAAACTTTTTCCTTCTAATAACACTCTTCTCACTGTTCTCTGAGACTTAAACTCTAATCCTCTTTCCTTCTCCCTCTCATTAACTCCTTCTCATTAACACTAAGCAGCTGCCCTCTCACACACAAAAGAGGGAATTCTCTTGACCTGGTTTTCTGCCACCCTTCCCCAGGCACAGATATATCTGCTATCCCTCTTCATAAAGATGATCATTACCTGATATCCTTCAACATTACCCTTCCTAGCCTGTCTAAAGCTAACCACCAAAATTTCTCTTTGACCCACAGAAACCTTCATTCTATCTACCCCTGACTCCTTTTCCTCTCTACCACTAGAGACTGCAACTGAAACTTTTCTCTCCTCATCCATGGACAGCAGATGCCCTCTGTCTTCTAAACCAAGGACGATCTCTTGTCCTGCTCCTCAGCTATCCGATGTATTACACAAAAAACCCAAAAAGAATTAAGAACTGCAGAGAAAAGATAGAATACAATCTGCCAATACAGCCTTCAACAGTGGAGGCATGGAAGCCTTGGCACATGATCCTGGCAAACTCCACAATATCTTCTCCTCACTACTCAACCCACCGGCTCTTCCTGCCCCATCCTCTCTGACTGCTAATGACTGTCACTACGACAGGAAAATTGCAGCAATCCGCCATTCCACAATGCTCCCATATCCCAAGACCTTCTTCCCTTCATTCCAACCATCATCACCATTCCATATCATCTGATCATGGTCCTGCTGCTTTTAAGAAGGCAAGGATTATTCCCATCCTTAAGAAACCCTGCCTGGATCCGGCTGATGACAGCAACTATCGCCTAGTATCGAGTCACTCTTTTTACAACCAAATGTCTCTTTCCCCCTTATAGAACAACCTTAATGATCCCAACCAATCCTGATTCAAAGTGACACATTCCACAAAAACTGCCCTTCTGTCTGTCACTGAGAAGCTGCTAAACTACTGTATCAACTGTCGTCATCCTCCTGGATCTGTCAGCTGCATTTGACACAGTCAACCTCAAGATTATATTATCTATTCTTACAAGCCTTGGAATCTGAGGAACAGCATGTCAATGGTTTGCTTCTTACCTAGAAGATATAGGTTGTATGAAGTGACAAAGAGGGGATTCATATCTGTCCCAGGCAGACTCTTTACTGAAGTCCCCCAGGGTTTTGTACTTGGTCCTCTTCTGTTCTCCCGCTATACACGGTCTCTTAGTAAGCTCACATCGCATGGCTTTTTATACTATTGTTGTAATGCAGATGACACACAACTTATTTTCTTCTTTCCTCCCTCAGACACTCAGGTCACCACCCGGATCTCAGAATGTCTGGCAGGTATCTCATCCTGGATGGTAGCTCATCAACTGAAGCTCAATAAAAATTTATCCAAACTGCTGTTCATCCCTGGTCAAGACCTTGTGATCTCCCTGGACAACAATCACATCACTCCTTCAGCCACTGCCCGCAGTCTTGGGGTGACTGAGTGAGTAAGGTTAGCAATGTGTGGGAAAAATTGCTAACATTACTCACTCTTGTCGATTTCTTCTTTATGACATCGGAGATTCCGCCCATTTCTTTCTTCACAGGCTACTCAGGTGCTTGTTCAGTCCCTTGTTATTTCAAGACTAGACCACTGCAACTCACTACTGGCAGGTTTGCATCTGTCCACAATTCGTCCTCTGCAGCTGATACAGAATGCAGCTGCACATCTCAATTACAACCTTCCCAAGTTCTCCCACATCACCCCACTTCTCCACTTCATGTACTGGCTTCCTGTAGCTGCCCGCATCAAATTCAAACACTGATGCTTGCCTACAAAGCTAAAAATTTCCTCTCAATTCTCAGTTCACACCATGTTCCCTCCAATCCTCCATCACTGCTTGTCTGGTCCCACCATTTCTCAGGAGTCAAGGAAGACATGCATCCAGACTCTTTTCTGTTCTGGCATCTAGATGGTGGAATGAACTCCGCTAGATGTCCTTGCAGCTGAGTCTTTGGCAATCTTTAAACGATGACTCAAGACATATCTGTTCCTTCAGTACTAAGAATTCAAATGACGGAAACGTCAAAGCACTTTTTGTAAGTCGCTCTGGATAAGAGTGCGCTGCCAAATGCCTAAATGTAAATTTAAATTAAAATGTATGAAACATTATTAAAATTTTATTAAAACGAATTACCTACCAATCTGTACTACTTAATTAATATAAAGACTACACACCCCTGTTAAAATCACATCGTTTTGTGATGTAAAAAAACAAACCAACATAAATCTTTTATCAACTAAACTGAGATACAGCAACCAACAAAAATCAAATATAAAAATCTAATTTAAAAAAAGGAAAGAAAAAAACATAGTAACCCTACAGTATGTCCATCAGACTTAGCTAATGCTTATTAATGAAGCGTTCAGTCTCTCGGCATAAAAGCCGACCAATGTAGCACATCTTGAACTGGCAATTTTATTCCACTCTTCCTTGAAAAAATGCCCTCAGTCTATCAGATTGTGAAGGGAACGCCTGTGCACAGGTTTTCAATAAGATCTGGGCTCTGACTGAGTCATTCCAAAAATGTTGATCATTGATCTTTTTCTGAATCCATTTCTTTGACGTGGATTTTGTGCTTCGGGTCATTATTGTGCTAGAAGGTGAAATTTTTCTTCACCTTCAGCTGTCTAACAGAGGCCTGAAGGTTTTGTGCCAAAATAGATTGGTATTTGGAGCGATCCATGTTTTCCTCTGTCTCAGCTAGAGCCTCAGTCCTAGCTAAAGAAAAGCATCCCCATAGCACAATGCGCCATATTTCACTGTGGGCATGGTGTTCTTTGGATGATAAGTTGTTCTGTTTTTGCCACATAGTTTAGAGGTGATTCAGGCAGGTTTTAGTGAGTTGTTCAATAGTTTGTTGTCACATGTAGGGAGTAACCAGTACATGCCTGCTATTACTGCAGTACCTTTAATGTTCTTTGCCCTTCTTGTCCTTTGGTTGAATTTAGAGTGGTGTCCTGTTCCTGGCTATGTCACTGTGTTGCCCTATTTTCTTTACTTGTTGATAATGAACTTCATGGTGTTCCATGGTACAGCTAATGGTTTGGGATTTTTCTTTACCCTTCTCATGATCAATAGGAAAAAAACCAAGAAAATGTCAAGCATAATTACTTTTACATGACTTTGAATTTGATTAATTCTAAACTCAGATACATGACCCAGTATAAATGGGGGTACAGACTTCTGCAACCAGGGTATGGGGGGAATACAATACCCTGGTGGTGGTTGCTATATCACATTAATTGCGGGAAACGATTTATGATTAATTTTTTTAATTAATTTTTTCATCTTTTCATGCTTTCATACTTTTATTCACTTGATGCTCATAGTAAAATATCTCTAATGTAGGCAACATTAACTAATATTTCTCCTATTTAGATTCTTTATTTCAAGCTTTATATTGGTGTATGATTTGCTTATTTCAAGCATTTATGTCAGGGGTGGGCATTTTTTTTTTCAATAAAGTGGGCCAAGGGCTACACATTGGAAGACTGAAATGAAACATGAAATGCATAGTGCTGGCATGTTAAATTACACGAATTTGATAGACATGACAGTTCAGCATAGCATATTTTCCTAGCTATATGAAGGCCTGACATTTTTATGGGTTTGTGTCAATCTTATGTAGTCTGAGGTTACAATGAATATATTTACTTTAAAAAAACAATCCACTTAAATGCAGTATCAACTTTTACATACAGTAACCCCGCATCGTTCCAACTTTCTGATATTTACCAGTGCTATAGATCTTTAACATAAAAGGTTAAATAAATGCATTAATTTAATACATAAATGCTATAGATTTGAGATAGACTGATTTACAATTAACAAACTTTATTTTACCCCTGCAGTAAAGATTACAAATTACAGACAGTTAAACACATGACATAATGTTACATTTGAATATTTGTGGATATTTATATTTGAAGATATTAAATATTTATTATATTTCTATTTATTACAATATTAAATGAAAACAACATTCACGACGTACAATGTGTACGTTAAATAAGTAACACTCATTTAATGAGCCAAGTTTTTTTCTTCCTTACTATTTTTCATTCACAATTTGAAGAAGGAATTGACCTTCATTTGAATTGCAGTGATAAAAAGAATAAAAAGAATAATAATGACTGGGAAACTTTTTTGCATAATACCTATCTAGGGGACAGCATAAATCATTGAACTAAAGTATGGTTATTATTTTATTTAATTTTGTTTTATTTTATTAATGGGAATAGGTTTTCAGCCATGCTTAGGCAAGATTTTGTATGTTTGATCTGGCAACCCAGCGTGCAAGAACGAGAGTTTAAATAAGCAGAAATACAATTACTGCACAAGAATGCAAGTCTGAGCAAGTGTAAATACATTTGGTGTACATGAGAGAGTTTAAACAATAATAATTGGGGTTTGATGAATTTGAGTAATAATATCATTCCTGTGAATGCAAAAAGAAGAAAATAAGACCAAAATTTGTATTCCTGTTTTTCTCAAAACCACACTCCAAAATTTTACTTAAAATGTTCATAATAATATATGTTGTTATATATTCAACAAAAAAATAATAAAATATGATTTATTTTAATTGTAAACATTGCCTGTTTGGCTTAAAGTTAATAGCAGTACAGGCTTAGAGTTTGTTTTTACATGTAGTTTTTCCTTAGTAGATGTCATGGGCCAGATTAAAATAGTATGCATGCTAGTTTTAATCCATGGGCTGTATGTATGTAAAAGAAATTTCTAAACTTGAAATTAATAAATATTTTTAGAAATGGTATTTTGTGGCTTTATGCAGGAAGAATGGTGGCTCAGGCGACTAAGGCTCTAGGTTGTTGGTTTAGGGATCTGAGGATATGGGTTCGAGCCCTGCTGTCAGTAGGTTGCCATACCCCCACACTAATCAGCTACAGCATGCAATGGAGGGTTTTGCCAGGAAGGGCATCCGGCGTAAAAACCTGTGCCAAAGTTGTGTGAAGTTCGGATGGTTATTTTGTGGCTTTATATTTGTTATATTGAATATTAGGGCTGACACGATTCCTCGAGTAATTCGATTACAAAAAAATGATAGAGGCAAAATCTTCTGCCTCGAAGCTTCTTTTAATTCATTTTAAAGGCTTCCATTATGTTTTTGCGCATTTATTTGTTTGGCGTGACACAGCGCGCTTTCGGATGCAAGCCGCAAGTAAACACCAACAAAGAAGAAGCGCTTACGTCACCCACAAAGCGGAAGGAGAAGCAAACAGCTGTGTATTGATTTGAGGGAGAGTTCTGTCGCGGGCTGCAAAAAAGGAAGAGAGCGATACAATTATATTAAAATTTATTTTAATGTTTGCCTTATTTTTTTTTGATACTTAGTCATTTGAAATACTTTTTTTTTTGTTTTTGCATCTGAGAAAAGGCTTTGAATGTATGGCACTGTAATGCACTTAACTCATCTCAGTCAACTTTAAGCTATTCCTTGTATTGTGAACAATGACAATGTTTATTTTTGATAAAATGCTGTATGCATTTAAAAAATAAAAGTTGATTTTTCTAAAAAGAAAACCAATTAATCTTTGTTTCTCTTATATATTTTATGTTTTACAGTTTAATTAAGCAAAAGTACATTTTATCTGATTACTCGATTAATCAATACAATTTTTGGTAGAATACTCGATTACTAAAATATTCGATAGCTACAGCCCTACTGTACTGTATATCATTCTTACAATGAAAAATAAAAAGGGATTTATCTCTCTTTTATTCAGGATAAAAAAAAAATTTCTGCAGTGCTGGTCAGGGTCATGTTAACATTTTGTTAACACTGACCACAAAATGAAAGAATTCATGCTGGACGAGACTCAAATCCATCATAGGCTACCATCCAACTCTCTCTCACGCACACACACACATATTACATGTACACTCATTAACACCCATTAGGGAAAAATCTGTGTAAGCGGTCCGCCTACATACATGGTTTTTTGGATAATAAGAGGAAACTGGAGAAAACCCAGCAAGATTTAGAAGGATGTTGTACACCTCTCCTTTTACTAGTACTAGTAAAGTGTATTACTTTGCCTGTGAAACAGCTTTAACACTCATCTATGACTTTACATGTCAGAAAGGAAGCACCATAAGCATGATAAAAAAACTTGGTTACTATATTTTAGAGGAATATCTTGACAACGTAGCTCTACTTCTGCTTCTACTTCGGAGTTCTGCAATTTTTGACTCACCTTTTGCTGCTCTGTCCAGTCCCATGTGGATTAAGACTTCACCAAAAATCAAGCTTGCTTAAATTAATTATTTATTATAATTATTTATAATCCAGCTATTTATATTCCATCGGTTTCTAATTTTCACTGTCACCCACAAGATGGGTTCCTTTTTAAGTCTGGTTCCTCTGGTGGCTTGTCCTTATGTTATCTCAAGCTGCCACCACACTCTGCATTTCTTGTTAGGCATCTAAATACGAGAGGATTCACTGCACAACAAGCTAAATCCATCCTAGCAGTCTTGCGAGAAACAAGGTTTTACAAAAAAAAAAAACCTTGGAAAACAAAATATTTTTAATTACAAAAAATGTTAAAGATCATGAAAAAGATAAAAACAATAGCAAAAGTTCATCAGCTTCCTCCTCTACCACTTCAGTAGATGATGACAGCACCTTATAATAAAAGTCCATGACTGCTGGTGTAACTGCAAGGGCTGTCAACAGACTATAAATGTCTTTTTCTTGGCTTCAACATTTTCCAAAAGCTAATCGATTGAATTTAGTTCATATGAGGCAGCCAGTCTTTTTGCCCATCCAGTAGATTCATTTTACTGATCGTGTGACAAGAAGAAAGGATGCGATTACATATCACATTTTGTTTTAAAATGCAATCATTCACTCTCGCATTTAAGCATCTAAAGAATTATATATTGTGATTTGCAAAAAAATTTTTAAAAAGAAAAAGTTTGGCTACATGGCAAATGGCATTTATCGTGTTTTGCAGTAAAACCTGTCATAAAAATCTATATTTCTATAAAGAATCTTTTGTGATAAAGTGCAAATAAAATTGAATTGAACTGATTTCATGTCATGTGCCTTGAAGAGATTTAATCGATTGGTCATGAAGCCCTACAAGGTAAAATATTACTGAACAGAGCTTGGCAGAATTAATTTATTTCTGTAGTATAGAGTAGCAGTTCCCAGCCCTAGTCCTGGAGGACCACCTGCCCTGCACTTTTTAGTGGCTTCCCTGCTCTGCTACTCTCACTTCTATTCAGTAAAAGCTATTAATTAGCTAATTAGTTAAATCAGGTGTTCTGGGAGCTGAAAAAAAACACTAAAATGTGCACAGCAAGGGCTCCTCCAGGAATCACTGGTATAGAGTACAATCCAAAAGGAAACACCCCTCCACATGTTATTACATATTAACATTGAACTCAAATGCCTCAGCACTGATTTCCGGTTATCATCAAATAAAGTCACATAAAAGAAAGACTGGCAGACACACACACACATACACACACACTTACCCTGAGTGTATGGGTAGATTGGGACAGCGGCCCAATTATGTCCACCTGTGCTGTATCATCAGCGAGGTCATTCAGCCAGTGAATGAACAGGACCGTCCCACTGTCAACTACGTCTCGTCTCGGGACCAGATTCAGGTCCTCATCTATCAAGAAGTCGGGGTGGGTGACTTTAAACTTCACATCCTTATTCCCCTCACAGTCATCAAACACCACTGTAAACACAGATACACAAACACATTCATTAACACTACAGTGAGAAATGTACATTCATGCATATGTTACCTAGCAAAGCTGCAAGCTCAAAAATAACATGTAGATGTGTGAATGACATTGCAGAGTGGGCAGTATGCTTGCATTCGACACCACTTTTAGCATAAATTTGGCACAGTAGGTTCTTTTCTTGGACAATTTATGTACCATCAAAGAAAGAAAGACTTGCTGTCTTAGAAACAAAATGGCATGTCCCTGGAAAAATGTGACGGTACCTCTAAGTTCGTTGTGTGCTCATTCAGCCATGAGTTTGAAGCAAAGTAGAAAATGTAAAATATGACTCAATCATCAAGAGGAATTAAAGTGCAATACCTTAACCTTCCAAATATCCTATCTCTCTCTCTCTCTCATTCCTCGTTTATCTGTTGCTCTAGGACGTTAGTCTGATTTATAGTCAATGTACTCTGCACAATTTGTTGGTGATTACAGAAAAAACCTGCAGTCTTTGTAGTCCAGCAATTTTCAGTCTAATATATATTCACTGCATCTAAAACATATGGGTGATTACCATAGACCAGAGCTGTAAAGTTTCTCTACACTGAGGGGGAAAAAAATGGAAAACAACTCTAAAGGGCAGTCAGGCATCAGTAAACATTTATGTAGATCATATACATGTCTAAAAGGCGTTGATGGATGTTTTAGTCTAAGCCATTTATAATATAAATTTTAAATTTGCATAGGTTGTCTTTTCAGAATGCTTTCTCAAAGAGGAAAATTGTGATTATGATTTGCCAAAAGAGAAAATTTAAAGCTAAAAAGGAAAAAGAAATAACAAGAAATAGCGGGGATATTACAGATCTTAGCAAGGGAAAATATAATTATAGTCACATGTACTGTATATACTACTTCATATTTTGAACCTGGAATAAATGAAATATATAATTACTAAACTGGGATGGTCCAGCACCTTGTGCCATAAGTCTCCTGAGATAGGCTCCCCGGCGACCCTGTATACAGGATAAGCGTAGATGTAGCGTAAGTGTAGATGATGAGTGAGATTCCTGCTGTTTTTTTCTAACTCCAAGCTTGATATCTTCTCACTCTCATCAGATAAACTGTTAAAAACATTGGTTTGGATTCTTATATTGAAGCTTCATATGAGTCATATGAGCTGAACTTTGGAATGCATTTTGCCATAGAATATGGTGTTAAGGAATTTAACCCCAACTACTTACACCGTACCTTCACATCCATATGAACTTGAGTAACATCCAATTCTTAATCCATGCGGTTTAATATGTTGACCCACCCTTTGCAGCTATAATAGCTCCAACTCTTTTGTGAAGGCTTTCCATAAGGTTTAGGAGTGTGTTTATGGGAATTTTTGACTATTCATCCCAGAGGTGTTCTATCGGGTTGACCCTGTGCTCTGGTACATGTGACAAATTTTAATTTTCTGTTTATTTTTAATTTAGAATTATCTCATAATAATTATATGCTTATATTCTATATGCTTTCACTTGCGAAGATATTTAGCAAAGTGAGTGCTCCAGCATCAAAAAAACTAAATTTATAAGAAAAGTGTGTTAAATTGTTCCCTCATGACTCTCTCATACTAAGCACTTAATTGTAACCACTGCAGTTTCAATATGTCTATTATTTAATCACATGGTTTAATGTTAATTGATGGAATTTAATATCGACCTGTAGGCTTTCAACTGGGCGGCACAGTGGTGTAGTGGTTAGCACTGTTGCCTTGCACCTCCAGGGTCCGGGTTCAATTCCCCGCCAGGCTCGATTCCTGTCTCTATGTGCATGGAGTTTGCATCTTCTCCCCGTGCTTGGTGGGTTTCCTCCGGGTACTCCGGTTTCCCCCCACAGCCCAAAGATATGCAGGTTAGGTTAACTGGCGTTCCCAAATTGCCCATAGTGTGTGTGAGTGTGTATGTTTGTGGGCCCTGCGATGGATTGGCACCCTGTCCAGGGTGTACCCTGCCTCGTGCCCTAAGCCTCCTGGGATAAGCTCCAGGTACCCACAACCCTAAATATAGGATAAAGCGGTATAGAAGGTGAGTGAGGCTTTCAACTGCATGTATTAAAAGTAAGTTTTGGTTAAATGGATTTTCCATTCTCTTTTTTTGCTTTGTTTTGTTTTTTTTTAATTCAAAAGTCATAATTCTTGTCCAATTACTGCACAAATTATACAGATTTGAGTGGAAAATTGTAGAGTATTCCTTTTAATTTCTATGTTCCATCTTTGCATAAATGCTTGTATAAAGGTTACAGTCTTTCTCTAATTACCACCGAGGCATGCAGAGTAAATAAATTATACCTCTGGCTAAAGTTCTTAAATGATGGAAAAAGAGAGCGAGAGAGGGGTGGGAGGAGGAAGAATTTATTTAAAGAAGTGATACAGTACAATTTCTGGGAGCAGCCGTACCATCCACAGTGAACAATTATCATCTTTGTCTTGAGAAGAATTCTTTCCAAGGAGCTTGATTGTTTTACAAGGACAGCGACTATAATTCAGGTCTCTCTTTTTCTCTGTAGCATTCAGATAAAAGTTTTCTTCTTCAGTAGCAATAGTTTGTGCATAAAAATAAATAAGTAAATAATTAAATGAATAAATAAAGGCAGCATGGTGGTGCTGTCGGGGTTTGATTCCTGCCTAGGTTGTGTGATGGAGTTTGCATGTTCTCCCCATTCTTGGTCCAAAGACATGCAGATTAGGCCAATTAGCGTTCCCGATTGCCCATATTGTGAATGTGTGTATATGTGTGCGATGTCTTCCCTGCAATAGATTGGCACCCTGTCCAGGCCCCAGCAACCCCATATACAGGATAAATATATATATACAATGGTATAGGCGACGAGAGAGTGAGTAAATAAATAAATAATTTGGAGTAAAGCCACTGTTGCATAAATTGCTGTGTGTGTGTGGCTGTGGGCTATTGGGGGTAAGCTGTGCCACAGGTCTGACTGGGTGAGATACCGCTGCAGTAGCCCAGCTTATCCTCTCTGATCATGTCCACGGCTGTCTTATCTTTCAGTCCCATACCCCCTGCTTTACTTTTCCTTCTTCTCTTTGACATTTCCGACCCGCTTTTCTTTCCACATCCATTTTTTTTCTCCCCTCATTTGTCATCTCTGCAAAATCATGTGCCAAGTTTTAGTCAGGTCCAGATTTATTGGCAACATTCATAAAGATTTTGCAAGCATTAATATAAAATTTTTTTTATTAATTAAACAAATGCAATGACTGAATTTTGTTTAAAACACGAGGACAGTGTGTGGTTTTATTGCATATTACTATAGTTCAAAGTATTTTAAACTTTTTTTTTAAGCAAAGCACTGGTTTCAAGACAACTGGTACCTCTGGAATTAGGGACCAATATTTCATGATCACTGACCTTTTTGTCTAGGAGAATATTCCAAGTTAGAACTAGTTTGCCAATATTTACACAAATGTGGTTCCTTGTATTCACATTTGGCTTACACATCCTCTTAGCGTGGTGATACTAGATTTATACTTAAATTTCCTTCATGTAGTTCCAATTAATTGTTATAACTGAGATTATATGAAAAAATTATCTATATAACAGACAACAGGTTACACGTTTATTGTTTTTTAACAATAAGATGATGAGCTATAAGGGGAAAATAACCACGCAGCACTTTGAAATCATTTTTTCAATTCAATTCAATTTTATTTGTATAGCGCTTTTAACAATTGACATTGTCGCAAAGCAGCTTTACACAATCAA
>JAQMYJ010000038.1:12387240-12398206 GCA_030014305.1 Clarias laeviceps
CAGGAATTGATCTGCATTCATACTGTGTGTTAGGTGGCAGGCAGTTCAGCATAACAGTTGATGTTGATTGATGTTAAACGTGGGAAAAGTAAGATTTTGCAAACACATTGTTATTTATTTGTCAATCATTTATCATGTAGAATCTTTTTTTTTTTCCACAGAATGAGGAATTTGGGTTGGTAATGGCTGGAGGCATCACTTTCTTCAAATGATTCCTCATTACACATCATTAGCTGTGTGCTACACTCTTTATCGAGCAGCAGCAAACTCCGCAAAGTACCAATGCGCATTAAATGAACTCCAGATATCTGCCGTTCAAGATAATTAAAAAGGAAGACAATTTACAGTCAGATACACACACAACTAAAGTGATCACCACTGATGAACTACATAAGTCAAACTAAACTCTCTAAGGACAGCGTTAGGCTACACTATGGAAAATGTGAACGCTTGATATAGTGGCCAGCGGTGCATTATAAAATATGGCAAGTAATTAAAATCATTTATTATATTTAGTTAGTTAGAATTAGTTATAAGATCTTAGACTTACTAAGTTATAAGACTTACTATAAGCGTAAGTACCTGTTGTTGACAGCGAAAATAATAAGGTGATCAGCTTTAATGCAATCAGTGATATTACTATTTTAGATTGAAGCCCACGTACATGTCCGAATGTCTTTCTGTACAGGAAAACTCTCTGCCTAACTTAATTAATAAAAAGAAATAAGATTTTGTAAGGTTGAGTGTCTTACTCCTTGTTTACGATAAGTAGTACTTCTTTCGTCGTCAGGCAAATTCGGTAATCAGAGAGTGAGTCACAGATTTTGTCACAGAAATTGAAAAATTAGATCAAATAAAGTTTTGTCTTAAAACGGCTCCAGCGCATTAAAATTCACTTATACCACTTCAGCGCTGTTATTTGTGTGGTGCAGATATTAACTAATCCCAGTAAAAATATTCAGTTTAGCTTTTCTGATTAATATTTGTAGGTGCAGGTGTTTGTTTACATTGAGTTACAGTCATAAAATTCTTTCCAACCAGTTTTGCGTAATGCTGTGACAAAATCTGGCTAAACAAACATTCAGACTGACAGACATGCAGACAGAAGACTTTCTGAGACTGGTTTCTGGTCCTCCATTGTATGAAACGTAAAGATATAATTGAAAGAGTAAGTTCTGACCAATGTACAGCCAAAACCTTTCTTTTATTTGTATAGATAAATAAAATATGAAAAGAAAAAAGAAAAAAAGAAAAAAGAAAATAAATAAAAGAAAATAAAATTATGATTGTGATATACAGTATATTTGTATAGCAATTGAGTCGGGTACTGATGCAGATATGTTTGCTCTCATAGTGAGAGCACATTATTGCCTTTTACTAGTGTTGTGGTTTCGGAACATATTAGACAAACTGGTTTTAATCTTGCCGCAGGAATCGTAAATTAATTTATCCATGCATCTTTGAAGGTTCAGTTTTCTTTCCTTTTTTTAGATGCCGTGTCACACTTTCGTTTCTGTTTTGTGAGGATTTAGTTTTTTTTTGTTCCTTCGCATACTCTGTCTATACTCAGTAAACTTTCGCATCGATTGGCTCTTGCGTAATGCATATAGCCACACACACCTTGAGGGAAAAGTGGAAAAAAAGTGCTAGACGCTGTAACATAATCTAGCAGATAATTGCTCATAACTTCACTCCTACTTAACATTTTGATTTCATTTATGGCACAGGTTTAACGTCAGGCAAAAACGTAATTACTGCATTAAGTTTTTTAATTAAGTTTCATTAAATTCTGTTTAGCCGGTTTTGCGTGATGCTGTGACAAAATGAAATCATTCCTGCCAGCCAGACAGGCAGACAAAAAATAATTCCTGAGACTTGCTTTGGGTACTTCAATGTATGAAACATAAAAATATAATTGAAAGAACAAGTTCTGACCAATGTACAGACAAAAGCTTTCTTTTGTTTATATAGATATGACATTTCAGACATTTTTTTCTTTAAACCTGCTAACTTTCTGTCCTTTCAGTAGCACATGTCACGCCAAAACGGAATTCATCAAACATAAATCAGGCATCATGCTCAGCCATCACACAATAAAAAAGAGCAGCAATAAGCCCTTTAATTTAAACAGAAGATGAATTTCTGATGAAATTTTAATAAAATATTAAGAAAACTAATGGACTTGATGGACTAATTGGGTGTTTATTTGGTCTTATTACACTTGATGACAGTCTACAATGTGATCTCATGAGAAATCCGAAAAACATCTTTGATCATGAGAATGGAATGTAGATTTTTTAAAAATATTTTATATACAGCATTTATAAGAAATGACGTAAACCCTATCCTGATTTTTAACCATACCCTAAATATTTACTTATAAAATGAGACAGGTAGTCTTGTGGCTGAATAAGGCAAGCAAACCTAAGTTAGACTATAGCCGAAGTTCCCTCTTCTTGGATGTGGTATTCTGCCACCATAGTCCATCTATGAGTTCAGAATATTATGGGTTTTTTTAACTCACCAAGGCTCACATTTAAGTTATAGATGGCTGTCCTGTCAGCTCTACACAATCTGTCTAATCTCTTCCGACATTTCTCATCGTCAAGATGTTTTTTCCCAAACAACTGTTTGTTTGTTTTTTGCATTCTTTGGGACTGCTGTGGATGAAATTCTTTTTCTTAGTAGATCAGCAGTAACTGAAATACCCAAAGCTGGCACCAACTACAATAAGTTACTGAAATCACTTTTTTTTGTTTTTGATGTGAACCTTTTCACCTCTATCTGCATGATTTTATGCAACGAACTGCTGCCACATGATTGTCTGAATGCATAATTGCATTTTCCCTCTTTGTTCTTTCACTGGTTGTTAGTTATGGAGGAGGCCCGAACCTGAACTCAGCAGCTAAACTCTTGGGCTTGATCCTCCATGCATAATGTGTGTCTGCCAGCTATAGATTGGGTATAATTCCTGGTCACTTTTGATGATGCTCTGCTGCGCTTGTTTTACTATGTAATGATGCCTGGTGATCATCACTACAGCTATGAACACGGTGGTAATCATTTATTATCATTATTAATATTATTTTTAATTGTTATATTCTGGCACCCCAATGGCATTTATTTTTTCAGCTCATATTTAACGCACAGATGAGACACACACACACACACACACACAAGCTTGGTTGCTTCGAGGGAGCAATAAACTGCAGTTTTATATGGGAGCAGCCCTTTCCACAGAGGAGAAAGAGTGCTGGGAAATGAAGCGTTATGGCCTCTTGTGAACTAAGGCCTCATAAATAATGTGCTGATGGGAGAGAGAGAGAGAGGACAGTGTGCTGCTGAGAGGAAGAGTGGCCAACATACGCTCTAGTCATACACCTCGTATATCAGCCTATGTCCTATGTGCCCTCTGGAGGAGCTCCTGACCATCCAAGTGAAGGCTTAGAATAAAGAGAAGCGCCTTCAGAGCTAAGAATACACTTGTGATTTCATGCCTGATTTCCCTCTCTATGGTATTCTGTTCTTCTTGCTGTGATTATCTATCTTTGGCTGCTGAGGTGATGTATCCATTTTTGGTACACGTATACATTCACACACACACACACACACACAAACATGATGTGGGTCACAGGCAGTGTGATTGCGGGTCGTAATAAGGGTACTGTTGCTGTTTCTCACTGGGAGCATGTGAGACAAGGCATGGCTGAGCATGGCCAAACACCTATAGTCCACTTCTCATGTCTCAGAATAACAAGGTCAGTGTGTCTGTCAGCTATACTGTACTTCTCACCTTCACTGCTTCACTATTATCATCAGCATCTCAGCAATACTGCAAATAACTCAAAAGCTGAAATCCCAGTGCTGTAGAGCATGCTATAAATAAACACATAAATTCATACATGTAAATGAGCACAGAATTTGGTTTTGTTAACAAATATATAGCATGAACGGTTGTGCAACTACTGACATATTGAAATTTTAATATTCGCTTAGAATAACAACTGTTGAACTATGTACATTTTTAGGCTCCTTGTGTGTGTGTGTGTGTGTGTGTGCATGCCATGGCAACATGGTGGCTTAATGGTTTGCACTGTTGCCTTGCACTTTCAATTAGGTTCCCGCCTCGGGTCTGTGTGCATGGAGTTTGCTTGTTCTCCCCATGCTTAGTGGGGTTCCTATGGGTACTCCGGTTTCTTCCCACAGTCCAAAGACAGATACAGGCCATGGTTGTACAATTGGGATTAAATACAATGCTAATCAGCATTGACCTCCACAGTTATAGTGTGGTTACACTGTAGTTGGACTAAATACAGTAGGTACAGTAGGTAAATACAGATGGATGGACCGATGGATGGATATATATACAGAGTCATCCCAAAAAAATGTTCAGGAAAAGAAAAACTTGTATATCTATAATAAAATCATGATGATTTTATAATAATTTAATATGATAATATTAATAATATACTGTACATCATACTATTTTTCTTTTTCCTGAAGTGTGTATACATTTTGTTGGCTGACTCTTAGCTGAGAGATTAGTTTTGCACTATGGGAAAATTTAATCATACTGTAAATTCATTGTTTTGATATGAATATGCGTTATTAGTTATTAGGTTATAGGTTATTAGGCACTTAATTTACTAAATAGGTCAAAGATAGCTAATAAAAAGCTTTGCTTTAGCATAAATTAGCGTTAATTTATATGCAAATGCCTTGCCTTTGATTGAACTCCATCATCCATCCCCTACACTTCATTCCTTGTCAAGTCCTACATTTCTTTTGCGGTAAGTTAAACTACAACGCTTACAATTAGCTTACAATTAGCTGGTTAACTAAAGTGATGCGTAGCAGACAGCTAGCGGTTTGACACCTGCAATGCACCTACAGTATCACTCAAATCAGCCATGCCCCTAATTATGTATCATTTTATGGGTTAATGTAATTTATATAAAAAATTCACCCCCAATACAGTTGGCATGAAGCCGTAATCTACAGTAGCTATGGAGACCAAAACTGCTTTTTGCACCAAATAGTACATGTTTATTTCTCCTGTAAAGTTGAACATCTCAATACGGGGGTCTATGAGAATTGACTCATTTGTGGAGACAGTGGTCATTTGAGGAATTGCACACTGTGGCACTTCTGCGTTGGACTCATTTTTAAGACCGGAGGGTCTTTAGACATTCTATGCTTTTGTATGAAAACCACAGGGATAACTTGTATTTACGGTATATTAACACTAACTTCCGAAGTATATTTGGAGCATAAAGGTCTTTATTTCAGGAACAAGTTCAAATAAAGCAGGTTTATCATACACACAGTTTAGTTCTGGCCCCCACATATTTTCATCAATACGGCCTTCAAAACACACTTTCATTCCATATGGCTAGAATATTCTCAGAGTGTGGATTAGGACTTTCAACTCCACAAAAGTCCAAGCACACAATTGTATAGTGTGTCTTTGTGTGCTGCAGCTCTACCATTTTCCTTCACTGGATCTAAAGGTCCCACCATATCTGTTCTAGCATGTCAATACCGCTGTACACAAAGCAAACTCCATGGAGACATTGTTTGCCAAGGTTGGAGTGGAAGAACTTAAGTGTCCCGCACAGAGCCAGACCTTTAGCCTACTGAATGATCAAGATCCCTGGCTTTACCACTGGATTTCTCGAATGGATGGCATCAGTGTCTGACCTCACTAATGCTGAATCCTCATAATCATGTTTTAACATCTAGTGGAAATCCTTCTCAGAAGGCTTATTATATAGAGTAAAAGGGGGAAATAAATGCGGAATAAGACGTCCAACAAGCACATGGGTGTGATGGTCAGATGTCCGCAAACTTCCATCCATTTGGTATATATTTTTTGCCATATCCCCACCCTACACGCACAAACACCCACGAACCCACATGTACACATGTCTTTTATTCCCGCTCTATCAGCCTGTCCTTTATCCCTCATGCTCAGCCTTCTTCAATCCCTCTGTCTATGTCTTTAATGTCTCCTCTCCCTTGTCTCTGACACACCTGCCATCTCTCTCTATCATATTGTGGCTTGTGATTGCTGGTGTAATAGCAGCCATCTTTCTCAGGTCAGAGAGTAAATAGAGGTTCCAAGCACACAGACAAACAGACAGATGCTGTTTTGCAGTTGCAGATGCTTGTCAGCTTTAACAACTCTCTCATCTATGAAGTCACACCGTTTTGTTTAATTTATATGCAAGGATATAGCGTACCACCATGCATTTGTTTTGTTAAAAAAAAAAATAAAGGTCACATCCATTTGTAAAAATCATGTGCAAAAATCATGTAATTCCCGGTGACCATAATAGATTTGGTCAATCGCACAGCATCATAGGACTTTAGCATTAACTTTTGCATCGAGACTTACAACACAACATGAGACCAAAAAAAGTCACATTGTGGGCCCTACATGATCTTGAAAATCCCAGAATAACTTGTTTACACTTCATGACTTGTGATAATATAATAATAGATGAGGATCACACGCTACATGACCTTTGACCTGGTGAGATTCTAGATAAGGCATTTCAGAAAAAATAGAAAACAAGATCAGTCTATTATGTGACATTTTCAAAACAGAGCCAGGATGTTGTGGCTACTTCAGGATGTTTTTTTGTTTGTTTGTTTGTTTTTTTAAAAGAAACACAAAGGAATACAAAAACAAAAAAAAATGAACCGAATTAAGAATTTGCTGGGGAGAGGTCAAAAGTGAGTATTGTATGTTCTGCAAAGAGAACTAAGTTTAGTGCACAGAATAATACTAACGAGAGGGAGTACTGTACGGCTGGAGAGAACACCGCAGTGATGCGGTTGTAGGCACGAGGTCGTTGCATCGCAGTCGTGTTATATCCAGCAATACAACATGGCCGCGAGTGTGATTTTCTTTTTTTACAACAGTCCTGCAAACACCATTTATTATCAACAGATTCTGATTTGTTTGTTTATTTTGCTCCACCTGCACATATCCCAACAATAAACCATGTGGGTGGTAAAAAGTCCTGTAAATCTCAGCCATTTCTCTTTATACTTCCACTTATTCTGCCTTAGGATATCTGCAGTATTAACTTCTGGGTTCCAGGGTTGAAAATCTAGCGAGCTTTGTAGGGTGGGAAATCCATTGTCACACACACCAAGTAGTGCCCTTGATCAGGCGTTGGAGAGCGATTTGGAATACAGCCTGGCTTAGTGTAATTAACGTTTATTAGAAGACCTGGGACACGGAGTGGCACATATAGTTAAAAGTCCCAGTGGGGTTACTATCCATTATCACCACTCGTGGGTCGTCGAATGGCTCTTGTCCAATCAGGTTACTCGGTCGGAACTAACTGTTGTATAATTAAATTGATATTGTTCATTGCCATGAATCATGCGATGTTTGATGTTCATTTCTGGTAGTTCCAAACAACCTCTTTGGCACAACATTCCAAATGATTTATTATAGCAATGATTATGATTGTTTCTGCTTAATTGGACTCATCCTGCTACAAAATACTTGCAAATGTTGAAAACATTAAAGAATTCATACTGTGACAGCTTGTGGACCAAGAAAATCTTGTCACAGACATTTACTGTCAGCACCAAAATCCTTTTGTTACAGGGGCATCAGGTCTAAAATCACATACAGAAGTAGTGCACATAGTATTAGAAGTGTGGTTAGTATTCACATATTTTCTCACAACTTTATCTATATTATATATTTGAATTATGTTGCCTATATCATTTTTAAACTCAGACGGACATACATTATAACACCAAAGTGCATTAATAAGTGTACATAAAGTGTGAGAACATGCTCCCAAGAAGTCCATGGCATTTGGCAAAAGCATCATTGTGCAATTTTTTTGCCTCAATAAATCCCTTAAGCATGACAGATGTGTTCATTTCCTTTTCCATTACAACCTTTTAGATTTATTTCAATAACAAGAAGCAGGATTCTGTGCGGCATGCAAATTGCAAGGCAAACGGTGTCAGGCAGTTCAAAGACAGGCTACGAGTGTTTGATGGCATTCTAATGTTGTCCATGCGGCAAAAAGAAAGAGGCGGAAAAGCAGAGAGACGTTGATGAGAGACGCTTTGATGTCAGACAACAATGGCTGAGTCCCTTCGTCCTTAGAGAAGTGGCAGAAAAAAAAGCATCACACTCTGCAAAACAGCAGCACAAGAACATTCTGAAATCTTATTTAATACAGTAATGCACCCAATCGCCCACACTTTCAGGACTTTTTCCCCATAACCCAAACATTATTTAACCAGAACACAATGTTAACTGTGCCACATTTCTGCATAATACAATAGATAAAAGTGCTCAATTTTAGAATTGTAAATTTGGCTGGGAGGTTATTATTATGCATTAGTATTTGTATGGGTGCCACAGGGTGCCCCTTTTTTTCAGCTCCAAACCACTGACATTTAATGCAGGTCGTACAGGTGCAGGTATTGGGCCATGAAGCAGCCCAATCACTCCTCCTCTGCCCCCTCTGAATGGTGGGCTAATTATTTTTTAAGGAATTGGACCAATGATTTTCCTAAAATTCCATTTTTTTCAGGGCTAGGCAGTATCTCACTCAATTTTGCATATACCCTCACAAAACCTTTATCAGACCATTGAGCCAAGTCTCCTAACCTCAATGGAATGTTCGGGCCTGCGCTGAACCATTTCGCTCCCAAGGGTCCTAGTTTGCACTTATTTGGTCCAATTGGAAAACAAGACACGTCCTGTCGAATGGCTTGAAAATCTCAAACCCGCTATTAAACCCCTTCTAAAACTCGCTCCAAATTCTCTTCTTTGAAAATAATTGAGATTCTAGAGTGTAGACGGAGTGAAGCAACAAAAATCCCTTTATTTCTCTCTTACTGAATCTCGCTCAATTTTGCAAAAACCCTTGGCCGGGTCTCTTTACTGTTTAAAACTAACTAACTAAATGAATAATAAACCTCTAACAGTAACAGTTCCCAAAATGTCCGGCCAATAAGCAGCACAGTCACTTTCCCATCGATTTGTGGATGAATCGAATATATTGGGTTACATTCTCAGCATGCAGTCAGCCATGCAGCTGGAGCAGTTGCTAAGACAAACCAAACACATCCCCTCTACTCACTTACTGTATACACACTTACACCTTACAAGGATAGTTAAATAGCCATATACCAGTAACCCTATGACCTAGAAAGAAGCTGTTTCTACTGTTTTGCCCAGGAAAAGCAATGCATCCATGCACCCATACAATTACTCCAGGAATTGTATCTAGTTCTACTTACTATTATTATTATTATTATTATTATTATTATTAATGTGACACTTCTTAAGTAAATGAATTCAAAACTGAAGCTGTAAATCAATACAGCAAGGTTCATTATCATCACTAATTCAGGGATCTTTAACTAACAGAGATCTACTAACTAGTCAACATTACTATAAAACAATAAAAAATAAAAATCTCATAACTTTGTAAATAATGGGTTTCTGATTTACATCATGTGGAAGAATACTGAATATTTAAAGCTTTCATTTACTATACTACAGTATTTATTGTAAAAAGTTAGTGGTTGTATATTTAATCTGTCATTAGCTAACATTATAACAACTCATTTAATATTATATTTGCTCATTTTAATATTAGCACAACTTGTTTTTAATGATATTTGAACTAAAATGTGTGCTATTTGCTTAGTTATTAATAAATCATAAAGATATTCAGCACATTTATGTAGTCAGCTGCCTCACTTCTACTGAAGATAATGTGACTGTATGAAAGCACCATAGATTTTGTATTCCCATTCAGAGTCAGTGTCACTGTAATTCCCATGTAACTGTGACTGTAATTCCAACTCAGTGGTCGATATTCCCAGGTGGCAAGAATGCAGCGTTAGTGCTACAAAAAAGCAAGGTCATCTACACAAACACTAATGAAAACAAATGCATAGTCACCTTTAAATGTAATGTTGATTAATGCCTAAGCTATTTTCCCCACTAAATTGAAATTTAATTCTTTAGTTATCTGTTCTAAACTTTAATTACGTATAAAAGAATAGCTAAATTGATGCTATTATTTAGAAGTGCCCAAAGCAACCACTCACTCACTCACCATCTACAGATGTGGCCATTAAGAATGCGCATGTTTTCCCGCGAGATGCCGCAATTTGGCACGCGGCGTGCAGCGACTTGCCGCAAGCGACATTCGGGAATTTAAATAAATGTGTTGTGCTTCACTGAATATCCACCAGATGGCGCATGGATATGGCATTATATTCCTGCCACAATTCTGAGCGCGCGGTTTGACATTTTGCGAGCAGACAATGCACTATGTGCGTGCAATGTCTCTACTGCGCGCTCAAGAGCTCGATTCTGCGCGTGCAATGTCTCTACTGCGCGCTCAAGAGCTCGATTCTGCGCGTGCAATGTCTATACTGCGTGCTCAACAGCTCGATTCTGCGCGTGCAATGTCTCCCCTGCTCGCTCAACATGTTCTCGCGCACGCGCGACTTCTCAATTCTGTGCGCGCTCGACTCTGTCTGCATGCGCGTGCAACATTTATTTTCTGTGCGCGCTCGACTCTGCCTGTACGCTCGCTCAATTTTGTCCAGTGTTACAAAACTGCCACAAAACCAGCCAATCACAGACTTCCACAAACTACTTCTGATTGGTTGTTTCTCCTCCAATCAAGTGGAACTACTATCGACCGCTTAACGGAAGCGTTGTAAATAAAGGTTTATAAGCAAAGCGACCGAGTTATCCGATTTGAATTTTAGTCGATGTAGTCTAACAATGAGCTATATGGATAAGTAAATAAAATCACACAATGGAAGCTAGGATAGGTGCATTAATGTAGCAGGGGTTTATATACTGTAGATAAATATATTTACATATATAATACCGAAAGTTTCCTTATATTGTTCCTCTGCAATTAACATGCCGACGTTAAACCGTTATTGTTGC
>JAQMYJ010000038.1:12398306-12411921 GCA_030014305.1 Clarias laeviceps
TTCTCACCTTTCATTCACGATAGGTGTGAATTTATCAAACTCTGTGCGCTGTTGGCAAATACTGTAGGGGAGTTTAAGATGAATTAACAAGACAGAGGACGTCTCTGCCTAAAATAGATAAAAAAATTAAAATGATTAACGATAGCAATTAAATCAGACTTAATAGTTTAGTTTGCAATGATGCAAAAACAAAACAAAACCAAAAAAACTTGCCACCCTTTGGCACTCTTGGCGACCACCTATATTGCCTACTGTATGCCACGAACCAGCCCTGGTTAAAAATACAAAATACAAAGGCTTGGTATCAACTGCTAACAAAAACACAGGACTCGCATATATAGCAGGGTACATTATTTACTTCAGGTGTGTATGATTAGTAGGAAGGTACCAATGATCACTTGGCAGTGTTTGCAGTATTTGGCAGACACCATTGTCCAGTGCAACTTACATTTTATCACATTTTACAGTACATCTGAGAAGTTGAGGATTAAGGGCCTTGCTGAAGGGTCTAACAGTTGCTACTTTGTGGTGGGGTTTGAACCTGGGACCTTCCGATCAGTAGTCCTTAACCACCTTAACCATTGACTGTAAACCCACTGTGTAAAGCATTGTAAAGCACTGAACATCTCTTTCCTTCTCTATAACACTTATCCTGTAGAGGGTCACGGGAGGGCTGGGACCTATTCAAGGGGCCACGGGGCATGAGGCAGGGATATACCTACTCTGTATGTCTTGCACTGTGGGAGAAAACCAGAGAGCTCTCAGGAAACTCACCAAGCATAGGGAGAACATGCAAACTTGATCTTGGAGGTGCAAGTCCACATGTCTATGCCACCGTGCTGCCCATTGAAACGAGTATATGATTTATTTTATTTTATAATGTTTAGGAACTCAAACTCTTTCTTATAAAAATACCTATTACAGTCTATTTTAGTAATATTTTAAATAATACATAATTGCAACTCAACATGAAGTCTTCAGATATTGTAGATCTGCTCTCAGCATGATTTCATTTCATGTCTGATTCCTCTTCACTTACAAATGAGAGAATGCTTTTAATTATTTAATTAGTTTATTAATTTTTTATTATTTTTCTCTCCATGAGACCACACTGGAGCTGCCTTACAAAGATGAATTTTCTGCCCAGTGACTAAATATCAAGCAGGTGCCAATGGGAAATCAGAATGCTAATCGTAACGATATCACTGATTTTGTATCCACTGGTAACTGTCCAGCTCACTCCCTTGTGCCCTGCTTCAAAATATAGATCGTAATGCAACATGACAACACAGTGAATGGGGTCATCCATGTATTCCTAGTGTATCCGTGTATGCAATTGCCCTGGTGTGCCCCGCATCAACTAAGCATTATGGCAAAGAAGATAGGAAAAAGGAAAACACAGTGCTCCAATGAGGTAAAGACACCTGGTGTACATCACTGAACCCAGGCAGTAAAGCTTTTAGCTTGTGATTATCAAGTCTCTCATGGGATTTAGCGCCGAACGGCTGAGGCTTATGTGGCATTTAAAGAGACAGTGCTGCGGATCAGAGGTGCAGATGATGTTTTGAAGACACATAAAATCTCTAAATGGCAGCTGCAATCATTTCAACTTGGATATGTGTAAAATTTTTAAATACTGATGTTCCCACATAGCTCGAGTTTTTCCTAATGGGCCTTCTTTCTTACAAAAATGATGTGAGGTTGCACAGAGCACATGCCAGAGGCAACAGCTGATTTCTCCTATCATGAAGGTTTAAACATACCTTGTGAGACAAATATCACATTTCAAGCTCTAATAGAGCAAGAAGGAAAGTGATGCAGTATCATCCATATAGATTCCGAAACTTATCAGTTTAAGCTACTGCAGTGCTGACATCTAAATGGACACCATGAGCAATAGCTCTCTCAGATCACCAGTTATTCACAAATCCATGTTTAGGAAATTGAGTTGTAAACAATGGAAGGAACACTGTTTCTTTATGCAACGACTAACAGCTCATTTTTTTGTGTACATGCCTTTTTTTCTAGAGATGAGACCTGTCTCATGGATGCACATATATTTACTAATATCCTTCCATTTGTAACTGGAGTGTCTGTGTAGCAATGTATTTATAATGTGCAGTTTCTTAGTAACATGGTCGGTCTTATCATTTTAACAACTGGTACGAGTAAGGTACAATTTTTAACTGCTATAATGTACAGTATTTGATAAAAGAAATGAATAGGTATGGGTCATTCAAGTCAAACTGGGACTTTTGACATTTGTGTGCATAACATGGTAACGAGAGTAAAAACAACCTTTATTTCTCTATATAAACCCCTGCTACACTAATGCACCTATCCTAGCTTTTCACCAGTGATTTCTCAGTATACTGGACCCGTGATTGGACTGCCTGCTTCTGAAATGCTGGCCTCCAAGGAGTTCCTTTACCTGCCCAAACATACAGGTCAGGAATGAATGGGGATGTAGCAATAACTCCCAAGCTATCTGTTGATTTTCAGGGATCAGGTGATCCACTAGCTACTGTAAATGTTTGACTTCAGTGGGCCGTTACCCACCTTGGCCGTGATCATCATTCATGGACATATTGCCTACTTTAAAATCTTCGCACAATTCAGATGTTTTACTGCAGCTAAGAATATCATCACTGTACTGTGCTTGAAGTCTTACGCCTTCATTCACAAGACATTTCATCACAAATGCTGGTTTGACTTTAATACCTTCCATCAGAATAATGGAATCAAAAGTCTGATCTGTCATTTGTAAACACTTTGGGGCATGGAAATGTTAGAAAGAAAAAAGCTCTGATGAGGTAATCACATCACATGATTATTTTTCAAGCCACATTGTGCTTTATTATGGACTGCATATGGAAATCTAAACAGATTTTCATGTAGTTCGTTGAGAGGTACAAAGTGTTGTGTTACAAAAACCATAAGTTCACTCACTTTATACTTTAGAGTAAGAGCAGACATGATGCATAGTCTCCAGCCAGTGATCCATCAACTATCACCTACTATCACTTTACTATAATAAAATTATTGCATAGTACTTAAAGACATTTGATATACAGTGGAATGATGGTGCGGTATTGCCACTATACCTCCAGGGTCCATGGTTCGATCCTAAGCTCTGGTTAGTGTCTATGAAGTGTTGTATGCTGTGTCTGCATCAGTTTCCTTAAGGACCTCTGATTGTCTTGCGTCTCCCAGACATGGGCAGTGTGTTCTCTAAATTGTAAACTGTGCATATTTAGCTTACTGTGTAGAGGTGTGCTCCCCCCTTGAGCCTAGTGTATTTTGAATGGATCATCCTGACCCTGACTAAGATGGGGCAGTTGTACACAATGCATGATTAAATGATTATTCATATGATGTAGAGACAAATCCACAAAGTACAATTATAATAGTTCTGACTAAGGCTGCAGTTGTACTGTAAAGCTAATTGATTTTAATTGGCCGCTGAAAATCCCAGCTGGTTTTACAGTCCATTTGAAACAGTTCAATTGAATTCAGATGAATTCAAAAGAAACCATTAGCAACCATTTTATCTTTGTAGATTCAACATGCTTTGCTCGGCTGGAGACTGTTGGAATTTCTCCCTAAGGCTGGCTGTCTCTAGGCTGTCTCTCTCTCTCTCTCTCTCGCCGCGCTGTTTCTGTCTCTCACGTGCTCTCATGGTTGCTTCCTGTGCTAAATTCCCGTGGAGTTTTAGACTTTACAGTAGTGTGCGTTGACATTCACAGGAGATGAGGAGAGAGGAGAGAGTTTCTATTGTTACTGATCCATCCAAGTGTCACTGCAGTCAGTGGATGGATGAGCCCACCATGGGGTTGAAATACCCTACTGGATTGGCGGGTTAGCAAAGCAAACCTATGTCCAACAGGCCATGAAGCTATCTCACATGTTTTTTTTTTTTTTTTAAGTGAGCCAAAACAACCAAGAAACCTATAAGATCTGGTCTAAGTCTAGGTAATGAACAGGCACTAAATTGTGTCTAACCGATTTCAGTTTGCAAAGGATTTTTCTTGCATATAGATACATCATACTGTACAGGATCTGTACAGATCTTCATATGTTGTTTTTTGGTCTTGTTCTTGGTCCTCTTGCTCCCAGCAAGGGGTCGCCACAGCAGACCATCCGGTCCGCACATACATGCTAGGTTTAATGCCTTCCTGACGCAACCCTCCTTGGGCTTGGGACCGGCACTGCATCCAGTGGCTGGAGCTTGGGGACTGGCTGGGAATCGAACCCAGGCCTTCCGCGTGACAGGCGAAACACCTACCACAGTGCATACAGATCTTTATATAAGTATTACTATTTCACAAAAAACTTTCTGTTTGAAGTCAGGTGTTAATAGAAGTAGAAATAATGAGTAATGAGTCGCACAACATTATAGTTCGGGTTGATCTTTAAAACTCAAGAGGCACAGATGCGTGCCAGCAACCCAGCATTGGTCAATGACCGATTTAAAAAGAAATGCTTATATGGAAGTCCTGTGTCTATCAGCGGGGGGGAGGCTACAGACAACAAACTGTGCGTTTGGGTTTTAGGATATGTAAAGTTATCATTAGTTTTAAATGCATGACTCTAAAAAAAAGATTTAACTCACCAAGCTTGTAATATTATTTTTGGTCATAGAAAAAACGTAAAAAAAAAACAACAACATGTGATCATATGTATCTGTTTATTTCCGTTGCCTATGCAACCCTTTTTTTTTTATTACTCACTAATGTTTGTATGATTGGTCGGTCAAAATGAAATGAAATTAAATTCATGTTGCTTGGGTTTTGCTGAAAAAAGGACAGCTCACTCTATAGTGTACAATCCTGATATCATACATATTTATTAAAGCAAAGTAATACAAAAATTGCTCTGGGTTTTCAGGGCTACTATACTAGTAAACTATTTACTGTTATTGATAAGCACACTCCTTGAAATCATTACATAACTGTTTTATTTTAGGCAGATCTGACAAATGAGGTCCTTTGAGTATACTGACATGATATTTGTACTGACAAGGATAGAAATATCAAACAGCATTTTTGTGAGAGCCACATTCAAAGTATATACAGCATAGTATTTGTGTGTGCATGTGTACAGTATGTGTGTGTGTGTGTTTCAGGTCCTCATGAATAAATGAATAATGAAGAAAACAAGATGTGACTGAAGTGTAGAATTTCAGCTTTAATCTGAGGATGGTAAAACGAGGCTGCGAGCCAGATTTGGCCCACGGGTCTTACCAGTATGTTTGACAAACTTCAGCTAGGAGGATTGTATGATCAAAGTGTTTATAACTCTTATTTCATGGCCTTTGCCCTCGGTGCACTATTAATGGCTCTCATCTCTATGAGTGTAGAACTCAGTCAATATTACCAGGCAGATTGACTTTACACTGTGGATACACTGTAATACACACATTCTCCTGGCTTTTTCTTTATTTTATAGCCCAAGCTATATACTGTATTAAAGGTCAAATCCTATCCAATTTTTTTTTATGAAGCTTACAAAAGTCTTAAAGGTCTCCAAAATGTGTCCCCGATTAATTTCCAGCTAAAGTACAACTCAGATCATGCATTTTAGCTTGCTTGTGTTTCCTTCTTTTTCACAGTGATTTTTCAAATGCAGAATTTCATTGTATGTATACAGTAGCTTTAAATACGTTAGGCAGAACTGGGCAGAGTTGAGCTGAGTTGAGCTGAGCTGAGCACTGACCCAGGGCAGGGTCTCTTGGTACAGTATATGAGGTCACAATGGGGGGACACAATCTGATTTGCTTGTTTAGGCCCTGGCCAATTTTTATGGAAGAAATTCCAGTTTGTTATGGTTTCATGTAGACTGTTGACCCTTGTGAATGTCTAAACATGATTACAAAGCGAATTTTACATAATAGGTGCCCTTTAATGTTTTTTTTTGTAGGTTTTTGATAGCATGTTTACCTACATTTAGTGTTAGGATATAACTAAAAGAATGCAGAGATACATTTGAGTCGTGGAGTTTCTGGTCTGGTCCTGAGTGATCTTCACATGCATGGACAAGTGCGTAGATTACAGAACTCATAAAAGAAATAATTTTGAAAGAAACATAAAGGGTTGCAATAATAAGGCATGTTGGGGAGGATTTTTGCTGTACAAGCCCTTACTCTAAGTAAAATGTTATGATTAAGTGAATCAGGTGGGTTTAGAAGCATTTTCACCAGGCTGTGAAAAGAAGAAGATGCAAAATAATTCAGCAAACTGGATGTAATTAATTAGTGCTGCAAAGAAAGAAAAAATTGCAAAGGCATCCAGGAAGAATCAATGAAAAGACCAGTGTAATGGCTTTGTAATGCACGACAGACCATATTTAGAGTTGAGTTATGTGTGCATAGTGAGGAAAATGTGCAAATCTGTATTCAGACCTTCAGACCAGAGTCATTCATTACCAGCTTCACACTTTCTGCTGCCATCCAAGCAAAAATTAGGATGTTGTATCAGGCCATCTTAAAGACTGATTGTATTTAATCTTGAAAGCTTGTATTGTTATATTGAACGATTTACATGATGTCACATATCCTCTCAGCACATGACATCTTCCTGGTCTTGTCTACACTGGTTAATTTAGACGCTGGTTAGTCTGACATTCATACTTTATTGTGTATACCAAGCATGGAAAGAACATGCAAAGTCCATGCACACAGACCTGAACCTTCAACCCTGGAGGTAGGAGGCCGCAGTGCTAACCATTAAGCTTCTGTGCCAGCTATTTCAATATTTTCCCAATTTTAATTTGTATAAATTAGTAATTCAAAATGTATTTTTTTTAATTGCATTTTGCTTTAATGCTACACATTGCTGCAATTTCAAACAAAGGTGAAAAGTTCTCCAATTCTCCAATCTAAAATCACATTTTTTGAGTGCCCATGACCCTGCCACCAGTTTACTGGTATATAATTTATGTTAATTGTGTTGATGTTATGTGGTGCTTATGTTATGGCTGATCAGTGTATATTATGCATAATTTTGACGATGTGTTGATTTCAGAAATCTCAAAGTTGGTGTAGTTTTCTTATATTAAAGATATATGTTGTACACCTTTCCTTCTCACCAAGAAAACAAATGCCGGATTAAAAGAATTACACTGGCCAAAAAAAGTCACGCACACTAAGATTCATTCAGTAACCTTTAGCTTTGATTAAAGCACACAATATGGTGGCCAGTCCGTGTGTGAAAATAATTCCTCAGGCTCCCAGAAATACTCTTTCACATTTTGAGTCCTGGAGTTGCCCATGCCATCACGGAGGAAAAACTCCACAGATGTCATACTTTAGTCATTCAGGTCACCAGCTGACTTCATTTTACAGTATTTCTGAGCCTATCCCTGACCAAATGAAGCACTGCCAGATCATAACATTGCTAACAGTTACGGCTTGTGCAGTGGGAACTACGCATGATGTACAGTATGCATTGCTTCATGCACTTCCCTTCTTATCATGATGCACCCATCACTCTTAAGTAGGGTCACTCTGAACTCTGATGAGCACATGACCTTTTTCCATTCTTTATGCTTTCTTCCATCTTTATGCTTCCTAACAAATTCAAGCCTTTTTTTTCTCTCCACAGTCAAGTGTGTTCTTATGGCCACACAGCTGTTTAGTCCCAATCCTGTGAGTTCTCATCACACTGTATGCATATGGAAAAGCTCTTATTTTTACCATATTTTTATCAAATATTTTATTCAAATTTTTGCTAAAAATTTTTATTGTTATTTTTTTTTTTACCAAGAAGCTTAAGTGATCATAATACATAATTTTTTTTTCAACCAAAGTTGACGATTCAACACCATCATTCCAGGTTCTGATAATGTGTTGAAGGGTTCTTAAGGGTACTTACAGCCTCAATATTTCCAAAACATGATTCAGTACATAAATGTCTGACTGAAACAATGAATACTGACCTCACCGTTAAACAAAGTTGCCAATGTACAGTATGTCATCAACTCTGAACACTGCCCAAAGTAACCAATATATTAATGAACGACCTGGATAAACATAAATGTTAATGCAAAAATCTTAACAATAATCTTAACTGTGGACAGAGTCTCTAATTGGGAGTGTGGAATAAATAAATCACACAAAAAGCTCTTAGTCTGCTGACATTTTCTTATAGGCTACACAATAAATGATAAAAGCATCCAGACAGAGGCAGAAAGTTGACTGCACTTCTAATTGATATGGTCACTATACTTACAGTCATAAAGACATATGCACTAAGCCATGAAACAAACAGAGATGTACGTAGACTATTGGACAGTGTAGCACTTTAATGCTCAACTAATGTGCATTATCTAACAGACCCTGTTCTAATCTATCTTTCTAATGTTACTCATTAGCGTGATGAGTTGAGCATTTGAAGATTATTGTAAAAAAAAAAACAATTTTTTTACCTTTCTTTAAATAAATTAGAATTTTGGTTAGCAATGCATATTACATTTAATTTCATGGTTGAATCTCATAATAGCTTAATGCTCTTATATGCTTTAGGCATATTACCTAAACACAAACAGAAAGTAACAGATCAGGCTTGGATATAAACACTCTAACTAACAAGGCTCTTTAGCAGCAAGTAATATTTGTATCATTGTTAAGGCGGGTTTGTGTGAGCTGATTATCAATGGCAACAGTAACAACAGCAGTAACAGGAGTCAAATATTCATACAAATATAACTACTATTAATAATAGTAATAAAATTGTCAAAACTGTCACTGCTGTCAAGTGAGTAGCTTGCGGATATTAAACTAAAAGACAATATCTCGATTATTAATCTAAATCATTCATTCATTCTCACTTGAACCTGGTCAGGGTCAACATGGATCCAGAGAAAAGGACTGAGGGTAGCCAGTCCATTGGTAAGCACCATGCATACATATTCACACAAATATTCACACCTAAGGGCAATTTAGAGGCAGGGCAGAAAAAGGGGAACCCAGGGGTAACCCACACAGACATGGGAATAACATGAGAAACTCCACACATGAGGCAGTAACGTGAACTCAAGTGTTTCGGTTAATACAGAGTGGGCTTCAAAAGATACAAATAATCACTGATGGGATTTATGGTCTAGTTTGATGCTTCATACGATGTATTAAATCTGGTGTGATGTACTATAATAACCCTTAATAAACCATTTTAAGCGAGACACAGTACAAGTGTAGTGGTCAGAAATATTGTGGCAATGACAAGACTAATGTCTGTTTTATGTTACTCTAAATCTGGGTGAAATGACAAGGTGTCTGGTGTTTATGAGCAGCAAGCCAGATGCATAGTATAATCAAGGGTGTTAACAAAACTATTAAATGTGTCCATGCCGCAATATTAGCTCACTAAGACATTTAGTCCTCTGTTGACAGATACATTTTAATATTAAAATGTGCAATAATGACATATTAGTCACACCAGTAAAATCACACAATTAATATGACATGTATTATGGACGAGAACCACCAGGGACCACTCAATACAATTTTATCATGATACCTAGGTGCCAATTCAATTCATATCGCAATTCTGTGAGTATCAAGATTAAATAAAAAAGTTTATTTTTTCTAAACAAACATAAAGACAGGATGATGCTCTGCCTGCCAATGTGTGAATAGTTTAGAACATGCCACCTGTAGGATTAGTGAGAAACTGCAACATTTTATCACCTCAAGTATAAAAAATATATAGATTATTATTTTTTTAAATCGAATTTAAAGTGTTGTGATACATAAATTGCCATACAAAATAATTGAGATATATAACTGACTCAATTTTCCCCCCACCTCCGATAGATAGATAGATAGATAGATAGATAGATAGATAAATGGATAGATAGATGGATGGATGGATGGATTTATGGATATAGATTCAAGATTCAAGATTCAAAGAACTTTATTAATCCCAGAGGGAAATTGCTTCGGAAGGATATATGGAAGGATAGTGTACAGACCAGCTTGGTCATGGCATTCACCACCTAAAACCTTTTTGTTTCTCTTTTTTGTATTAAATTTTAGTTACACCCAAATTGTAACGGCAGAAAACTTCATTTTGATTCCATCCCAACTGTGGTGAATGGGCAAAACAGGCATTTTGACAGCTGCTATCAGATTACAAACTGAACTGAAACCGAATTGATTTGGCTTAGGACCATTTCATAACATAGCTATCCAACATCTTGATCAAATCCTGACATTCACAGTGTGATGAAATCATATTTAGCTAGCAAGGTTTAAAACATCTTTAGGCAGATTGACTCCTTTTTACGGCTACATTTAATAAACTGACTTACACAGCAGGAAATTTATAGGAAGACAGGAAGTAAAAAAGAACATTGCGATACTAAAATAAAAATATTTATGATGTTGATGTATGAAGGTATGCCATAGATATGGGCCAAAAAATTACGTTTTGTCTCCTTTGGACGTGAATTCAGCCACACATAATTTCTTCAGTTAAACAGTCCTGCTAAAGCAAGAGGACTTTATGATGGTTTCTAACACTTCAAATATAATCTCTAGCACTGCTCACTGTTTGGACAAAAAGAAAGGGGCACACAATGACTGCATGGCTGGCAGAATATGGCCATCTTATTTCTCACAGCTCCAAATATCGATCTAAGGACAGACTAGGTGGAGCTCTGCTTGTTGCTCTTGACCCTTTTCCTGATACAATCTATGGGCTGGTAGGAGATGGTGTAAAGCAGATATGCCGGGGTGAAACCCATCAGCTTTAAACAGATTTATGTTGCAGGAACAGGAGGAGGGTGTCTATAAATTTTTACCTTGCAAGCCGCAGACATAATGTGCAGTGCCATATGGCAGGAAAATCCATGAAAGGCAATGCAGTGTGAACACTGCTTTTCTCTACTGATAAAAAGAAAACCTACACTCTGTATCATGCATTTCACATTATTTGATGCTTATGCCTATAAATTGAATAAAATATAATTTAATCTATATACCACAAGCTCAGTAATAACCACTGTTGTCTTGCTTCACAGCTCATCTCTGATCTATGTGCATAGAGTTTGTATGTACATTGTGGTTCCCCCCACTGTCCAAAGTGGACATTGGATTGTAGATTTATTAGTGTTTCCAAATTGTCTGTTGCGTATGTGATTTGGTTTGTATGTGAGTGGGTATGTGCTTATGAACCTTAAATAAGTTGGCAACCTATCCAGGGTCCCCCCTAAGCATCCCTGAGGATACAGTAGGCTCCCGGTCCTACCATGACCGGTATGAAATGTTTAATCAATTGGTGAATAACTGCATTCTACACTGCGGTGAAACTAAATGTAGAACATCAACACATAGCAAAAAAAAAAAAAAAACTTAAAATGTGTATGCACAAAGGTTGTGGTATAGACATTAACAATGTTCAGCTTGTAAATGTTAGGCTGAAGTAAGAGTCAAGTACAAAAAAAGTCCTTAAGTCATCGGGAACAGCTCCAAGGATCAGTGGTGCAAGGTCAAGCAGGGCATTTGAAAATATCTGCCAATTGATGGCCAAGCTATCTATTGCAGCATGTTTGCAGTAGCACACACTAAAATGCAATACAGTTACGGTACATTTCCCGTTTCATTAAAAAAATGTGACATTTCCTTATTTAAAAGTAAGTCCCAGTTGTCATTCAGTATAGAGAGCAATTGTTGTGAGGCTTTACAAGGAAAATCAAAGCTGTGAAACTGGTCTTGTGATTACTGGTGCTAAGAAAACAAGGTTTTCATGATCCTATTTCTGAGTTCTTTCAATATTAAGTGTGGAAAAAATGTGAACGCACAAGGCACACATCGTCTCCGGTTTCCGGCTTTCAACTCAGAATCGCATTAGCCTTGTGAGCGGTGTCTGTCTACAACCCGCAAAATGGAGCAAAGAGCAAAATGGCTTTATACTGGCTTTTACTGGTGCGATTTTGAAAATGTAAGCATACAGGGTGATTAAGCTCACAGATCTAGGAAAAGTCATGAAAGGAGGGTCCTGGAATTTGATCGAGTGTGAAGTTTTTTTTTTTTTTTTTTCCCTTGCGGTCAAATGACCGCTGCTCGGCGCTTCTAGTGTTAAATATGAAACTTTTTAAAGTTCACGAACATCAACATTTCATATACACTGATTTCATCTCTGTTACCAATTTGCGTCGAGGAATTAATGTTAATTAATTCTCTAATCTTAATGTTGCAGGTCAACTCATCCAAGAGCACTGGTAGTTTGGAGGACTGTACTTTCAAACAGCCAGAATGGCATAAACAACTTTTGTGCATACATTTAATTTGGGAAGCATCCACTTATTTAGCGACAGGGAACATAATTTGCAGTGGAACGGTAGAACCTGTGTTCAGTTTGCATAGTCGAATAGTGCTTTACTATTTAAAATAAATGGGCAAAGAAACATAGGATGCCGAACCAAATGTTAGAATTTATACACTGTAAATAAAGGTTGGGGTTAGAGCAACCACAGGAGCAGTGAAACATCTTTACAGATTACTCACAGTTCAGTGTGTGGGTGACGGCATTACTTGTAGAGCGAGGCTATGAAAAGCTGTAGCTGTTGGTTGTACTGATAGCTGTTAGATTCAGAAACAAGTGCCAGGGATTTAGTGCTACAAACCAGCCTTCTGCATTTTTTTAACTAAAAGAAAAGCTGGAAGTCAAAGAATCACTTTCTTTTACTGAAAGAGGCAATTTGACCAACTTTGTAAATGGCTACTCATGTTAATTCACCACTGTTGAAAATAACACTTGCTTCCACTTGCTTATCACATTATGATATATAACAGATCTTATTAGATATTAGTCAACCATTAAAAGTAATCACCTGTGCTAGGAACACAATATATTACCGAAATATCAGAAGCAGTATTTTTCTGACAAGTTCTCCTAAAGGTCGTCGAGGTTTTATTGTGTTATTTTGTTCTGGTTTCGATGAAAGTAAAATCTACATAATCTCTTTCCACAGAGGATATAACAGAATCTTTGCCAACATGTCAATCCAGATGGGATCTACTGTATATTACCTGGGGTAATTTCAATTGGTCGTTTTTATAGAAGGTAAAATATGATGTAGTCTTTCCTGGCGCACTGGAGAAGTCCATAAAAAAATCATTGACATGATGAAGTCAGACAGGACAGAAATCCCAGAGACACTTTGGCAAAAATGACATTACCCCACCTCTCCATGTAAAACTAATCCAATAGTAGGAGTGAGACGACACTTCCATAAAATGTTGTACATCATCAGTATTTATCTCTTTGTCTTTAGATATCGAGGATTGATGCAAAGAAAAGCTGTCAACACCTTAACAGGTAGGAAATCACCCAACAGTACTCTATGACTAATTGTTAAACTATACCCCTGTAATAAATCTATTGATTCAATTATTGCTCTGGAAATCATCAATGGAATGCAACAATGCATATAATTTATATATATATATATATATATATATATATATATATATACTCAGCAAAAAAAGAAACGTCCCTTTTTCAGGACATTCATTGTATTTCAACAATAATGTTGTCAAAATCCAAATAACTTTACAGATCTTCATTGTAAAGGGTTTAAACAATGTTTTCCATGCATGTTCAATTAACCATAA
>JAQMYJ010000038.1:12423223-12448514 GCA_030014305.1 Clarias laeviceps
TGCATTTATATATTTATTTTCACAAAGCAGCTTATCACATTGATCACATCCCATTGAACAATTAAGGACCATTACACACATATGTACTGACAAATGGGATCTCTACAGCCAAATCTTACTGAAATAAGCTAGGGCTACCTCATACAAGTCACCTCCATGACTTCAGAGTAAAACAGAGGAATGTGTTACTCATGTTTTTAAACAGAGTGGACAAGCACTTACTGACAGGAAGCACTACTGAGAAGATAGTTTTTATATAAATGAACAATTAGATGATACTACACTGGGTGAAAAGACACATATGAAGTTGTGACATGTTGTTATTGCATTTTTAAAATGATTACCTTGGTGGGAATTGTTGCTGTAGTGTGTTTTGATCATGAAGTGTCCTTTCGGAGAAGGTACTGAAGCTCCATCAGCATTTTCATCCATCAGCAACTGCAAATCGTCAACTAGTCAATTAGCTGTCAATTACACATCCGGGTTTACAGAATTCATTCCTTGGGTTTCCAAGGAAAAGTAGTTACTGACAGTATATAAATAAGCTGTGGAATTATGCTCCACATAAGCAAATACATAAAATTAAATAATTACATGGAACTACCCTGAACTAGGGCAAGCTTCAGAAACCGAGGTGTCATTGCTATGAAAGTTTGGTGGACCTGGGTCGGCCAGTCTCAGAGTTATGGAGGTTGGTGTTGAGGGGCTAGACTGGTGTGGTGGTGGCTTTCTACCTTGGCTGAGACATCATGCCATGCTGCAAACTTTTGTTTTTTGGGGTTCAAACGTTTGGATGTTGTGCTTTAAAGCTTTTGCCCAAGATCTGCAAGCCAGGCTGGGATTCTGAGTGTGTGGCCAAGGGACACATTTTGGCCTGTCTTGCTGTAGAAACCCTCTCTCTTGCAGCTCGAAACGGCTTCATAATTCAACAACTTATTTAAATAGTTAGAAAGGGCTATGCTGCTTCAGGGACTTCTCTCTCGTGAACCATTAGTCCTACAGCTAGCTGTTTTTTGTCATTCCTCTCTATCTATCTATCTATCTATCTATCTTTTCAGTAATACCCAGTTAGGAAGTTTTGATGTTTAGAAGTTAAAATTTCATGTGTTTTATTTCACATCACCACACCAAACATGACTTAAAGACTGGGGTACGCCCCAAACAGTGAATTTTGCATACCTTTACACCACTAGCATGCTTACATTACTTTGCATAAAGCTTTGCTAAGAACAGTGCACCTCAGAAATTTAGAATATTGTTAAAATATCATTTTCTTTCATTATTTAACTTAAAAAGTAAAACTCTCAGATCTTCCAGATTCTTTACATACAAAGTGAAATATTTCAAGCCTTTTTTGTTTTGATGATTAGAGCTTACACCTCATGACAATCAAAAATCCAGTATTTTAATATATTAGAATATTTCATTTAGCATTTAAGTAAATTACTATTCATACAGAATAAATACAGTGTGCCTCACAGTCTAGTTCAGTACATGGATGGAGAAGACCGTTGAGTTGAGTTGTCAAGAAGACAAACATCCACCCCTCCACAAGGAAGATAAGCTACAAAACAAATCTGTATTGAATCATAGTGGAAACTTGACTAGAAGGGACAATTTGGTAGGAAAATGTGCACAAGCAACAGGGATGATCGCAGCCTAAGAATATTGTCAAGCAAAACTGATTCAAGAACCTTGGAGAGCTTCACAAGGAGTTGAGTGAGGCGGGAGTCAGCCAAGGCTGGAGCATCAAGAGCCACCACTACACAACAACTGTTGCATTTCTAGTGTCAAGCCACTCCTGAACCAGAGACAACGTTAGAAGCGTCTTGCCTGGCCAAAGGAGAAAAAGAACTGGACTGTTGCTCAGTGGTCCAAAGTCCTCTTTTCAGATGAAAGTAAATTTTACATTTCATTTGGAAATCAAGGTCCCAGAGTCAGAAGAAAGACAGGAGAGGCACGAATCCAAGTCTAAAGTTTCCATAGTCAGTGATGATTTGGGAAGCCATGTCAACTGCTGGTGGTGGTCCACTGTATTTTATCAAGTCAAAGTCAACACAGTGTCTACCAGCAGATTTCAGAGCATTTCATGCTTCAACCTGTTGAGCTTTATGGAGATGCTGATTTCCTTTTCCAGCAGGTCTTAGTACCTCCCCACAGTGTGCTGATCGTGATATTACTGTGCTTGACTGATCAGCCAACTCACCTTACCTAAACCCTATAGAGGATCTATGAGGTATTGTCAAGAGGATGATTAGAAACACCCGACCCAACAATACAGATGAGTTGAAGGCTGCTGGTCTTTAATAATGCCTCAGCAATGCCACAGGCTGATCGCCTCCATGCCAGGCCGTATTGATGCAGTAATTCATGAAAAGGAGTACTGAGTGCATAAATAGTACTGAGTGCATAAATAAACATATTTTTTTATAATTTCTGTATTGTAAACTCCTGTATTGCTTTCTTGGTTTTTATGAGCTTAAAGATGTAATCATCAAAATTAAAACGAAAAAGGCTTAAGATATTTCACTTTACATATAATCAACCTAGTATATATATATATATATGAGTTTCACTTTTTAAGTTTAAAAAGAAAATTTACCTTTTCACAATATAAAATTTTGGAGATGCACTGTACATACCGTAAAATGTTTATACAACATTTAAATCGAATAACATTTGTTTTGCAGTACATCTGTCATATGTTAGGCAGAAGGGATCTGTATTAATAACATTTAAAGAATATGATTAAATAAACACATACCTTTGCAAACATCAATAGAACATCCGTAAACATCTGGCATCTAAACTGCAGCTCTGATATGATGTTCAGCTTCACCTTTAGGCTGAACCCTGGGTCTCTGCAGACATCTGCAAGAAACCAGTCCAGTCATATCATGCAGTCTCTCTCACACTCCAGCTTCTGAATTTCATGCTGCATAATTATTTAACTGCAGTGTATTAATGTATAATATCATGCAAATACCTAAATTAATCTTCCTGATTCTGGACATTTTTATGTTTAGATTGGTGTAAACACTACCAGTGGCTTGACTTGTAAACAAGCATCTACTGTTTATCACAACAATAACACTAATAACTCCCACATTATCATCTTGTTACAACACACTGCATTTTTATGTAGCCAAAAAAACACATGTAATCATTATTTTGAAGTGGTTAACTAAAACAACACATCACTTCATTAAGAAGCAAATGTACATACAAAGTACACACTACATTAATAATATTAAATGTACATCTGGACAAACTTCTAAAACTTGCTAACCGAATTATTCCCATAAATAATAAGTACACACAGCATAAAACCGCAGCGGAGAAAGCTGTCTCTTATTCAGACGATTCACTGAGGATGAATTAAAAGTCCGAGAGTGAGAGAGGGAGGGAGAGCTAAGCGCTAACAGGCTACGTGTTTTGTTTTGTGTCATGAAGAAATATGAGATTCCACTTACCTGTGGCTGTTGTTTACTCCTGGTGAGCGTGTTGTGCGCATGTGCTCCTCGGGCGCACCGTGTTTAAGGCCCCTGGGGGACACGCGGCGCGTCAAAAGGTTCCTGACGTTATCTCGCATTTTACCACGTTAAAAGTGATACGTTTAATGTGTATAGACAGAGTATATGGAAGACACAGAAACAACCGTAATGCAACTCCAACTGAAAACTGAACCTTGCGCCATGAATTAAATCTAAATGTTGAGTATAAGTTATGAGCAGTTATGTGCCAGATGCTGATCAGCTTATTTTTAACATTAACATTTTAACCAATCCTACAAACATTTTCCCCTATCAACGACAGATACTTACACTAGTTTTTAATAAATTCATAAACTTTAGATCATCACATCTTTATGTGTTTATGATAATGCAAAAATAAATAAATAAATTGACTGCGAATCAAAAACTGACCTATTGATTCAATTTTTCCAAAGAAGGATTTGTATGATTTATTACATTTCACAGCTCTAGCACACACACACACACACACACACACACACACACACACACACACATACAATATACTGTAGCCTCAAAGTACTGAACACCAATTGTGGATCCCACTACAGATAGTCATTTTGCATGCCATGTTGCTTCACAGCCATGAGAGAGTTGAGTTTATGCCTGAAAACAGAAAAGGTTTGCATATTTGTTTTCTGTGACAATGTCTTCTTTCTGCATTATGTGCATTGTATACAACTCGTTAACAGGTTGGTCAGAAAACCACTTGAGAGTAAGTTTAAAAAAAAAATAAAAAATCCTATTCTTCAGGCAAACTACCTTCCCTTAACCATGAAAGATGAAGCCTGTCAGTTTACTGTGTACCACTCAATGATCCTAATGCAGTTCACTACGCTGGATCAATGTGAGTTTGATGATCAAACCTTACACTCACCAACCAAATTGCCAACCAATGGCTCCTCAGTGGAGAAATATAGTAATATAAGCAACTGCAACAGAGACGGCCTGTAGAACTGCACTTAGGATTGGTGTCCAGGGGACGTCTGCAGTCTTCCATTGAGAGTTATTAGTTTGTTCTGCCAAATGTTCTTTGGTAAATGGATTATTAAAATAGTAAATTGAAAGTCTCAGTCTCTACAGTCAATGACTGAGAGCTTAATATGACCAACTCAGGCTACTAATATAGACTCCAATGTCTGTAGCCATCCATTAGGACTGTAACATTAGTTATAGGCAATGGACAATTGACTCTAAATTCGCTTGTCAGCATATGGCACTTTTAAGTCTCTGGGCAGCACTGAGTCAGTCAATGCAGAGACAACCGCACTCAATAAGATAATGAAGTAAGTCGATTGTCTTCCATCAAGACTGTAACATTAATTATTGAATTTCTGAGAAGTTTAAAACAACTTCAAATTTTAACCACAAGCCCATCTGGCTTGACTTAATTCTACTACTGTATATAGAATTCCAAAACAATTCATGGTTTTTAATAATGCAATAAGAGAAATTCTCTCTGTGCCAAAAAATTAACATTTCCTCAACATATTTATCAGATTTATTCACAAAAATATTCCGGTGATAACTATATATCTATGGATAAAATTAATTTAGGTTAAAGGAAACTTATGAATAAAAAAAACAACAAGTTGAAAGTAAACCAGCATCTTGCCCCTGTTGTTCAAAATTAATCTGATTGGATTTCGGCTGTCTGATTGGATCAAATCTCGAAAATGGGTTGTTCAAAAGAAAAAGAAAAAGACAGATCAGTAAATAAGATTAGATCATGCAATCCAACATTGGTTTTGATCTGAATCAAACTTTCAGTATGTGTAGTTTAAAACTTTTTAGTAGGATTGGGATACGTTTGATCCAAAACAAATTAGGATTATCCTGATCCTAGGAGATGGATGGAACCAAATGTGATAAAACTTAAAACCCGGTCAAACATACAATTGCATCAGCTTGTACGTATAAGTTTATTTATATTTAGTTTTGCTCAATTGTTACAGTGCAGATCAAGTAGACATTAGGATTTCAGAAAAGTACAAATAAGAATGTTTACCTAAAATAATCTTCCAAACAGCTCTCAATATTATACTGTATTTTAAAGTATATATTAATGTATAGTAGGGTAGATAGTAGAAAATCATCTAAAATGTTAATGCCATGGGGTCTAACTAAGAGAAGGCCATGGAAGAAGTAAAACGATGGAAGAATCTAAAGGTAAGGGCAGCTGCTAAAGCAAAAAAATACTTCAAACAGCCAACAAGCCTTCAAGGTACTGTAGTTGATTATACGGATGTGTTATTGACTTTACTGGAGGTGAAAACTCACAAGTTTTGCACAAAATTCAAGGGGATGGTGAGTTCACACTTGTAGAGGAAAGTGAGCCAGTTCCTTCCGGTGCAGAGATACATTTATTTTGGATTTCAGCCATGTTATTGGGTAAGAGGGTGAGATCCTCACTGGTAGAGCCAGTAGTGACAGACACAGTTCTAAAAAGGTCAGAAGTGTTCTTTTGCCAAACAAAGCTGATGGTGCACACAGGTCACTTCTTAAACAAGAAATCAAAAGAGCAGAAGTGAAGTTTCATCTGGCAGAGGAACAAATCGCCCTTGACCAACTACAGCAAACCAAAGCCAGACATGAGATCCTCCTTCTCTAGCACTAAATTAAGATGGATCACTGGTTAATATTTTGGATCCTGAATGACACATGACGAATCATGCCAGGCATCCTGTACAAACTGTAGATAAGTTGAATGCTACAGTACCTAATCGAGATTTTATCCCTGGTAAGTACATCAGATCACTACATTGTATCATAGACATACAGTATCAGCTGATCAGACATTAACTTAAATGTCACTCTGACTGACATCATACTAGCAATCACATACTAATTTAGAAACTGTCATAAATTGACAATGTAATCCACATCACTTATCTCTCACTCACCTGCCTGTTTAACTCAACAGTGTCATGTTAACCCCTTATTTACCTTTTTTTTCAGTATACAGTACATTGCTGTGTTATCTACTGTTTGTGATTCCTGGCTGTTGACTTTGTGATCCTACTCTTTGCTTAAATGTTTATTATCGTGCATTGCCCTGTTTAGCCGCTGTCTGTTTTTGACTAGGAGTCTGAGTGCTAATTTAAATTGTTAATAAATGTCTCACAAATTATATGCTCCTTTCTTCAATTCATTAAACTGTCTCCAAAAAAAAAAAAAAATTCTATTATCAATTTCTATCATCCTTTTAAACCATATTTAAAATAAGCACTTCACATTACTCGAACTGTGTACCCTAAATTACCATATTTTACTAGAACTGATTATTGTAGTAAAAAATTCAATTACTTATTTCTCAGGACTTAAGTTATTTTCTTTCTTGGATAAGAAAAATTATTTTGTCTCTCCTTCACATAAAATATCAAACCACCAATTATTCATGTCATCCAGATACACATGTACAGTACACAGATGTAATCTAAACACAAATATTTTATGGAAAACCTGACCTATAAACATTGTTCCTTAGAGATCGACATATTTGGGGCTACAATAGAAATGCTGTACAGCTTATGACCCATCAGTCTTTTTTAAATTTTTTTTTATTGACCCATCAGTCTCAATCTCATCATCATACTCTTATTGTAGCCTTATTATAAGTGTCCAAGCACTATGACATCAGCCCTATGTAGTCACAGTGTGAAGGGCCCTATTGTTTTCCTAAGGATTTTTTCCCCCACCATTTTAGGCTTTTTGGTGGTTTAAACATAAAAATCCCCCCTTGTCTAAAATTATGTCATAATGGTATTGTGATATCCTCTTTAAATGTATGTGCCCACTGTGCCTGCTGTCTTTCTGGTGCGCCCGGGTGGCGATGGCGCAGGGTGCTTGGGCCCGCTCATCATTGCTTGCAACTATATTTAGAAGTATCTTTCTCATGCTTGTAAAATAATGTACACACCCAGTTTGGGCAAAGGAATTGCAACTGTATAAACCATGGGATATCTAAATAAATAACGGTGTGAGTGTAAAAGTGTCTCATTGTCTCGCACAACTTTGGGCAGACGTATTTTTCACGTGTGTCCCACTCTAAACATTAACACGTTCCGTGCTGCCATGTTTTCAAGTGATTTCAGCTATAATTGTAAAGCTTCCCTGTTTTACAACTGTTATTCAAATTAATGACCAAACCTTGAATACAGAGCGCTCATTAAAATGGATAAGTTTAGCTTTGACCTTTCGGGCAGCCGAGATTTTGCCGATTCCTCTCTGATACGCTCAGAGTGTGCATTAATTTAAGGAGTCGAATTTCGGACACAGGAGGGCATTAATTCCGACAGTTTGGGTGTGCATGGTAAATGCTACTCTTTAAATTCTCCTTCTAAGCAGCAATTAAATAGATCATGTCACTAATTGATGAACACGCCTGGGTGAAAGCACTGTTTAAAATTAAGCATGGTTGGTTATTTTCTCCTGCAGTGTTTTGAATAGAGTTCATAGCAGGTGTATTCTGATTTGAAATGTAAATTCCTTCTGGAAGTAGGTTAGTGAGTGGAGTACGGTGCTTCGAGGAAATGTCCCACTGAAGTAATTTTAATGTAAGCCTAGCTGCTTCCTTTTGTACAGCTTATTTTGCATACAGTATGACGGTCTAGGGCAGGGGTGTCTAATCTTACTCATGTATGTCCAATCGTATCATTTCTGGGTAATACTGGACACCTCTGGTCTAGGCCAACATCTTCATATTAATTCCCTAACCATATTTCCTCAAGTTTATGTGAATTACCCTTTTTTTCTGTACAGCAACAAAACTATTAGTGCGTGTAGCTACTGTATAGTGTGTATAGCTATAGCACATACTATTAGCGGGTAGTGTGTAGTGCCATGATCCATGTGGTCTGATGTTTTTATTAGTTGTTTATTTCCTTCTTTCTTTCCAATCCCAATACACTTGACTCCACAAATGTTTGTGTAATGTGAACACATACCGTACCGTGCACAGGCACAGACCAGCGTTCCATGCTTGTGACCACCTTTTCAAGTAGACTCATGCATGATACACTGTTCTGTTCCTGGTACGGGGTACTTGGGCACCACCAATTAAACATGAAAGCCAAGCATACTGTAGATTAGAGCGCAGCGTCATCATCAACCCTGTCTCCTCCAGCATCTCAGAGTGCAAGCGGCAGGCGCCTTTCTCATCTTCTGCATTTATAGAATAATAGCTAATATAGTAAGAAGGATTGCTATGGAGATTTTTTCCAAAAAATTAGGCATAGCGCAAAGGTTGACTTACTTGTACTGTACTCTCCTTCTCTTTGTGTTTTTAGGCCGTTCACAAACCAACTAGCTTCATACTGCCACCTGCTGTATTGGAGAGTGTAAATGAACCACTGTACTCTGGTATGGAATAATATAGCTAATGTGAAAGCTGTGAAAGCTTTTAACTACCTTCCTACTTTATCAGCTATGGCTGTGCAGTTCAGAGAATGAGATCAGCATACAGACATAGATTTTGGAGAAGACCGGTAGTGTTGATGATATCACTTTCTAAATAGCAGTCGCACTTTAGATATGACTGACTTTCATATCTGATTAGAACCATGCCCATGCACACCGTACCGAGCTCTAAACCACGCGAGGGCTGTATGCCGATTCATGCCAAATAACAGAACGGAGTGTTTACATTACACAGATGTATTGGCCTTAGCACCCTTAGAACGTACCAGCAATTATTTCCGATGTACTGTTTGAAGTTCCTATAAATGTGGTTTCTTCTTATCCTGTCATATATGGTCTCTTATTGAAGCAAATGTTTTTCAAGACAGCGTAACATAATGGTTGGTAGTAAATATTACAGATACCATAAGTCTTAAATGTCTCAGTTTTTTAACTAAAATATAACTCAAATCTGGCAAGAAAATATTTCACAATGATTGTGGAGCACACGGCTGCTTAGTGATTAGCATTGTGGCCCCTCACCTCCAGGGTCTGGGTTTGATTCTCACTTTGGTTCTGTGTGCATGGAGTTTGCATGTTCTTCTCGTGCTTGGTGGGTTTCCTCCGGGTGCTCTGGTTTCCTCCAACAGTCCAAAAACGTGCAAATTAGGCTACTTGGCGTTGCCAAATTGCCCGTAGAGTGTGAATAAGCATGTGAGTGTGTATGTGCCCTTCGATGGATTGACACCCTGTGGAGGGTGATCCCTGTCTTCTGCCCTAAGTCTCCTGGGATAAGCTCCAGTTTTCAGACATTTCCTACCCATTTGCAGCAAACAAAACAAGGGGAAATAAAGCATTTTCAGTACCAACGTATACGACTAGCCTTGCCTTCTGTAGCTTTCAAGAAAAAGGCAGGAACGTGGATTTAGATCCATGTTACATGCTGTTAACAGCTAACCACTACCTAGAAGTCTTTAGCTCTTAGGAAACAGACTGCCAAAAACACAGAATTTCTCTGGTGCAATCTGAATACTCCTTAAAATGCTTAGCCTGAAGATAAACCCTGATTCAGATTGCAATACCAGCTACTATTTGAACTTGAACAAGCTCAAGTTCATGTGCCTAAGTTCATCAAGATGTCTTGATAAACAAGCTGTAAACAACTTTTTAAACTAGAAACATTTACAGCTTCAGGATCTGAAGTTAAGTCACAGAAAATCAATTCACTCTTGAAGCCAATCCAACACTGAACTACCCCATATTAATGAAGCAGTCCAATACACCCACGTAAAACTTTGGGAATAGCTCTCAGAATATTTCTATCATACATAAAAAGAAATTCACTTGATGTGAGCTGCAATTAGTGAAATCTTGCTGTTCACAGGTGCTCTGTGAAGAGCAGAGATAGGAGGAGCTGGTAGAGGGTCTAGGCAAATTTCGTCTTTTTTATGACTAGTATGAGGTTGTATTGGGGGGAAATCTAACATGGTTGTTTAAGCATGAGGAAATACAAAAAAAAAATCAAAGGGGATTTTTTTTTCTTGCGTTTTTTTGTGGTTATATGCCCACTGGAGACCTTTCTAGAGTCTGAAGAGGGAATTTTGCATAATAGGTGCCTCATATGTTAAACGAAAGTGTTTCCAAATTCTCCATTACAGCCTAAACTCCTCTTTCAATGTATTACACACTGACATTGTGAACACACCACCACGGTTCGTTATTCAAGTACAAGTTGAAAGACCATGTAAGATGATACAGATGGTTCTCTCTTATATAAACACCTTACCCTTAGAACACACATGCAAAATACCCATCAATATGTAGTCTCTGTCTACTACTGCCATCAGTAAGTCTTCTCCAGCAGCATGTTATCTGAGTTCCCGCAATGGCATTGCGGTCCAACTGTGAGACAGCTTATAGCTGCAGTGGAGATATAGTGTCTTTCTTTCACTTCCTCACACAGGTCTCAAGATCTGCTGATCATCCCCCTCTTTATTTAAAGGAAGTATGGATCTTTGCATCATATCCAAGCCTTAGTAATTACTGTCATTTATCAAGTGTGTGCATGATTTATAGTCAATTAAAGCTGGCCCAAAAAGGCCCAGTGCAGCCTGTTGTGTGTTCAGAGAGTGATTAATTTAACATTGTTATGTCTGTGTGCCTAGATATGGAACTTTGTCCACAGCTGAGACAGGAAAGTTCTTCTAAACACTTTGATTTAGACCTGGGGCTTCATTTATAAAACATCTAAATCTTCTGTTGCGGTTAGTGCTGTTGCCTCATACCTCCAGGGTTTAGCGTTAAAATCTTGCCTTTCCACGGTGTGCATGGATTTTTCAAGTTCTACTTGTGCCTGGAGGATTCCTGGTAAACCGGTTTCCTCCTACAGTCCAAAGTAATGGCATTAGTTTATAGATGGGGTGCTTGTGCCCTGTGAGAGGCACTCCATCCAGGGCGTATGCCCTAAATTTCCTGGGATTGGCTTATATTGGTTTTGTACTGTATTAAATGTAATGTAAAAATTAGGACTTAGAGAATCTAAAAATCTAAACATTATGTGGCCTTACACTGGGTTCTAATACAAAAAATTTTTTTTTAGTCTGTCATGTGTGATTGAATTATTTAATTGTTGATTCATTTAAGTAAGTAGAAGGTTACTGTTAGGGTTTTTTTTTTTTCCTATTTTTTATTTTAAGCATTCCCTGGATAAAAATGCTATTGTGAATAACTAGTATCATGTGGGCTGTGCTGTGCCCTGCTTTTCTCTGCAAATTATTCTGAAGGCTGCCAGGGGCAAGACAATACATATTCAAGGAGAATTCAAATCTGCATCCCAAAAAGCACAGTATGCACTAAGCTGTATATATCTAATAATACTAATGGTACTGTAGAATTTGGCATATGCACATTTGGTAAGGTTTTTAATCTTAAACTATTATGCATGAGGTACTATATGTCCACCAACCACAAATTCGGTGCAGCACCTGATGGCTTTCATCATGTCTGCTGCTTTCATAGAAGGCAGAAAAGGTGTGCTTAGATCCTTTGACTCTCAATTTGTGCCGAGTGGTGCACTAATTCTGGGCAGTCTTGATGCTGCTCAGTGCCATCAGATCATCATTCTTACTTTGTGTGGAGCTTATGAAGCGTTGCTGCTCTGTACATCCATGTCACAGTGTTCACAGCAACTAGTTTCCAGCACTAGCTTGACTGAGCTTTTAGAGACTCAGTAAAGATGTTTCAATCGACAATACCCTGGTCTTTGCACCTTAGATTATTTTTATCCTGTTTGTGTGCTTGGAGTATCTTTGGGCCAGGTTTTTTTCACCAACAGAAGTCTAACTTCAAAATGTCTACAGCAGCTCAGCTTGGTTTCTGATTCCTAGCAAGCCAAGATACAAGGAATAGAGGATAAGATGTACTCAGAGAGACATATATTTTATATTTAATATAGTAAGGTAGACATGAACAAATGGTCATGAAAACAGATGGAAATAATTGTCTTTTTATACAATATTTATATCATTACCTTGTTTTTTTTTTCCAGTTTTTATTATTTTTATTATTATTATGAAACAATCATCGGTATGAGCATCTCACCCTATAATTTAAACGTCATATTTTATGTTTTTATCAGTATTATGTTACATTAGCTTGACTTGCAAATGTCACTAGAAGTGCTGACAACATTATTAACTGCTGACAATATAAACCAAGCAAATCCAAGAAAAACCCCACTGGCGTTCCCCACTGTGTCTGAACTTACTCCAATATGGCATGATTTGTTTTATTGAGCATGAAAAAAAAAGGAGTCCATTTACAGCCACTAAAACAGCTACTGTATTTTATTAAATAGCAAAGGCCTGGAGGTTCCTTCAGTCTATCAGAAGCATTTATGGTGATGAATATGTATCACAATGACTCATCATTTCCATGCTTGTGTGTGCATTTGTTCATATTTCCAAAGTCTCTAAAATAAATCTAAAACAGATGATAAAATGTCTACTGTCAGGTGTGATATACTGGTGTCAAGGAGAGCCATATGCATGGAGTCTTCTTCACTTAATACAATTAATAAGAAATGGGCTGAATGCCAGACAAGGTCAAACCATCTGCAGTCCTCTGTGCTTTCACTATTGTAATGTTGGTGTAATCATGCTTGTATTTTACAACAGGCAAAAAAAAATATTTTTTTTTACACTCGGATGTTATACATTTTAATTTTGATTCACAAATTATTTTCAAAAGGCTTGTATATATCTGATTTTGTATGATGCAACATTGAGGAAAAAACAGTAAATGAGGCTGTATGATTTTATTAGAAGAACAGGAACGAGCAGAAGTGTACTGCATAACACACAGGCTACAATAATATGCATCATTTAAATTCCAAATAGTGTCCTAATTTTACATGTTGTTCCTAAAAGCTGCTTAAGCTAATGTATTCGCAATTTAGCAAAACTACAGAGCTGGAACAACTAGGGCGGTTACTTAATTTAAGGGGGGGGGCGGGGGGGGGGGCTCATATACAGTTTTATGCAAAAGTTTTTAGCCACCCCTAATTTCTTCACATTATGCTTTCAAAGAGCCAGACTTTCTTGGATTTTAATGTTGTCTTGAAGAATAGTGCTCCAGGCTTCCTCAGGGACTTTTTTGGCAAGTTTTTGACTCTTATTTTCAGCCCAGTCTCTGTACCTGACCAGTTTCAGAGGAATGTGCCACACAGTGACTTATAAATCATTATAGCATAAAAAAACAACTTAGGCATAAACCAGTGAGAAACAGGTGCAAATGATGACAGATGATCAGGCTGGTAATTTTTATACTGGTGTTGCTGGATGCCGAGTGACTGGAACAGACAAGCGGGGAAATGAGGCTGCTGCCGAAACTGTCAAATCAACAACCCTTTCTTAAATTGTTACATTTCTAAAATCTTTAGGCAAATAACAGCCTGTCACAGTAAACCATTTGTTCCCAATCTACATACATTTAATGTCAGCTGATGCAGACAGCTGTTCTCTGGGACTGAAATTCCCACAAACAGTTTTGTACCTCAGCCTTCAATGACGAAAGTGGACTCCATCTTAACTTAAACACCTTTCCTATACTGAACTTTTAGCTGCTTAACAAACAGTATGACTGCAGATGAATCCTTGCTATCAGTTATCACCCAAATGAGGATGGGTTCCCTGTTAAGTCTGGTTCCTCTCAAGGTTTTTTCCTACTGCCATCTCGGGGATTTTTTTTCCTCATCAAATCAATCTTATAATTAAGACTTATACAAATTTCCTCACACTTTTTAAACTCATTTTACATAATTCTTTTGATTCTGTAAAGCTAAATTGCAACAATGACTACTGGTACTGTAAAATCACTATATAAATATAATTGAATTTAATTTAATATGAAGAAATGAGGGATGGCTCAAGACTTTTGCACAACACTTAAAGTATACCTGCCTGTATTTTGTTGGTGAGATTTTATTCTGGATGAAAAGACTCTAGTTAGTCACATGTCAGATTTACTATCCAATTTCTGAACTCCCTTGCTTTTCTCATTTTCCTGAGATAGAGGAGCACAAATGTCCATCTGTGAGCATCTGGAGCATATCCATATTTCTCTGCTGGGGAGAAAATGTCCATGCGAAATTGAAGCAAGTGTCGAATTAGTGGTTGGCGGTTTGAAGGGATGACAGGATCAATCTCATTGGCTTTTCATAAAATTGCATTCAATTTTCTCTTCCTCATTAAAGTGTGAGGAAGAGGTATACCTGTATCCGGCAGAAACACGTAGGCTGAAAACTATCACACCTCAATGAACTGCCCTGCCACGCATGGATTGGGAAGCCCGCCACTTTATTTGATTTACATTTTAGTAATATAAAAAAAGACCTATTTGAGAGAACATTGCATCTCTGTTACTGCTTGCACTTATTAAGCAGGTTAAATGGGAAGAACTTTATTCCTCATTTGGACTGCACAATTTGGTTGGCTGGCGTGAAAGTAATCATGTTTTAATTTAGTTCTATTCCCCGGTGTGTGTTGGCTTACATGGAGGTTTTGAAAAGAGAAAAAAAAGAAATCGGCTTCATGCGGTGTGGATGTGGACTTGGCACTATTTTAGTCTACATATACTGTGTGTATGCTGCTCACAAACTCAGGGGTGACACAAGGTCACGGCTTGACAGAGAGCAAAGATAACCTGATCAGCATTTATAAGGACTACAGCTTGATTCACCTGTGCACATGCTTGCTTATTATTCATGAAATCAGGCGTGGACATATGGAAATAACAATATTTGGCAAGCTATCAGGCTGTATATACCGTATGCTCCATGGCTTTGGTAAGGGAGCTGCCGTATGCTAACAAAGGACAGACTATGCAAGAGGAATTAAAAGCGTGCAAACACTGTGCTGTACTGTCCACTGTTATTCCAATATATTCTTCATCTTTGGTTGTTTCTACAAGTTCAATAAATTAATATCTGTAACCCAGGACACCCTGTCCAGCAAAGTCATCCTCCTCCTAACCACTTCCATCTCCATAATTATAGCACAGGCCTGGCCCAGGAAGAAGAGAGGAGCAATGCATTTACATAAATCTGCATGCATCAAGTAACCACTTGTGACATCAGGAATGTGTTTCCAGCAAGACTTAATGGTAATTCACGAGGCAGGAACATTCCCATTGCGGATATGAAACACTTTTCCCCCACATTAATCCATGCAAAATCCATATAAAAGTGTAATATATGAATCCTGGCTATTTGATACGATGACCTTGAGGAGGACTGTGGTGTTTCTGCATGTGTGTGTGTGTGTGTGTGTGTGTGATGGTGCTAGAGCAGCACAGTAATGCAGATCTCTGCTATGTCTCAATGTACAGTATATGAATCACAGAGCTGATGTGCACGATGGTAAAATTGCAAAATCTCAAACAAACACAATGGTATACCATCAAATATACGGTATATATTTCCCACCAATGGTGAGTTCTTGATTCTGATTAGATACTTGATTCTGATTAGGTACCAGCAGTAGCACCATCCATGTTTATATTGTTCTAATACCTGACAGTATCTGTTGTGACATGTCGTTCTTCAATTAATGAAACTTTGAAACATCTGAGAATTGACGTGAAATAATAATCAAAATCAGGGTGGTAACAGTAACTCCACTTGATGTCAGACCTCAGGTACAATATCATTTGTTGATTTCATTCATTTATTATATTTTTATATGATTATAGCAGAAGCATTTCTCGTATATCATTGCGGAGACACGATGGCTTAGTGGTTAGGTCATCTTGCACCTCCAGGATCAGCTTGGTGGGTTTCTTCCGGGTGCTTCAGTTTTTCTCCCACAGCCCAAAGACATGCAGGTTAGGTTAACTGGAGTTGCCAAATTGCCAGAGTGTGTGGGTGAGTGGGTATATGTGTGTCCTGAGATGGACTGGATAAAGCAGTATAGATGATGAGTGAGTGAGTGAGTGAGTGAGTGCGTGAGTATTATCAGTGCTCTGTGTATTGGTTCAGCACTGACCTCTTCAGTTATTTGAAACCGCAGTGAGGTTACAGCACTAGAGTACAAACTATGTTATGTAATTTGAGTCATCCAAAATCAGACACGTTCTTGGCAACTACACTGTATAAACAAAAGTATGTGGACACACCCGATTAAAAACCTATGTGTTTGGAAAAATGCTTATTCCAAATACAGTTTTTGCTGTTTTCCACTGGAATATTATTGTGGGGATTTGCGCTCATTTAGCCCCAAGAGCATTTGTGAGGTCATGCACTGATGTTGGGATCATTCAGTCATATAGTTCATGCCAAAAGTGTTCTGTGGGGGTGAGGCCAGGGCTATTTGCAGGCCACTTGAGTTCCTCCAAACCAACCTGCCAAACTATGTCTTTACAGATCTCATTTTGTTCACTTCAGGGCATTGTCATGCAGTAAAAGGTTTGGGACCTTTAGTTCCAACAAAGGCTGCAGCATACAAAGACATTCTGGCAACATTTTAAGACTGGCCTACATGTTGGTATGAAAGCCCAGAGCACAGAGTCACGAACTATATGGTGCCCTAAGGGGTTCGTCTATCACATCATGGTGGTGCTGGAACTTGAACCTGCCAATCTTCTAATCAATTGTCCAGAGCCTTAAGCACTGAGTCATCATTGCCCATTACTGCCCATTATGTGATAGCATACATACATTCAAATAAGCAATTATGACATTTTAGTCCATTTAGAACTAGTTAAAATCAGCAGTCAAAACGAATGCTTAGTTCAATTACTTAAAATCACCAAACAAATCAATACTAAACTATGCACACAAGCACCCATATAAACATAAGGTTTGGATGACAGTGGAAAGCCATTCTTCTCTACCTTATTGCGCAACCTGTTGACATGGCTGTGAATTTTTCTGTAAAGGAGACAGAAATTCTGTCAGGAAAGCTGGTCTCCCACTGGGAAACCAATCCGATGCCAGCAAGACATTACCACAGATCCCAAAGGAGCTTAAAATGTTCCTGTAGACATTACAGTGAATCTCAGAGGAGCTGCAGCCCACTGAGTTGTGACAACTCTGACATACAAACTGTTCCACATTGGGGAGCGGGTAGTGTGTCTTCGCCGGGAGGGAGCCATGGCGGGCTGACCAGTTAAATCATGCTCAACTCATTTCTGAAGTATTATTTACTTTAATTAATTTTGCAGCCCGACTAGACTTGGCTTTGTTTTTCTTTTTCGATTGCACTAATTGGTGCACTAGGCATTTCCTTGTTTTTAAAATCTCGTGTTTGTACATAATCATTTGTTTCATTTACATGCAATCAGCACTAATTACTCTTTCATTAGCTTTTCTTCTCACTTTGCCTTACAGGTTGGATTTATTCAATCATGAAGCATGCGGTGACACCATAAGACTAGTTATTAAAAATTAGTCATGAAGGTATGTAAGGCATGGAAAATCTGAAAGCACTGGGGCAGGTGTTAAACTTCCCATGCAGTACTGACAGATATGTCTGATTCCCAGGGGATTTTGTCAAAGAGAAGGAAATTCCCTTCAGCAGATGCTGCATGAGAATCCACGTAAGCCTTTGTAAACATCAGAAAAATCAAAAGGAGTAATTTATGAGTGCTAGAATATTTGTGGAGTTTTTTTTTTTTTTTTTTTTCAGAACAGAAAGACATGAATTATAATAGATGCAGGGTGAAAAAGCAGCCTACACACAGTCACCTTTCATTTAGACCCTAGAGAAACAAACAGTCAAACACAAGCTGTGTTTAAACACAGCCGAATAATCTGTTAATAACCCAATCAGAATAAAAAGCCTGCAGTTATGCACTTCTATCAGAATATTTAAATGCCAATACAAATGAAATTTCTATCCAAATAAACAAGGTGAGACAATGTTGTAGTAATAATAATACATTCAGAAGAAGTATTTAAATAACTTATGAAATCGACTGAAGTGTCTGATTACTTTTACTATTGGAATTTGTGTGCATCTGTGTTCTGTGCATGCATGTTTGGGATACAATCTAATTCTTGTGCAAAAAAATGTCCTACGAAAAAAAAAAAAAAAAAAAAAACCCACGTAATGTTTAACAAAATTGTCCATGCTTCCTCAGGATGGATGTGGGGGATTGCATACTCTCTCCTCCCTGTCAGTCAAAGCAACACTTGCAAATCATTGGCATCTGTTGGCCCACATGTGAGGAAAAGTGCAGTTACCAATTTCCACAGAGTGAGTTACAGCATGAAGTGCATTTTAAAAAGACACGGTTGGCTTGGTTTCACATCTATCAGAGGACAAGGTAAGCCCGGTTGGAATTTGTTATATGATGGGGAAGAGCTGGCTGATGGGCGCGAATTAGCAGGTAATCAAATTTTAAGAAAAATATAGTTTGTGTCTGTATCTGTATTGGGGGTGGGTAGGGGCAATTTGTTATTAACGTCATGTCCCTAGAGAGGTTGTTTGAGAGACTGCGTTAGGTTTCACGTCTTCATTTTCAAGAACTTTCACCCCAAGTCCTGGTTTGACTTGAACAACCTTTGTATATTGTTTTCTCATTGTACAGTATATCTATATGAGCTGTTTGGGTCTGCAATATATTTGTAAATGTATTGGCTGTAATGTATGTATGTAATGTAATGTACAATATTTCTTATGTATAGCATGTATGTATTATCATAAATGAAATAGTTAATATTATTTGCCACAAAGCTAATTTACATTGAGTTTTATAGTAAAAACTATCACAGTGTATTGCACAGCTTTTATTTTTTCTTTACTTTTGCTAATGTGAAATTATGAAAAGAAATATGACATTATGTCCATATTAGAAGTTATGTAAGCTAGTGACACAGCAAGCCAATTTAACCTAATTGTTATACTCACCTCTTCTTATTTATTTAATTTGACGAACATCAGGACTCCCAATTAAAACCTAATTTCACCAGGTGGGTGTGTAGACTGGTTATATATTATTCTTAACGATTTCGCACAAAACAGAAGAATGAACTTTTTTGTAAAACTGTAAAACCGCAGTACGGTACACAGTATTATAAACGATCTGTGGGTTATTCAGTGGCATTCTAGGGAGAGGAGGGTTTCCTTTTTATCCACTGACTTTTTGCTTTTATCTCATACTATTCGCCGTGTCTCAGTAGTCTAACCTGTAAAATCTCTCTTCTATAGATTTCACTTTGATTCTCAAAAATACAGAACAAACAGCGTTCAATATCATTTCACTACGGAATTTTACGGGACGATTCTGTATTTTACAGGCCAGTTGGCAACCCTATCCCTATCACAAAGACATGTTCTTGCTAGTTCACCCTTTCATAGTGTTTAGACTATTCATTCCACTCATGAATATCTGTGAATCAGATTTCGAAGTAACATGTATATGAATGCAGATTGTGTGCAATGTTCATATGGAAATCCTCGATCAAAATGAATGAACCAAATCGCTGCTTTTAAACATAGCCAGTATACTAATCATCTTAGAAATTCAATCTCACACCTTATTAACAAGGGACATTCAATTCAAACCGGGACTTTTCCCGGGATTCTACAGAATAACAATATCTCGATATAATCTCCAGCGACACTAATGCACTTCCCAGTGTTTCACTAATGCTTGGATACTATCAAGGTAGAACGTTTTCTCAGTACCCTTCCATTTGTGAGTTGGTAAATGATTGTGCATACCTCCGAGCCTTCTCGGCTAGGATCATAATTCACGGACGTATGGCCTTCTTTAAAACTTTGCACCATTGACGTTTTATCACAGTTAAGAGCCTCATCGTTGTACTGCGCTTGAAGTCTTTTGTAAGCGTTGCTTATTTTTTCCGGTTCACAAATTCAACACAAATCCTGGTTTGTCTTGAACACCCCTCATAACAAACTCCATGATCCAAATGCATTCCCTACCTTGCAGGAGAGGTTGACCTTTCAGGAACCCTCCATTATACTCCACATGGTACTTTTTCACCTGAAAGCCAGGTGAGCATGCTGCTTCCTCTGCCTCTTCTTGAGCTGCAGCGCACACAATCTGGGGAAGAAACAGCAGAATATATAAATACTTTTATGTAGTCCCAGTCGTATCAGTTGCATTGCTGCTAGTGATTATCGTCCACACATACTAATTAGCCCTAGAATAACTTATGCAAGAAATCAATTCTGTAATTTATCTCCTCAGCTTAATTTCAAACTGTAGGCTGATCATATTCACAGGGGCTTTTTAATGAGTTATTCTCATGGTAAATTAAGCACATAGACAGCATTTTCTTCCACAAATCACTGTATGTCTTTATAGTCCACCTAATTCATGCGCTGAGTGAGAAGAAGAAGTATGCACCTCACTGAAGAACGTTCCTGGAATCTATTAATGATCTGTGCAATTTACATCTTATTTCGCAATGCAATTTAAGGCTTACCGTAAATGCTTTCTCCACGTAATAATATAAGACTTAAACTAACAATTGGTGGGTCATTGTAGGCTGTTGTAATTAAAATTAATCACCAAGTTCATTTTCTCTGCTCCTCACAATGCACTGCAGCTTTTAAAGAAAGTAAGAACATTGGCTTTCTACAGAAAACTGAATGGATCAATTATAGTAATTTGTGGTTGTCTTCTTCTCAGCAAAGTGCTATTGCCTATTAAAAGATAAAGGTAATCATTTAGTTTTTAAAAGCCATATAACTTCACTGGGAATAACTTCACTCGGGCTTTGTGCTCAAAGTCAGGATAAAGCTTGGAAGTTGAGCTTGTCAGAGGGTTTGTGAGAATCCTGCAGGCATGGTGAACATATCTGTCCATCTTACTGTCACTCCCTCTTTTGCTCCTGCTACCATTATTACTCTTTCACACCTATTTTCATCTTCCATCAATCACCGATTTTAGACCGGAAGAAGCACAAATTTGTTCTGACAATAATACAAGGATGGCTGCATATAAGCATCTAGGAACCATTACTCTCTTTATAAGGCCTGGTTCATTGAATTGCACAAACGACAACCTTGGATTGGAAATGGATTTTGAAAGCTGTTAAATTTTTTTTACAATATAAATAAATCTGGTACGAAGTTTTTCCAGGAGCACATGAACACTACATCTGCAGCCGAGCTACCAATTTATTTCTACCATGTAGGCAGGTCTAAAATAGTAATATTTAAAAAAAGAGAAAATCTATGTAGACTAACGATGTAAGATGTATGTTATGATGATGATGATGATGATGATGTATTATTAGTAAAGCTACCTACCTACATAGAAATTGTGTAAATTTGTATATTAAATTTGGATACAAATTTGAAATATGAGTGAATAAAATATTCTTTTCTTGACGTATTGAGTCAAATCTTCAAGCAATTAAGAGATCAATCTGGTCTGTCATAATGCTAGCTTGATTTGCAAAAATTCTGAATGGAAAATGCAGTAGAGGTAGAGTGGCTCATGTGGGCAGCCAGCTGTCAGATTCATGCACATTACCAGGCTGGCTCATGCACAGCTGGTGTGCCTCACTCTTAATTAGTAGAAGCATATGGGAGGAAGTTAGAGAAATAGTAGAGAAGACTGTGTCTAGACAGTTTTAAAAGAGACCACACTGGACAGACACAACTAGTGGTTTTCCGCATAGAAAAAAAAACACGAAGCATGCTTTTGTATCTATTCAAATCTAAAACCAGCATCCGTATCCCATCATCTGTATTATCACGTAACGATTCCCGGAAAAGTTTCTCTGGCGTTTGAAGTAGTAATAATCAGAGGAAAAAATATTACTTATTTAAATAGAAAAAATATGCATACCACCACCACATGACTTTCTCCTGTAATGGGTTACTGGGGGGTTGTCCCAGGAGACTTTGGGCATGTGGCGGGGTACACCCTAGACGGCGCGCCAGTCTATTGCATGCCACACAATGGGCAATTTGGAAATGCGTATCATCCATGTCTTTGGACTATGGGAGGAAAGCATTCAAACACGGGGAGAACATGCAAACCCCATGCACACAGACCCAAGCCGGGATTGGAAGTGTCGGAATCCCGAGCCTGGAGGTGCAAGGTGACAGTGCTAACCACTAAGCCACCATGCCACCTAGGAGGAACCTGCTATGATGAAATCAAAGAGAAAATCTAAAGGAAAAAAAACAAAAAGGGATACTTTAAAATGCGAACTGTGTAAGACTCCAACAAATGAAAGAAATGCACAAATTTACATGCTTGAATTTCAAATGTCATGTAAACAATGCCCTAGGTAGTGTATACGACACTTCTATGCTACAGTGAAGTGAATAAAATGTAAGCAAAATCATGTGGGATTCAGCCTTGTATATTTATGAGAAATGTAAAATTGAGCCAAGAACCAAGGACAAATACAACAAATCTGGGCATATGAACATTAGGTTAAAATAATAAAGGACAGTCGAAAAGATTGTCAGTCGCTCCTGTAGAGTGCTGATCAGAAAGAAAGGTGAAACTACCTGAATGCTATTTAAAGCATTATTAAGTTATAAAATGTAGAATGCATTTAACCAGTCAGTGGTTTGCACTGTGTACAGTATATCTCAAATTGTATGTCACTTGGATAAAACCACCCTTCCAACGTTTTTGCTTCTTGGGTAAACAAATGCCATATGCAACACTATTACGGTCAGGCCAGTTTCCATGTACTACATATGACTATTATCTGAGTGTTAGTGTGTCTCAGTATATCATTCAATCATCATGATGATTGAGGATTTTATTCAGTTATCCTAAACGGCGTGCCAGTCCTCTGCATTCAGACATTCAGACACTAATGGTGAATTAGCATAACTAATTAACCTTATGGCATGTTTTAGAGGTGAAAAGTATCAGGAAAACCCAGAGAAAATGCACAAAGACACAGAACACGAGAACACGAGAAACTCCAAACAGAGAGTAACTTAAGCTCAGGATCAATCAATAGATCTTGTAGTGGTGATACTGCAACACTGCATGCTGCTTCACCAGCAGTATAATTAACTCTATCAAAATACAGCTCTGTGATTTATTACTTTTTTGTCTAGCAAATGGACAAAATCTGAGACCTGCAAGAAACGAAAAGACATAGTATAGACTTTTATGACTCATACACGCATACAATAATCAGCCATAACTGCCATAACCTAGTTTTTGAGTTTCCCTTGTGCCACAAGGCTCAGCAGGGCCTATTGGGATGCACCAGGATGTCGGCAGCAGATCCCTTGGGTGCTGAGGGCTGAGAGTTGGGACTTCGATGGATTGGATTTTTTGTTTGGGGCATTTCATGGAAGCTCAATTGGATTGGGATCTGGGAGTCTACAGGGCAGGTCAATGGCCTCGGGCTCTTAGTTGTGCACTGGGTGTTCCGATGTCTTTCTCTTGTGGCCAGCATTGACCTTTTTTCACGATTTGTGCTGCATTGACTTTTATATGGGATCACCACCATTGAGTTAGTCACTGTGTGTGTGTGTGTGTGTGTGTGTGTGTGTGTATGTGTGTGTGTGTGTGTGTGTGTGTGTGTGTGTGTGTGTGAGAGAGAAAAATACAGAGAGAATGAAAGGACCTTCGTTTTTTTATCTTAGGCAAACAAGCATTGTTATTTACATTAATTAGTGAAGGACAGTAATCATTATTAAACATGAGAAGAGTTAATGGAAAAAAACAAAGCAAACCTAAGCAGAAAGCAACAGATAAGACCACACTGACATAAGTTTATTCTGTAATGAATGATGTATTTATTCTTTTAATGAGAAGACAAAAATATCTTTCACCAAGAAACAATTGAGAAATATCTGAGAGAACACTATGTGAGAAATAAAACACTTTGAGACATGCTGTTATAGCAAATTAATCAGTAGTGGGGTAGTGTGATATGGCCCATGCGAAATGAAGGTGTACTGTAGTTGATTAGTTCACCTGACCCCAATCATCTAAACATTTTACTCCTCTTATACAGCTTACAGCTGACTTGTTAAGTCAGGCATCACTAAATGGCGGACCACAGTCTGGATCAGGACTGAGTGACCGTTGCTTTTTTGATAAATGAGAATAATTTATATACCAGTAATCTAGCGCTTTTTCCCTAAAAATGGGCGTGGCCATATGTGTCACTCAACACGATAGTTTATCGTATATAAACTGAATATGCATAAAGCATGACACTGCATGGCTTACCCCCAAACAAGGAAAATAGACTAAGAAAACCGAACCCTAAACTGTAATAATAACCGGCAATAATAAAAAGCTGTAATGTGAAGCGCCACTATAAGACAAGACACCGCTCTTTTGAGCAAACATATCCACAGCAGTCTGAGGCAAGGGTGTGTACGTTAAACTGGTATGACAGAGCAACCTTATGAGTCCTTACATTCATTTATAGCCCAGCAGCATGCAAATAAAGAATTACTAAAGATTGATGAAATCTTGTTTGTATTCCATACAAATACAAGGAAATGCGCAAGGGCATTAAAGTTCAAACTGTCCATGTGTTAAATGTAGTTACCATTTACAATAAATAGGTTTTAAATGCTATATATATATATATATATATATATATATATACTGTATATATGTACAGTTAAACCTCGGATTGCGAGTAACGTGGTTTGCGAGTGTTAAAGATTTTTTATAAATTTTGACTTGGAAAACGAACAAGTCTTGGTTTACGAGTACCGAGTATCATGTGTCGCGCTTCTTGTTTTGACGCCAAGCGTCACGTGATCACAACTCTCTCTTGTGCTGCGGAATTGTGAGTAATCGTCTCCCCTGGGTCTTAGTGCTCGTCTCTTACTGGTATAATCAACATCCGTACACGCGTGTACTGTTTACTATAACACTGTGAC
>JAQMYJ010000038.1:12457112-12491840 GCA_030014305.1 Clarias laeviceps
AGCCACTCCTTCGTTGCCCGGGTGGTGTGTTTGGGATCATTGTCATGCTGAAAGACCCAGCCATGTTTCATCTTCAATGCCCTTGCTGATGAAAGAAGGTTTTTACTCAAAATCTCACGATACATGACCCCATTCATTCTTTCTTTTACACGGGTTAAGTCATCCAGGTCCCTTTGCAGAAAAACAGCCCCAAAGCACAATGTTTCCACCCCCATGCTTCACAGTAGGTCTGGTGTTCTTTGGATGCACCTCAGCATTCCTTCTCCTCCAAACACAAAGTTCTATTTTGGCCATATGACATTCTCCCAGTCATCTTCTGAATCATCCAAATGCTCTCTAGCAAACTTCATACAGGCCTGGACATGTACTGGCTTAAGCAGGGGGACACGTCTGGCACTGCAGGATGTTACTGATGGTAGCCTTTGTTACAGTACTTTGGTCCCAGCTCTCTGCAGGTCATTCACTAGGTCCCCCATGTGGTTCAAGGATTTTTGCTCACAGTTCTTGTGATCTTTTTGACCCCACAGGGTAAGATCTTGCGTGGAGCCCCAGATGGAGGGAGATTATCAGTGGTCTTGTATGTCTTCCATTTTCTAATAATTGCTCCAACAGTTGATTTCTTCCCACAAGCTGCTTACCTATTGCAGATTCAGTCTTCCCAGCCTGGTGCAGGTCTACAATTTTGTTTCTGGTGTCCTTTGACACCTCTTTGGTCTTGGCTTGGAGTGTGACTGTTTGAGGTTGTGAACAGATGTCTTTTATACTGATAACAGATGCCATTAGTACAGGTAACGAGTGGAGGACAGGGGAGCCTCTTAAAGAAGAAGTTACAGGTCTGTGAGAGACAGAAATCTTGCTTGCTTGTTTGTAGGTGACCAAATACTTATATTCCACCATAATTTGCAACTAAATTCTTTAAAAATCCTACAATGTGATTTTCTGGATTTTTTTTTCTTATTTTGTCTCTCATAGTTAAGGTATACCTATGATGAAAATTACAGGCCTCTCTCATCTTTTTAAGTAGGAGAACTTGCACAATTGGTGGCTGACTAAATACCTTTTTACTCCACTGTGTGTGTGTATGTATATATATATATATATATATATATATATATATATGTATATATATATATTCATTCTGTCTTGCCTTATTCTACTGAACCCCATCGATCATTGGCACATACTAGAAGACTATGGCAACCCTTAAGATCAACAATACCAAAAAGGTGACTCGGTTACTGCCAGTACAAACAAACTAACAGCAGAATGCAGCATGCAAATGTTTACCTACTTCTTAAGATACTCACATCTCACCTTTCTGATTTTCTGTCTTTTCCCAAGTTCATCCCATGCTTTTGCTTAACTCTCTCCGTGTCACAGTGATTATATATAATAGCATACTGTATCCTGTTCTACTAGACTACTGAAAACACTCCCTCTCTTTAGCATCTGCACAAGGAAAAACAGAAAAATACATTCTGAATGAATATTTAACCTTTGCGATCAATAATTTTGTTCAAGGTACAAAGTCAGTAAAAAAGTGTTACCACATTTAAACTGTAACTAATCCATGTAGAAACTGCAAATAGAAAATATTGCCCATAATTTATCTTTTACACCATCCTGGGAGTGTTCTTAATTTCCATAACATTACATACAAATGGGGTACATAACAAGAGCTTATCTTAAAAGCCAGCCCTTTTTTTCTCCCACTGCAAAGCAGTGCATTCTGCACCTTTCAAACTCTTCATTAATCTCTGATATTCATAGTTTCCCAACAATGCATTTGACGTGATTTAGTTTAGAAACCACAATCCAACAGGAATATTAAACACCCTGGTCTGTGTTAGAATGCAAAATGGAAAGAAAATGCACAGCTTTTACAAGAGAAGTTATCTATATGACAGGATCATTACAGCAACCACGTTCACAGCACTAAAAGCTTCCAAAGAAGGGTTCACAGAAAAATGGTTCTGTAAATAATAAACAAATCCCTTTGTTTCTCGATGCATAAAATATGTTTCTTCAGACGTCTTTTCTGCAGCCGTCACACACATACATACACTGCCAATTTTTAACATTTCATCTGTTTTTCTTATTTTGAATTGCCAGTTTGCTCTCTGTTTTATTTCTATAGAGCATCTGCAATACTGCATACTCCACCTTACTACTGTCACCTGCTGCTGCTGTAACACAATACTACTGTAATATACTGTATGTTTTCAGGATTTAATTCTGATTTAATTCTCATGCATGTCAGCAGACTCATTGTTGCTATTGCAGGAAAAAGCTCAGCATGGACCTGATTGTTAAAGGTATTTCAGCACTTTAGTCCAAAATTAAAATGTAACTGCAATTGGAATTGGAATTTAAGAATTTTGCTGTCCTTGAAAAAAAACCTTCTTTTTCTCAAAACGGCAAAAGTTCAGTTTTCATTTTGCTGACAAACTGTTCATTTAGATTCATAACTTCATGTACATAGGAGTATAGTTCTAAATAATACAAATTTCTGTTTTGCTTAACTACCGTGAAAATGCATGAGTAAATATCACACACAAAAAAGAATATATTGCATTACAAGCAATGCTGCTGTTATTGCCAGTGACTACAGTATCAATCACTAGAAGTAACTCCAATTGTACATTTACCCAGAGACTAGTTTTTCACAGTCAGTAAAACTGTTTCACACAATACACCCAAAATGGGACAATGCCCTATTCACAATAATTGGATTTTTTTGTATTTTTTGTTGGTGACAATATGTCAGCCAAAACAAAAGACTGTGAGTGGTTACTAGGGTTGGGTACTGATTATTGGGTACTGAATATATCCAGCCAATATGGCACTGGTACTGTATGTACCAGAACAGAACCAGTGCGCAGATTTCAGTGCCTTACTTTGGTGCCACCGCATGTGAAAAATAGTTCCCAGACTGCATGTAAAAGCGAATCTCTAACAACCTCTAATAATACAAATACAAGTCATTTTTGTATTAACGCGAGTGTCCGTGTTCTTTCCACCTTCCGACCTAAAGGCACAACTCTGAAAATCCAACGTGTGAACAAAGTAATTACACATGCTCTGACGGCAAAAGGTAACGTTAGCTCAACTAAGCTAACCACGCTTAAATTAAAATGCCTAAAGCTAAATGTTCTAAAGTGTGGCTGTATTTCACAACAAAGGATCCCGACGCTGTGACATGCAACCAGTGTTGAGGGACGTTATTTTTTAAAGTAACTAATTACATTACAAAATTACTGTCTTTAAAAAGTAATCAGTTACATTACAGCATTACCTTCTGATAAAAGTAACTAGTTCGAGTACTTTTCCATTGCAGAAAATGAAAACTCCTTTGTGATTCCTCATGCATGTTGTTTTAGCCAAGACCTTTATAATTATTCTATCATCATCACTCAGTTTGGCCCATACAGTAATCTGTTAACTACTAATACCCCTATCTCACTCATGATTCACTGTGAGTTTTTGATCTTTCCGCGCATCGGTCCTCGCATAGTCAAACCGCATGAGTGAGATAGGGGTTTAACAGCAGAACTAACGGGGAGGGGGGTTATCGGGGACAGGGCTTGTATCCATTATTGTCTGAATAACGGATTACATTTTTTAAAAAATAACTAAATAACTGAGTCCTTAAATGGCGCCCCTAATGCGTTAGATTACTCGTTACATCAAAAAAGTGATCCAAGTACTCTAACGTGTTACTTTATAACACGTTACACACAACACTGCATGCAACAAATGTCATTCAACAATTTCTTGTAATGGGGGAAAGATGTCAAACGTAATAAAACATTTAAGGACACATGGGATGAAGTTAAAAGCAGAGGGATGCACAGCTTGCGGACATCAGCTCCAAGTGTACAGTATGCGTCCCTGACCCAAGTCAGACAAAAAATCAGGAGAGGTGTGGTATTTTGTCAGATAAGGAAATTATGGTCATATTTTTGTGAAAGAATTGCAAAAATTTTAAGCTGGTTTGTAGCATACCAAGAATATCAATATGTTGCTGTTACTGGTGTTAGATTATTGTAGTTGGGTGAGGTAGTATGTAAATTAATTGTGTTTTGTATCTACTTATATTTATGTATAATTTAAATACTGTGTATACTGTTTATTTTTGTTTAATAAAAAGCTGTTCTTTAATGTTATCCACCATTTTTTTTAAATATTGGTTCAGGCACCGTTAAGGCACTGGTACCGATATAAAAGTATTGATTTGGCACCAATATAAAAATTCAGAATTTTTCTGTAAAAATAAATACAAGCCCCATTAGCTTCAAAATGGCTAATAATTAGTGGCCATTATTAATAATTAAATGAAAATAAAATGTAACAGTTTCTGCAGCCGAGAACTACTTCCTCTCATTCGCATGAAATGCAGAAAAACGTCCTCATTAGTGATGGGCAAGTACACAAATCCTGTACTTGTTGAAAGCAGAGACACAATTAAACGTCCTTTATTACAATTTCCACTTGATTAAAGGTACAAAAGTACTTACCTTCAAATGCAAATAAGTGCCAAAAGTAAGCTTATTGTGATTTAGTAAAGCTCTATTGTAATATTATCATTTTTGTTATAATTGCACTTTGCTTTATCTGCTCCTTTTAGGTAAGATTGTTTAATGTCACTTCTCTGGACAAACTGCTCTGTTAATGCAAGGTTTTAAATTTGTCTGACACTGATGTAGATTAACATTACGATGAGCAGTCAACATGCACTTGAATAATTTCCATTAAGAAGACCTGAGTGACTGTGAAATAAAAGGACGTGAGACTAGGCGAACTTTGCTTTTAAGATTTATTTTTAACTTAGCATCTCTGTGCATGACTGTATTTCTCTAGAAAAGAAAAAAGAAATCCAAATATTAGTCTCTCTCTTTAATGAAGAAAGGTTAGTGTTTCATGTTTGATGGATATACTGAGATAGTTTAATAAAAAAAATAAAATAAATAAAATAAAAAACTGGTTTAATTAAAACTACACCTGCTAACTGTTTGAGTATCATCCAATGTATTCAAAAATGTGTCACCAAAATAAGTCCAAGTGTTAACACTGAATGTTGACCATTTTACAACAGGAGAATATACAGCTGAAATGCTTCAAACACTACAAATGGAACCAAAACAGCTAGCTAGCTAAAAATTCAAGCAATTATTACTGTAGCTCCAGCCTGTGCTGCTAATACACAGGCTGGAGTAGTGAGAGAAAAGATGTTAATCTTGTCAATATTGGGTGGCGGTCTGGTAAATTCAAGTTACTTAGCTAACTAATAAGCCCTAATTGCTCTGATTTAAGGGAGAAATAAACAAAAAAAAGTTTTGTGAATGATGCAGGCAGGGAAGGCATTTGAAAAAGAAGGATTTTTGCTTCCGTTTCACTCACTCATCGTCTATACCGCTTTATCCTGCATTAAGGGTCACAGGGGGCCTTGAACCTATCCCAGGAGACTTAGGGCACGAGGCGGGGTACACCCTGAACTGAGTGCCAATTCATCACAGGGGGCACAAACATTCACACACACTTACAGGCTAATTTACACACTATTTGCAAACACCAGTTAGCCTGACTAGGTCTTTGGACTGTGGGAGAAAACCCAGCAAGCACATATTAAGCACGGGGAGAACATGCAAACTCCATGCACCACAGAACCAAGGCGGGAATCAAACCCAGTCACTCAAGGTGCAAGGCGACAATGCTAACCACTAAGCCTCTGTGCAGCGGCTTCTGTTTCATAACTGGAAAAAAATCTTTAAATGAGGCCATAGGTGTTAAAGTAGTTAAACTTTAAATGTTAAACTTTATTTGATCTTTTTTTTTTTCCAGGTGCTCAGTATTGTAGGCTGTTGCACTGCTAGTGTAATAGTAGCATTCCATGTTCACTAGGTAGTACCTCTAATAGGGGTAACCAACAGGTCTAAGCAAATAAAGTGTGCACTGTTCCCTCACAGGTGTGCCAGCTTCAATTTGAACTTTTTTTCTACACACAAGTAAGAAGGAAAGTCAGATGTTACATGTGTGGATTCGAAATTATGATATTTTACTTTGAAATGTAGTGGAGTAAAAATAAAAAAAATTATCCCCCAAAATGGAAATACTTTAGTAAAATACCGATACTTGCAAAGGGTACTTGAGTACAGTCCCAGATTACATTTACATCCTTACTGTCCACCAGTGGTCCTCATGTCAGTCACTTTCCTTCAGGATCAGGTCTAAAACTTTTCTTCTGTGAATTGTCAGGGTTTCGCATTAAATGCATTTGCATGAATTTGTATTTCTGTCCAGTTAAAATGGGGATTTAAAAATAAATAAATCCGGCAACACTTATAATTGGTTTATGCAACATAAAGCATGAAGGATGAGCATGGGTCCAGCTATTTTGAGGTAAGTGCTTGGGAAAACATTGAAGACAGAAAAAAAAAAGGTCTGATCTATTCATCCATTTTTATTCATCTGTATCAAGATACCACTTTTATTTTAACCAGCAGCTTTTCAGACCTTCACAGTAATAACCGGATGATGGATAAGAAGCCTTGGACCCCCCCCCCTTAAAACCCAGAGCACTTTTATCAATTTCTTTTCATTACCATGTTTATATATAAGATTGTACTTGCCTTATACTTATCAGATGACTTTTTTTTTTAGGTGTTTTGGGGTTTTTATACAAAAACATAGAATTAAAATAGATATTAAAAGAAGCGGTATTTACTTCTACACATGATTATGTAGGGCTCAGGATTGTTATATATAAGATGTACCTAAAGGCTGACTTAAATATTTTTTAAATGATTGTTATGTCTGGAACACATATGCTACTATATTATGACTGTAGATCAATGTAAATTCATGGCAGCCTGGAGAGAGCATATTGCCGTGCTCTTCCAGGGGAGAGTTGTGGTATACCCACACATCCACGTCAATCATAGTGACAATAGCCAATCATTAATGCAAACGGAAGTGGCAGATAGCGCTTTGATCCTTGGGTGGTATGCATTTCGAAAAAGATGCGGTTGGCAGCTTCTCACGTATCGAAAGAAGCACATGTTAGCCTACGCCCATTCTGGTTGGTAGCTGTCGCTGATGTAATAGTCCCCTAACAGAACAGGTGGGAATTGGACATGACTAAACTAGGGAGAAAATCAGAGAAGTATCCAATGAATCACTCAATGTATTAATCAGTCATTTAACCATGTTTACTACGTACTTCTCCTTTTAATACAAGCTGACTGTTTTGACCCTTTGTATTATACAAGTTGTGACTGATAGTTAGTAACTTAAAAACTTTCCTAAAAACTACCGAGAAGTGTTGCATCTCTGACACATCATTTTAAGCACCTTTAATTTGTTCCATACTTGGTTTCAGTTTGGTTTTGGTGTGAGAAGAGTGAGAGCTTCTTCTACTGGTTTTAAACTAAAAAACAACAGAAAACCACTTTTTCAATTTAGACAGAAAACTTTATCACCTGGAGGTATTTGATATTAACTGATCATTTTCTAGAAGTCCTATGGCATGTCTTTCATACATAGTGTGTGTAAAAACTGATTTGAATAGGATTTAAATCTCAAAGATAACAATACTATTTTAATATTATTATTTTTATTTACATTATTGACTACCCACATATAACAAATCCAGTACAAAGAGAGTATGTGCTTTTGCTTTTCAGAAAGGTATGCCCAGAAAATCCAGCAAAATTATATTATTATTCTTATCCAAAGTGGACAATGATGTAAATGTAAGAAAAGTTTTTCCGTTAACCACTGATCAGTGATGCAAGCTCGAGTCTCGATCTCCAAGATATACAGTAGGTGTGAGTAGTAATTATTGGCCTTTTCTCACTCGGAATAAACTACTGCATCATACACCTGACAAAGCATGTTTTATCACATAGCCATCACTCAATAATGCAGAGGCTCTGCACATCTGTAATTCCACACAGCACAGGCATCATAACTACAAATAATGCCTCCGGATTCATGATCTGGCTTCATTCCTACCTGCACCCAACCTACTAACCCAATACTGTCATTATTTTTGTCATACATACAACAGATACGGGCTGTTGCTGAAAAGCACAGTGAAACAGGGAGAAATGTTGCAGACAGACTAGAAGGTAGGAACTAAAAGGTTTTACGAAGGTGAGCAAGGGGTAGCTGTAAAGCCTGAGATGTAGCAGCAGAGACAGAATGTTGCAAAAATGGGGGGCGCTCTGAACTGTACGGGGGAATGCTAGGGGAAAATGTACTGTCAGTCTCATTTACATGGGGTTATAGCTGAGGTTAACAAACAAACAGATTGTAATAAATACAAGGCAGAGTGGCAGAATTTCAAAACGTATCTGCTGAAGATAAACATTTGCCATCCACAAAATAATACGCACCCCACAAATAGCTCATGTATCTAGAATTGTGCCGTGCGGTCCCTCGAATCACTCGCGCTAGATTACCTGTCAGTCATGACAGAAGAGCACAGAACAATTCAATCTCCGTGTCCACAAGCATCCCATTCGCTACTCCCTCACAATGGCTGAGATATCCGAGCCTGGTGACACTCTATGTCAGACAATAAAGGCACAAAAATACAGATACAGGATTGTTTTCTTAGCAAACGGGGCAATAAAAAAGGAATTTACATGCTACTGTACCAGAAATGTTATTTTGGCAGTTCGTATATTGATTTCCAAAAAAGGACTTTTTAGTATGTACCGAAATGGTAGTAATTCATGAGCTTAAAATTTTAACACACTGTACATTGTCTATGTATGTCTGTGACAATGCAGACACAAGCAATTTGTATATTCTATTTACCTTAAGGTTAACATAGCAATACAAATGATTTAAATTAATATTTCATATTATTACTTAATATGTAATTATCATTACATATTTTTGTTCAGCTTACAGATTTTACTTGAGTTGGAATTCTGCTGTAAACCTATATGTTTGTTATGTTGATACATGAATCTTTCTTTTGGTGCTGTCAATCAATTAACTTTTCACACTCACTCACTCATCGTCTAAACCGCTTTACCCTGTATTCAGGGTCGCAGGAGGCCTGGTGCCTATCTCAGGAGACTTATGGCACGATCCGGGGTACACCCTGGATGGGGTGCCAATCCATCACCTGGCACACACATACTGTACACTCATACACACTCTATGGGCAATTTGGGAACATGAGTTAGCCTAATCTGCATGGCTTTGGACTGTGGGAGGAAACCGGAGTACCCGAAGGAAACCTATCAAGCACGGGGAGAACATACAAACTCCATGCACACAGAGACGGGAATCGAACCCGGACCCTGGAGGTGCAAGGCGACAGTGCTAACCACTATCATAAATAACAATAATCACAATTTTAAAATACTCTGATTTACTTGCATTATATGTGTGCAATGTTGGAATAAATAAATGCATGACAAAGTGGTTAGAGGAAACAGATTATGCAGTTTTATAATATCTCAAACAATAATATTCAACAAATGTTAAATTAAGATTTCTCGAATGGGACCGGCACTGCATGCAGTGGCCAGGTAGTATGGGGTGTCGCAAATCCACCAACAGTGGGGCTCGAACACGAATTCTCAGATCCAAAAATCTACAACCTAGAGCCTTAGCCACATAAGTCACCACTCCCACATCTTCCATTTAGTGTATTCTTATAAAAACATTTCCTCCTTAAGATAGCTCAAACACTCCACAAACTAATATCTAACTAATATCTAGAAGCTTTTTAGAATGAAACTGTTGGTGTTTCCGCTGTCATCTTATTATCCCCGCTAAACGTGCCATTATCACACACAGCCTGCTGCAATTATGGATAGCCATTAGGGTCAAACTTGGCCATATGATTAATTTGCACTCGAAAAATTGTAATGCGTTAAAATTTCTAGATTAATCACATGCATTAACATGTTAATATTGACATCCCTACTTTGTTAACCATAATTGTAATGATAGGATTATATCAATGTTTTGTTATGTGTGGTGCAGTATGGAGAGCCACACCATGAGATGTTTTATGATTATAAGAGCCCTGGCGCAGGGCTTTAGAGAGGTCAATGAAATAGGAGTTTGTGAGAGGGTTTATGACAGGCACGGGAAGACATTTCCTTTCCGTTTGGAGATGGCGTGGGATTATTAATTAAGAAACTTGAGAAAGAAATAAAGAAAACTGAAAACACAAAATAAACAGAGCTCCACCGTCTACGCGAGAACGAACGAGGCTCTGAAACTGAAACAAAAACTAATATCCTCTCGGGGCTCATGCCCTTACCGAGGATTTATTAGAAAGAGAGGGGTTGTGTTTTTTGGTTAAACTTTATACTTAACCTGAGAGCGCACGCTACACGGATGAGTGGTGCTCTCTCTTTCTCTCTCTCTTTCTCTCTTTTCTCTTTTGTCTTTGGCCCTGATACCTTACCGGTGCTACAGAATGATCACACGACGTGGCCGAGGTATCAAGACCCTTTATATAAACACGCTCGTTCAGGCTGATTGGCTGATGGCGGCGTTGCCTGGCAACCGCGTGTATAAATGGCCGCGCCTTTGCCTGTTCAGAACTCCGCGTGGTAGCAGCCTGTGGATCTGCCCGTTCTGAACAGTTTATGCGCAGCTCTGCCCTTTGCGCGACCCGCACCATTACAGTATTCTAATATATTATCATATACACTAACTTGTATGGGAAATTGTACACATAATCTTTGTCAAATAATGTTAATCAAATGTATGAACTGGTGTTCATTAATAAATGAAAAACTTGGCATCCGTGCTTTAAGAGCAATAAAACACTTCAGGAAATGGTATTAATAATCCATTTCATGTGGTAAAGGCATCAAAAAGTATTTCATTCTTATTATACCGCAGCAATGATTATATTTTTTTACCTCCTAAACCCAGACTCTACTGTTGGGTACACTGCACTTTCTCCTTATTATTTCCTTACTACTTATGTACTATTCTGTAAAAAACATATATAAACATTCATATAAACTCTCCTGGAATGAGGTCATTCAAGAGAGTTTTATGGAAGATCATGTTATACTTTTATAGTTTATACAGTTTATAGTTACATTTAATGTTGGAGAAAGTCTGTGAAACAAGTAGCTTCTCTTATTACTTATGGTTTAATTTGCTACAGTCATTTAAAGTTAAAGTTCGCTCAGTTTCTTTTAAAGTTATTGAGGAGAGAAACTTCAAAACACTTTTATTTGGTGTCTTAAACAATCTAAGACAATCTAAAAGAACAGCTTTACCCCTCAGTGGTAGAAAGCACTGATACTGGAGAGTCCATCCAAAAAGATCTAAAATAGTTATATTTTATACATTCCTACATTCCCTATATTAATGATGAGTTTTCTTTCATATTAAAATAAATGTCTCATTCAGGGCGGCACAATGGTTTAGTGATTAGCACTGTTGCGTTGCACCTCCAGGGTCCGGATTTCATTCCCACCTTGGGTATGTGTGCATGGAGTGTACATGTTCGCCCCGTGCTTGGTGGGTACCAAGATAAAGCATACAAGATAAAGCAGTAGAGACGACAATGATGTTTTATCCATTTATGATTGGAATGCATGGAGTACCTGCCATATAAGACCCGGTACGGGGCTATAGATACTGTAATTTGCTAGCAATTTAAAACTGTCAGAGCTCTTACAGAACAGCTTTTTACCAAATCAGGCTCAACAGTCCTGCTGTACGAGCTGTATTAGCACTCACTGTTTTTGGTCTGCTGGGATCTGAAATGTCACCAGCAAGAGTCACAGTGCACACTGGTTAGAATTTTGACCTTGGCACTTGTATAATAACAATCAGTAGGAAATGGCTGCGGCCTTGCAGCTATCTTCTGCGTCACCGCTTAATGATTGAGTCTAATTGCTTGTTATCCAGTTCTTTCAGGCACCAGACCCATTCAATTAATCGAGTATTTAATTGAATGCAAATATCCCCCTAAATGAGCCATTCAGCAGCAGAAATCAGGCTTCACAAAAGGTGAGTCTGCATCAAAATTTATCAAGCGCTCCTCCTCAACACAGTGTATTCTCATAGATTCTATCTTTTACTGCTGGCAGTGTGTGAAAAGCACAAACATCAAAACGCACAAGGAACCTGTCAGCACAAATTTATAGATTATCACTAGAAACACTATACTTTAGGGCAAGGATGGGATAAAAGAGAAATAACAGCTATTTGACTTTTTTCTGCTGAGCTAATGTTAGAAATAGTGCGAAATGATGAAGATGAATTGGGTCAGAGCGCAGGGGGTAATTTTCTCTTTACCCTTAGAGCCAGTGTGATAAAGCAGCATAACTCTTCTCGATAGATAAGGCAGAAGAAAACCTTCGACACTTTCGATGAGGAAAAGAACATAACTGCTTAAAAAAACAGTAACTGCTTGCAACCTCTCACTCAATAAAAACATTTAAATGTCTTTAATTAAGACTATAATCCTGTGAAGTGGCTTTTTCACCTTCAGGTCAAGGTGATTTTATTGCAGCTGTAAAGTGAGTTATTGGACATAAGAAATACATTAAAATGAATTCTGGATCAGGCCTGGATGGTGAGATGCAAACATACAAGGGTAAATCTTGTTCAAGAACGGGTTTGGTATGGAAAGTGCTGATAGACTAACAGAATGTACAGCCTTAAGCAGAACACCTTTCCCTGTTTTTACTCCTAAATCCATTTCCAGAAACTAGATCTAAACACCCTTTTGCGGCTGCCTTAACTGCACCCACACTGAGAAAAAAAATAACAGTCCTTATCATCATATGAAATTCAGTGGTGACTTGGTGGCATGTGCAGATTTTTTTTTTACTTTGTAATGACTCTAATCTTCTTCCATTTGCCATGCTCAGCCCAAAGCACAGCTCCCCCAGCTTAATGTGTTAAGCAGCTGCAATTGCTGCACATAATGGCATATGATGGCCTCACGCAGGTGCATTATGGACAAAAAAAGAGGATGTATTACCTCCAGCACTTAGCACAAAACAAATGAGTACTCGGTGCACTACAGAACATGAAGAGGACAAAAAGAAAAGGATTCATTCATGTCTTTGTGAATGTACATATTGATGTTATGGTAAAGAGTGACAAAAAAACGAGCTGGCTAGAACATAAAGAGCTCTCAGGTAGACATAACATGCTACCAATACTACACTTAAAGGCAATTTATTATGAGCAGTGCACTCAGTTTCAACTCAAAATCAATAACAAGAATATCACATATAACCGGAATAGGGCTCATTACTGTATTGGACTTTACTGGACAGCCAGGATGGAAAATGCACATCTGCAAAGACCTCAAAACAAATTCATCTGGGGTATCAATGACATTTGTAAACTGGCACACTTCACAGAAATATCCCAAAGGACAGAAAATAAAAATGCTCCGTTGTGAAGGCAGGACTGAGCCCACTAGGCTCTGAGAACCAGAGAAAGAGAATTCTGTCCCTCTTCTCACTGAGACTTTCCTGTGCACACTCACTGAATCTTAAACAGCACATAGCTTCCATAACAGAAAGCATTCTCCTCTGGGGCTCAGAGCTTTAAACCATCAGATAAGGCTCAGTATCACTGGGAGAAATGCAGAGAATAAATCCTAATGTAATAGAATTGCACAAATATGCTCATTTGGATTTTATTGTACATTTTAGCATTCAGTGGGAATGATACTATAATTGAGGCTAGACATAATGTTTATTAATTGTTTAAATTGAGAAGAATGAGAAGAACTAGGACTATAATAATAATATATTATTATATTATATATTATTATATTTTATATTAATATAATAATAATAATAATAATAATAATAATAATACAATAAGAAAAACCTTCAAGATTTAGACCTTCAAAACCTATACAATGAATCTGTCACAAGCCTGTGATGCATATTAAAATCCAGCCTTTTATGACACATAATAAAACTTACCAGCCTCATTACATTACTAATGGGTGCTGGAATAATATGGAAGTGGAGTATTATTTATTCTACAGAGATTACAGCGACCTCCCATGTTTTGGGACATACCCACTTTACTGTCCCAGGTCACCATGTGACTCGGAGAAGCCCAAAACCAATATGTTCCACAAAAAAGAAAGTAAAATAATTAAGTATCACAACACATCTTCAAAGAATATAGGTACAGAGGTGGGTGTGGTTAAATTACATTGGTACAGTATTTAGCTGCAGATACGTTGCATGCAAACATTTTTTTTTTGTTCTGTTTTGTTTTTTTTCCTGTTAAATTAGGTTTTTAGATACTTTGTATAAGCATGTTGTAAAACTGCTGATTGCAATGCAAATCACAGGTTTATATTAACACATTCAAAAAAATTGCATTTCTAAAGTAACAACTTATGGAATTATGCAGATATAATGCAGATGTTCCACATAAACAGATGTAAAACATGCATACTCTCTGTATGTAAACAAGCTTTCTGTGAGAAGAAGAGGAAACCTTCACTTGTTACACACACTGTACTTTACAGCACAGTGAAATTCCATAAATCCTACTATTGTGATGTTTGCATTTCAGAATACATAATTAACCTGGTAAGCAGTAAATCATTCTTTTCCACATACGGTATGTGTTTCTTTTATACTATGTAGACAGGCCCCAACTTATAAGGCTTTAGGGCTTGACTTACTGTACGATTCTTTCCAATGATATAAAAGTGATGCATATTCAGTATACACTGTACAACATGCAGGAAAATATTGCCTAGTGATGCAGGGTGATTTCAGCTGTGTAGGTTACAGGTGAGCTCCCATCCAACTATTTTGTTTTTGCCTTTCAAAACACAATACCATATAGAATATGGATAGAATTGTGGCTGAATTTGTATGTATAGGTTACTTACTGACTCGGGTGGCCTAAAGCCTCCAGAGGACATGGCGAGGGTAGGTGGGGTTCTCCCTAGACAGGGTGCTAGTCCATTATAGGGCACAATCATACATACACTCTCACACACATCAAGTGGAGGAGAACAGGCAAACTCCACAGAGGTGGCTCAAACCCTCGACCCAGTCTTCTCGACCCTGGCACCCTATCTAGGGTGTACCCCACCTACTTCGCCCAGCAGTCGAGGGTTTGAGCCCTGCCTTGAGTCTGTGGAATTGCATATAGTTTGCTTGTTCTCCTTAACTTGGTGGGTTTGTTCTGGGTTCTCTGGTCTTCCCCTATTCCAAAGACATGCAGATTAGCTGTGTGAGTGTATGTACTGTATGATTGTGCCCTGTAATGGACTTGCACCCTATCTAGGGTGTACACCACCTACTTCACCAAGTCTCCTGAGATAGGCTTCAGGCCTCCTGAGGGAGTCAGTGAGTAACCTATACATACAAATTTTTACCATAAGTTATTTTTTGTTTAACTTTACATAAGAGGCCTGAGGTATGAGTGGGGAGATTCAAAGCGTTGTCTCTTTTCTTTTGTTTCTTTTGGACTGTTCATGGACTGTTTGCGCCTGTTAATATGTCTTGATATTTCTGTACTACATACTTCATATGTATTTGTAAAGTATGTATATATGATTGTCTTTAAAATGAAGAAAACAGATGTCATGTAAAGTTTGATAATTCAATGCGTCACATCCAGAGCCAAATGCACATCTAAGCGGCACAGCCTTATATTTACCCATGTCACATAATCTCATTACAGTATTTTTGCTGTAGCATTCCTGTTCACAGTGTACTGAAATGTGAAATTGAAGGCTGCTCTTATGCACGAGTTGATGCAACACACCACAGGTGACGTAGGCACCTGCGCTCTATCTCCATTTCCCCCGTCCTCACCCCCATCCGTCTCTTCAGGCCTCCGCTCCACAATCACATCAACATGACAGCTTGATAAGCAGCTGCGGTCAAGATGAACACTTTCCTCTGCTCCTAAGTATTTGGTGGTCTCCTCGGTTATTCTAACGCGACATGTTTAGCCTTCTGTCCCTAATTCCATTTCGGACCGGTGTCATTCTGAGGCGGAGTATAACCAATTCCGCAGAGAAAATTGAGAGGCCATCAATTGTGCGATTGTCGCATTGTCACCCTCGGCTCTAGAGGTGAGGAGGGAGGGAGACGGAGGAGATGGTTGTGCTGCTGGTCAGACACTATTCTATATCCTCACAATAAATCAGATTTAATATCCATTGTGCTGCAATCCAGGCTAGTGAAGCGAAGGGAAGGGAACGCTGGCAAAGTGGCATAAATAAAAAGTGAAGGAAGCAGAATGGATATTGGATGCATTGTTGTATTAAATCAGAATAATAAAGGCATGGGTGCCCAAATAGGATTTAATAGAGATGTCTGGTGACACAGAGGAGACAAACACATACACACACACACACACACACACACACACACACACGCTCCTGAGACACGTCCAGCTGAGGCAAAGGGGACTCAGCTGCAGCAGCCAGTCTTAATCAAACCAGAATGAATCTCGCCATTCGTTCTTAATGATGTGGCTTGTAACAGCAGACCCAGCACCTCTGTTCGGAGTCAAGTGTTAAGAGGCACCTGTGTAGAACATGGCAAAGCCTGCAAAGGGGTCTCCAGATGTCAGAGCGGTTCAGTCTAATCACTGATTACACAGACAACAAAAACTATGCTGCTTTAACCTCTTGAGACCTGAATGTCCTTATACAGTATGAGTATATGACATTTGCTCTTTGACTCTTTTGCCAGTCTTCTTTAAAACATTGATTAAGTTTATAGTTTTCAGGGGTTAATAAACAGAAATAGTGAAGTGAAATTATAAGGCACACAACAGTAGAGTCCACGTCTCCTACATCACTGACCTATTGATACTGTATATACACATATCACTGTTCCTATGGACAAGGATACAATTACACATTGCACTGTGTTTTTGCTTCAAAAACTAAGGGTACGACGAGGTCAAAAATGATCCGAACTCTGTCTGTACTATTTACTCACTCACTCACTCATCATCTATATTGCTTTATCCTGTATTCAGGGTCGCGTTGGGCCTGGAGCCTATCCCAGGAGGCTTAGGGCACGAGACGGGGAACACCCTGAACAGGGTGCAAATCCATCGCACACACATAGCCTTGCTAACACACTACGAGTAATTTGGGAACGCCAATTAGCCTAATCTGCAGGTCTTTGGACTGTGGGAGAAACCCGGCATACCCAGAGGAAACCCACCCATCACAGGGAGAACATGCCAGCTCCAAGCACACAGAGACAGGAACTGAGCCTGGCCAGAAATCGAACCCAGTCGCTGAAGGGGCAACGCGACAGTGCCAAACACTACACCACCGTGCCGCCCTGTACAATTTGTTTTAATTATATTTTAGATAAGACAAATACAGCATTTTTTGACATAATCTCCTTGCTTTTCAAAACATTTTGTTCATCTGTCAACAAACTTTCATATTCCCTCATTAAAAAATAAAATGAGGGAATATGAATCCCAGAAAACAGCATCAATTCACCAGCTGATGGTTAACTTTTGAACTTTTTCTGGGTCATCGGTTTCCATTTTATACTCTGTCACTTACAGGCTCGTAGTGATGAATCCATGTCGCATCACCAGTAATGATTCTCTTTAAGAAAGTTTCACCGTCCTCACAGTATCGGTCCAAATGTTGTTTGCAGAAATTCAAACACTTCTGTTTATGCTCTTCCATGAGTTGTTTAGGCAAACAACTCTCGCTGCTCACGCTGCTCTTCTTTCATGTAAATCATAAATGGGGCATCAATTTTTGCTTTCACCGCAGTTACAAATGAACTGATGTAACATGTTCACACCTGCGCAGCAGTGACTGGGGAGACAGAATTAATATAACAGAATTAATATAACCAGATTGCAGATCATTTTTGACTCACCCTCATAATAATTGCAGGAATAGGCCCCATAACCATATTAGTTGTAATTGCACTGGATACGTTCTTTGTGCTGTATCTTTTATTGCACCATTGCAATTAAAAAAGCAATTAGATTAGATCTTGGGATCTCAGAAGCCACTCCAAGAGGCTAAAGTGACCAATCCATGAACCTGGACACTGTTGACCCAACCATCCCTCCCCAAACATTTGTATGCAACTGATCTACAGCACCTCCTCCACAATGAATATCAATCATACATAATACTAAATGTTCACACGAATAATCTGTATGTCTGCACCAACATAATTTAACCAAGTCCACCTCTAAAGTGGAATGCAAAAATTCAGGCACCCCTGGTCAAAATTTCTGTTAGTATGATCAGTTAAGCAAGTGGGAGATGAAATGATCTGGAAAAGCCATAAAGTTTGTGATGACACTTTCCCTTTATATTTTAAACAAAATAATTTCTTTTATATTTTTAAAATAACAGAAAAGAAAAAGTGCCCACAGCGCACCCTGCATAGTTAGTACCTAGTAGCACCCCCTTTGGCAAGTATTACTCCTTGTAAAAAAAATTTCGAGCCAGCTAAGACTCTTTCAATTCTTGTTTAAAGGATTTTCGCCCATTCCTCCTTACAACGGTCTTACAGTTCTGTAAGATTTCTGGGCTGCTCTTTTGAGGTCTATCCACAGATTTTCAATGATATTTAGGACTGAAGATTGTGAGGTCCATGGCAAAACCATCAGCTTGTGCTGCTTGCGGTACTCAAATGTGGATTTTGATGTTTAGGATCGTTATCCATTTGTTAAAGCCATCCTCTTTGCAACTTCAGCTTTTTTACAGATGGTGTTATGTTTGCTTCCAGAACTTATTGGAATTTAATTGAATCCATTCTTCCGTCTACCTGTGAAATGTTCCCAGTTTCATTGGCTGCAATACAACCCCAAAGCTTGATCAATCCACCCCCATGCTTAACAGTTGAACTAGTGTTCTTTTTATAAAGTTCAGCACCCTTTGTTCTTTAAAACATACCTTTGCTCATTGTGGCCAAAGAGTTCAATTTTAACCTCACTGGTCCACAGGACTCCAAATTGCATTGGGCTTGTGGAAATGTTCTTTGGTGCGGATGCAGGAGAGGTTTTCTTCTGATGACTCTTCCATGAAGGCTATATTTGTGCAGGTGTCACTGAACAGTTGAACAGTGTACCACAACTCCAGAGTCTGCCAAAGTCTTTGCAATCAAACGGGGGGTTCTGACTTGCTTCTTTAGCAGCCCTATGAGTAGTACTCTCTGATATTTCCCTTTGTCTTCCAGACCTTATCTTGACCTCCATTGTTCCTGTTACCTGACATTTCTTAATTGCATTCCAAATTAAGGAAATCGGTACCTGACAATACTTTGCTATCTTCTTATAGCCTTCTTCTGCGTTGTGGGTATCGATGTTATTTTCAGAGTGCTAGGCAACTGCTTACAGGAACTCAGGGTTACTAATTGTTGGGACAAAGTTAGATGAGTCTGCGTATTTGGAAATCTTTGAAATTTGCATTACCTGGCTTTTCCTAACAATGACTGTAAACAAACCATGACCCTAACAGGCTGATACCTTGGTCAAAGTTATCTGAGAGCTCAAGTCCCCTGGGGTTCCCATTCTTCTGCAGGGTGCTGCATTCCCTTTTTTACTCTAAAATTGTAGAAAACAAAAAAAATACACTGATATTGCTTAAGACATTGCAAAAGAGTTTTTCATGTTTAAGTTCCTGGCTTTTCGAGATTCCACTTGCTTAACTGTTCACATTAACAGAACCTTTGACCAGGGGTGCCAAAACTTTCGCATGCTATTGTACCTAACTGGAATATGATCAATAGGTAATAAATACTGTAAGCATGCTTTTTTAGACGCATATTCCATGTCATACATTTCAAGCGTTAGGTCTGTGCTTTTCAGGGCATTTGATTAAACTTTTAAATCACCCGACTTAAAAGCCTAATTATGTATGAAATTTGAAAGTTTAAATTATGTTTTATATATCATATAATGGTAGAGGTGGCCTTGGTTAATTGACGTTGGTGAAGAACGTGAACATTTGACACTTTGCTATGCAGTGCATGCTTGTGCCAAAAGCTATTAGCAAATAGTCTTCCTAGGGTTCTTTATATAATATATTTTCCCAACAGAGACAAAGACCCAAAGAACTTTTTAGGCTTGTAGGTTTTATACAGTAGAACACTTTTTCCTCATATTAGCCTATTTGCTGAGTGAAATTTGATTGACAGTGATACTTTTTCGTTCCATTACTGTTTGGTTTGATTAAGTTTCACACTGCACATAATTAAACAAATAAATAAAAAAAGCATTGGCTGGCGTGAGTGTACGACTGAAAATGTTCTGATAAATTGCTATCATTTATTGTTCAATAATACAGCCACATAAACAAACCTTGGCAAGCATTAAGGGAGAATGTGGAGACTGTGCTAAATTAAATATTGAATTATTATATTTTTTAAAGTTTTGTATATAGGATTTAGACTGTTTTTTTTTACTCCCAGTCACTTATTATCTATACTGCTTTATTCTGTATACAGGGTTGTGGGGTGGCTTAAGCCTATCCCAAGAGACTTAGGGCATAGGGCGGGGTACACGAGGCAGGATACACCCTGGACGGGGTGGCAATCCATCGCAGGGCACACACATACACACACTCAAGTGCAGTTCACGACAATGAGCCTAATCGGCATGTCTTTGGACTATGGTAACAGGAGCACCCTGAGGACATGAAAACTCCATAAACAAAGACCCGAGGCAGGGATCGAACCCGGACCCTGGAAGTGCAAGGCGCCAGTGCTAACCAATAAGCCATTGTGCCACCTAGACGTTTTAAAATGATTTAATTATTTATTGGTTCCAAATATCTGCAGTGCTACAGTGCTGTTTTTTTTGGTTGAGTTTATGCATTACGGCCCAGTTTAGTGCCTTGTGATGTACAAAAATGATAAAGGATATGGCATGTTATATTCATTTCCTGCTTTGATTCATGATTGAATCACTTTCTCACTACAGCTGAACTAAGTTCACTTGAAATCAGACCGATACCACTTTGCTGAGAGGGTGTGTTTGCTGTGATCTTTCCTGCCAAAAAAACAGACTGTACCAATATTTGGTTCAAACAGACTACACTCGAGACATGCAATCGCCCATTACATTTGATTCGTACCCCCAAAAAAATGATACCAGCCAGCAGGAAGCGATGCATAAGGACAACATGAACAGTTAATCCACTGTACATGCTCTCCACTATAAACCACAGCGTTCTGCTGAAAACAACACTCCCGAACCCTTCCAGGCAGCTTGGTGATTTGAAGCAGCATGTTTTCCGAGCTGCGCAGTTCACTCCCTTTTTCTTAATCCCTTCTCTCTTAGTGCAAAACTGTGTATAAAGATGAGTGTGTTAGATAGCACTGTCTGTTCCTGCCCAGGCTATTTGTCTTGTTTTGAGAGGATAAAGTCAACAGCACTCAGCTGGGACACTTCCATGAGAGGGAGAATTAAGTAGCGCGAGATTTGAGGATGCAGAGCCATCCGTAGTGCACAGCGCCGCTCTCCAAGGTGCTTGACTTGGCATCAGTTCAACGAGATAATTTATAGTGCATTTATCAAAAATGCAGGCATGCATTAATACACACAAACATGCATGTAAAGTACACACTCACTTCCTTCACATTTATGCTACGTATATCTTCAGGGCAGTAGCTTCAGTATTCATTATCATTTGTGTCATACATCTCTTACAGTTCACCTTACAGTATTATATTTACTCCAAGTTAAACACCATCATCCATATTGACATCATGTTTTATGCACAGCTTTTATTCATTTCCGTGCTCGGTTTATCTTAACAGCTGTTCTAAAATTTAATACCCTGTACAAATATATTGAAGACAAAATGTCTCGTCGAATGTAAATAGTTATTATAGGCTGAGGTATAATCCCTCTTCAGCTGACAAATCTTGCACGTAAAGACAAAAGAAAGTTATACAGACGTTTGCAATTACTGTAGTTAAGTGGGACTTAGTTAGTGAAAACGTTCTGTTAACATATTACATGGATTATTTCTTCCTTTCATTCCTTTGGTAATCTATTCAACCTGGTCAGTGTCATGGTGGTGCCATAGACACTGGCAACACGGCACAAAATAGAAGAATTCACACACAACAGTATATTTCAACACTTATCACTCGCTCACTCACACTCATCGTCTATATCGCTTTATCCTGTATTCAGGGTCGCGGGGGGCCTATCCCAGAAGCACAAGGCAGGGTAAACCCTGAACAGAGTGCCAATCCATCGCAGGGCACACACACTCACTAAAACACTACAGGAGATTTGGGAATGCCAATTAGCCTAATCTACATGTCTTTGGACTGTGAGAGGTAACTGGAGTACCCAGAGGAAACCCACCAAGCACGGGGAAAACTTGCAAACTCCATGAGCACAAAGACGGGAATCGAACCCGGACCCTGGAGGTGCAACTAAACCACTACACCACCGTGCTGCCTGCACTTATTCACACCCAGGGATTTTGCATGTCCAATACACCGCTTCCTTTTAAGACATGACCTGGAGAAAACTCTGAGAGAAAATGAAAAGCTCCACACAGACAGTAAACCAAGCTCAGGATCGATCCAGAAGCCCTGGAGCGTTAAGGTTACCTGACCCCTTTACTTTTTTCACCTTATCTGCTTGGAATATAGCTACTATCAACACAAAAAACATATTTCGCCAAGACATGTTTTTTTTTTTTTGTTTTTTTTTCCCAGTAAGAGGGCGTATCTATGTGTGTGTGTGTTTTGCTGAGTGCATGTTAGTGAAAGCACACACTGCTGACAGGACCCAGGGGAAGATTAATGAATGGGGTGAGAATCTCTGACAGAGGTCACCCAACTCTAGCACACAGCATGTGAGGGCACAGCGCCAGTCAAACACAAGAACAGCAACAGCCACTGAAAGATCAGGAGAGATAGAAAGGAAGGGCAAAATTGGATTCTTCTTTTTATTTAGGCAAAATCAGAGAGCTTTCGTCACTTTACGGGCCCGTCGAGGAGAAATAAAACTAAATATTTTATTGAAGGTATCATAACCTTGATGCTACTGTATACCCATTCTTCTGGACAATGTTAAAAACACTCGATTTGAATGCAGTATCTTGTTAGACAGCATGCCTTAACTACTGTAAGTCAGCCAGAAATACTAAACACATCACACCTAAAACAGATATTTAAAAAATGGTTATATAGTTTCTGTCCATAGTGCTGCAATTTACTTGTATTTACCTCTACTTGTTCATTTAACTTTGAATTGAAACTCATGAACTTGGAAAACCTGCCCGAGTTCTTTGACATAAACAAACCTGCCATCAAACAATAGAATGCTGTACACTGTAAACCCTAATGTTCAAAGTAATTAAACATATTGAGGACTGTAACTTAAATAATTACAATTAGTTCAAATTAATAGACCTTGTTGAGTATTTAGAACTTTTTGGAATTTATGAGTTTGTAGAAATGACACTTTTTAAGTTAGCTGAACAATTTTGATATTTTAAGTATCTGTAAGTACTTAAGTAACAGTAACTGTCACCTTAAAGTTCCACCAACTTAAAATCTTTCAGACTAGCGATTTTGTGTCTGACGTCAATAGGGCAATAGTGCACTGGTGGCTCAGTGGTAGGTGTTTCGCCTGCTATGCGACCAGATAAAATGGGAGGGTTGTGTCAGGAAGGGCATCTGGTGTAAAACCTGTGCCAAGCTTGTGTGCGGACCGGATTGTCTGCTATAGCGACCCATTGCCGGGAGCAGCCGAAAGACCAACAGCAATTTTTTTGATTTGCAACAACTAAAAAAAAAAAAGATAATTGATATTAAATAGTATGAGTTAGGCTGCTCAATAATGCAAGTAAAGAACGATTAATATGAATGAGCACAACAAACTCAAAAACGGTTAATGGAAAAAAATAATAATTCGCAGTGCATTCTTTACTCTAACTCACTCAATCCAGAGGGTTCAGGGCACTAGGCAGGATACACTCTGGACGGGGTACCAGTCCATGTCAGGGCACAAGCACATACACTATGGGCATACACTTTTTGGGAATGCCAAAAAAATATTTAACCTTTGAACTGTAGGAGCAAACCGGGGTACCCGGAGGACACCCACCAAGCACACGGTGAACATGCAAATTCCACACACAGACCCGAGCTAGGACTCAAACCCGCAACCCTGGAATCGTAAGACCATAGTGCACACCACCATTCCACCCTGTGCAAAAATTACTCATTGAAAGAAAATTGTGTTTAATGTAAATGCTTGATAAGTTTACATTTGTAACATAATTCCACTTATTTCACACTCAATTTACAATTATACCATTCATTATTGCTACGAAATACTTCATGTAGATCTAATGCTCTAGGTACTCATGTTTTTTCAAGCTGAACGGAAGCCAAAGAACAGAATTCAAGAAAACTCTCTTAGAGCTTCTTGAGTTCTGGGTACAGTATGTTGATACACTAATATGCATAATTACCAGTTTTTACTACTGTTCGCTAGTAGTCAGTAAAATAATTCTTGAAAAGCTCCATATAATGAAGGAGCTTGATTAAGGAGCAAAAGTGGATATCTCATCTAACCTTTCAGGGGTTTCTCTTTTACTGTACCAGTATGTCTAAAAGCCACGACAGGAATAAAATAGCTATACTCAACTAGCTGATGTTTCATTCTTCACCCCAAATAGACATACATTGAATACACAAAACTGTGCAATAATGGTAATTAATTAAGTATAAATTAATATGAATGAATGTATTGGCACCCTGTCCAGGGTGTACTAAGTCTCCTGGGATAGGGTCCAGGTCCCCGCGACCCTGAATACATGATAAAGCGGTATAGACCATGAGTGAGTGAGTAATATAAATTAAGCAACCATCATTTAGAAAAACGTCCTTAAAATCCACGCAGCTTCATGAATTTCATGTAGCTTGAATTATGGGCTTGAATGTGTACAATAATACACTCATGGACAAGATAAATGTTGCATATAAAAATTTCTTACCAAATTAAATTCTGTCAAATAAGTATGAAAGTTTGATTTTACATGAAATTCTAAACTCAAAGACAATGTTGACCATGACATAGAGTCAGCATTGGCCCATGATATGGCTGCAGCCAAAATATTCTTATATTCTACGACTTGTTGTGTATAATCCTGGGAAACCAACAGCATCAGTGGCAGCATTTTCTCTATGAGTTCTCAACAGGTGCCATTAAATTAGTCTGTCTTGTCTTAATTAGTCTTTCTTGCCTTGGAGTTGCCTCACACTCTTGGCCTTCCAGACCTAGGGCGATCAGCCATGGAAACAGTTGTTTGGAATAGTCTGGAGCCAGGAAATTGTACTCCTGGCAACTTTAAGCCATCTGGCGTCATCTGCTTGCGTTGCACCAAGCTGAAGCATTCCGATGGCCCTCTCTCTGCTAGCATTGTCTAAATGGAACATTCTTTACTTTTAATACCAAGTCAGGGCAGCTTGATATATTCATATGCTTTATTTTGTGCAACATTACATTCACTTACTCACTCACCGTCCATAACACTTCTTCTACACTTGTTCTGTATTCAGGGTCGCAGGGGGCCTGGAGCCTGACCCAGGAGGCATAGGGCACGAGGTGGAGTACACCCTGGACAGGGTGCCAATCTATCACAAGGCACACACACTTATTCACACACTACGGGCAATTTTGAAACACCAGTCAGCCTAATCTGCATGTCTTTGGACTGTGAGAGGAAACCGGAGTACCCGGAGGAAACCCACCATGCACACAGAGACGGGAATCGAACCTGGCCAGGAATCAAACCCTGGAATCAAAAAAAACATTTTTTAATAGCACAATGTTTCTTTTGTCCAAGGAATTGTATCCGATACTAAAACTAAATTCTCTGAACATTATTACTGATAACCTGCTGCCTGCACGCCATATACTGTATGTGGTATGCATAATATAGAATATAATACAAACGTAATGCTTAATTTCCTACAGTGTGCATGGTTCTGCCATGGTCTTAGCACAAGCCTGAAGAGATCTCCATTGACATAGCAAGAAGTGACATCCCAGTGACAAGTCAGTTAGAGCGCCATCCAGTGTTTTCTGTCTGCGTCACACATGTAGTACATCTGTGAAGTCTGTATACTGTATATGAGGTGTTACATCGTTAACCGATCGTAGCTATTGTTACTACATCCTTATTAAATTTGTCCTGCATTTTTCTTTTCTCCAACTTCGTCCTCACCAGGCTTTTTTTTTTTTTTTTTTACATTTCCCAAAAATGCATGGCAGCTCCACGTCAAGGGAGCAATATTACATCCTTACTGTTTTCTACTGCATTTATGCCAAGGTATGCCAAGTTCTTACTGCGTTCACCCATATTTTTCTCTGGCCGTATTTGGAACATGGCTCAGTTTGACAGGGGGGACACTTTACACTTTAAAATAAAAAATAAAATTTAAAAAAATACATCTTTGACTAGGGTACATGGATACCACCATTGCTTTAAAGATTATGAACATGAGCTCATGGGCAGTCATGTTTATGCAGCTCGGTAAGGGGGTCGCGTTCATGGGTTGAGGGAGATCCTGTAATTAAGAAGCACACAACTAATGACTAAATAAGGAGCATAATCAGAGAGTTCACAAAAAGGACAATAATTAGAGACAGTGCACACTGACAGCAGCAGGGGAGCAGCACTACCTCCAGCCATGACCTTCAGTCGGTTTTATTTCAGGAAAAGAACAGAGAAGTCAAAAACAAAGACCTTCCAAACTGCACGGCAGCCACTGTCCTTAATTACAGCCATTCAGGTAATCAACAGTTGATTACTATTGCAGGAGGTCTACAAAGAATGAGAGACATGTGAATAGGACTGGATCTGTGCCTGGCTCAACCTGTGCCAAGAGGTGGACATGTTTACAATATCAGACTTTGAGGTGGGTATGAGGAGTCTGGAGTAGACCTGTCCATTTTTCGGGGGCGCTTTCAAGAGACAAAGTGAGGAATAGAATGGGAACTACAGAAGCGGTCACTTGTCTGTATCAGTCTGTTCCTCGCTGCCCCAGCAGGGCGGAAGGTTAACACGCTCTGTCTCTATTGCTTGCAGCAGTGGTGCTGCTGCTGCTGCCAACTAAAACAGTACAGCACTGAGCCACACACCCATTGCGCAGAAGAAAGAAAGTGAATACGGTGTGTGGATAACGCAATACTAGTTGCAGTTCCTAGCTTTACTTCCAAGGTGGATGTAGTGAAAAAAAAGTAGTGCTGCACTACTGTGGTAATCATTTGTGGTAAACAGTATTGCTGCTCCCTGCATAGGCAGCCTATTCATTTCAAAGTAGCAGAAAAGCAATATATATCGCTAACATGGTCAAAATATTATGTTGTTTCCAGCCTTATAAAGGCATTCATGCCTAACATCAGCCTACTGTTAGTTGTATCCTACCTGCCATAAGTTAATACTCCTGCATCATTGTCAATAAAGGAATAATTCAGCACTGTGCAAAGATGTCTTAAGCACACCACTGACCATGAAACGCTGGCTTTCGCTCACGATAGTAAATGAAGCGACTGAGGCGAATGCCGCGCCAGCTCCTAGTCAACGATCTACAAATAACTATGACCATTAAACTGAGACACTGATTTATTTCCCCACATCATAACTGATAAAGTATTCTCATTTTGCACATATAGACGCACACACATGCACAACCTTCAAGACAGAAAAAAGAGACAGGAACAGCAATTTCATTGATGTACAACCCTTCAACGACCTCCATCACACTGTTGCTTTTATTTATTCATCTTTTTTTTTGCTTTTGTGCAATGGCTGACACATTAAGTGCTGTAAGTGATGCCATGCGTACTAAGCTCGAGGGCCCAGTGCTGTGAAACAATTCATCACGCGCACACACAGGTCAGCGGGCCACAGAGCCCTCGGCTATGTGTGAGCACGCATGCATGCGTGTGCGTGTGTGTATGTGTATACATGTAAATGAGAGTTGTAATCTCTGTGTCTATGAACATCTGTAGTTGCAAGTGGATTTGAATACAAATGCCTTTATTACTGATTAACTGTAGGCAGAGGAAAGCCAAATCATTAAACATGCCAAGATGATGAAATAAATAACAAATTCTGCCAATGAGCTCAATCACACCATAAAATTTGGCAAAAAGTCTGTTTTAAGGATGCTTTATACATCAAGAGAAAATGCAGGATCCATATTAATTGCTATATTCATTTAAAGTGATAATGGGCTTGTTACTTCACACATCAATTCAGTTTTATTTCAGGCTTTATTTGTTCCTGAGCTCACGAATACATTTCAGTTCATTTTCTCACTGATCAAAGCTTCAGAACACTAAGCTTTAAAAAAAAAAAAAAAAAAAAAAATTCATGCATGCATTTTATCCTCTTTCGAAATAGTGAGAAAAACAGAGATGAGGACATTCTAATGTTATTGCAGGGGTACACTTGCTGATTTTCACACTAATTTTAGCCCTGATTTACAGTCAAGTGCTAGACTGGCTTGATTGGCTATCTGCACTTGGGTATCTGTATGTGTGATTTCTGATCAAGGAAAAAAAAAACTTTGACAGTGATTTATTGACCTTTTTCATTAAGATATTGTCACTGCTTGGTCATAAAATTTTGCTTGATATTTTTTTTCACACACTCCCTAAACCATCTGCAGGCTGTCATTAAATCTTTTGTGACACACCTAATAAATAATGTTAATTATAATAGCTGCGTTAGTCTTTACACATTTACGAACTATGCAGTCACTCCAGATTCACATGCTGACGAATTTATATGCTGTTTAATAACTTCAGCTCTTTTGCCTTATTCACATTCTAAATTCCTTTGTGCCCCAACTTTAAATTCTTGGAAGAATACAAAGGTACCTTGGCATACGAATTCAATCCGTTCCAGAGGTCGAAATTTCATATTGTGAAATGCATTTTCGCATAGGAAATAATGTTAATGCACACCCAAAATATTACCAATATTAACAATTCCCAACATTGTAATCATATGTTTGCATATAAAAACAGTAAAAAAAAATTTTACCATGTAACTTCACCAACTGTTTAAGTGATCTCCAGTCATGTTTTTTTTCTAACCACATTTAATCCACAAAGTTGAGCATTATCCTTGCAGGTTTTGATAATGTGTTAAAGGGTTCTTAACCCAGTTCCAGCTATTTCAAATCTCCTTAGTTGTTTTCTTTGCTTGAGGCAGCCCAATAAATTGATCCTTCTGAAAGGCAAACCAGACAGTGTAGGATTATGGTCTAAAAAAATATTCTACTAAACATTACCACATATTGATATTAATTATTATAAAAGTATGACGACAGACCTAAAGAATACTGATAATCGGATGTTTTAGCCACTTCAATTTTTAATAGGTACATGAAATCAAGCACATAGCCAAATGGTGTGCATTGGCAGATTAGCATTCCGTAGAATAGCTTCAGTGCAGTGGTGGCTCAGAAGGCTAAGGCACTGAGATACTGATCGGAAAATCTGCAGTTCGATCGCCGGCTCCACCAGGTTGCCACTGTTGTGGCCTAGAGGCCCTTAACCCAATCTGCTCTGGGGCACTGTATCATGGCTGACCCTGCGCTCTGACCCCAGTTATGCTGGCATATGCAAAGAATTTCACTGTGCTGTAATGCACTGTATATGTGACAAATTATTGCTTCACTTAACTTAATGCTTAATTGTACTGAATAGCTCAGGCACTGTCATATAATGACACTTTTACCACAAGTCAGTTCCTAAAATTTGGGCAACTGTATGTGCTATTAGTGTGAAATAAAAGCTAAAACAGCTTTGCCATGAAGCAGTAGACCATGCAAATAGAGAGCAGGATTGCCAAGTGTTGATGAGTGTAATGAATAAAATTTTCTCTTGCATCACTCACTTCAGAGTTCCACGCTGCCTCTTTACGCAACATCATGCCAAGAACTGTGCATCGGAAGCTTCACAAAATAAGTTTTCATGACCATACAGCTGCACATATACTTAAAACACTATGTTTAACGGCAAGTGTCGGCTGGACTTTGGAGCAGATCACATGAGTTATGCCTCTGGCTGTCTGATGGATGAATCTGGGTTTGGAGGATATCAGGGGAATGTTACCTACTAGAATGCATAGTACAAGCAGTAAAGTTTTGTGGAGGAAGTAAAATGGTCTAGCCTATTTTTTAGGGTTTGGGTTAGGCCACCGAGTTCCACTGGAGGGTAATGCTATGGCACACATCACATTTTAGACCACTGTATGGCAACAATTTGGGGAAGATTCAAGCATTTCAAAGCCCATGTGAACATAAAGACATGATTTAATAAGTCTGGTGTGGAAGAACTCCAGTGACCTTCACACAGGCTGGACCTCAACCTAGTAAGACCTCTGAGATGAATTGGAATATTGAATGGTAGTTATGACAGAACAGAGAAGGCAGTAATAGCTGCAAAGGGAACTCCAACTTCATATTACTGCTCATGGTTGTAGAGTGAAATGCCCAACAAGGGACAATTGCCTGTTTGTAAACTGTCTTAAAATTAAGTATTACAGTGGGAGATACTTTTGTAGGTTTATCCAGTGGGATGGAGGAAATATCTGTTACTGATGCCAGTCAAACGACCTCCCTTGTTTAGTAAGGAATGGTCTCTTGACTGAAAGGTAAAGGTCTTCTGGGACTAGTCTGCCTTGTTGACATTTTGGGGGGCATAAAATACATAGAAAGGTTTAAATTTACTTTGCACCTACTAGAGTCAATTTATGTAGTATGATCTAATTAACAACTGGAGTTTGGAGTCAGGCTAAAGCCAATATACATAGAGTAAATACATTGATTCACTAGTCTTCTATACCGATATGTACAGGGTCACGGGGCCTGGAGCCTATGCACGAGGCAGGGTACACCCTGGACAGGGTGCCAATCCATTGCAGGGCACAGACACACACACACACACACACACACACACACACACAATGGCCAATTTGGAAATATCAGTTAACCTAAGTTGCATGTCTTTGGACTGTGAGAAGAAGCCAAAGTACCAAGAGGAAACCCACCAAGAACAGGGTGAACATGCAAACTCCATGCACAAAGACCCGAGGCAGGAATATAACCCTTAACCCTGGAGGTGCGTGACCACAGTGCTAACCACTACGCCACTGTGCCACCTACAGAGTAAATTAAAAATAGTTATGAACAGGCGTCAATGGTATCAGTGAGGCAAGTCAATGGTATCAGTGGACAAAGGTCAAAACTACTAAAATAAGGCCTTAGAAGAAGTAGATTGCTAACCCACATAGTGCATATTATTACTTTATTAAACTACCACCTACTAATTTTTTGATTATTTGTGAGGGTTAATTTGCGTGAGGTTTAATTCTGATTCAGTTACAAGTAACAAGTGACAGTTTGAGTGGTGTGCAAATCCCTGTTTGTCTGCTAAGTTCACTTCTTAGTATGAATAATGCAGTTTTTGTTTGGATAAAAACCTACAAAATGAAACTGTATGAGTGTATGATTTAAGTCCATGTTGAATTTTAAAGAATGAACAAAGTAATACAAGTGTAGTAAACCATTTCTACTTCTCAATCAATTTCCTTACTTTATTAATACTTTACCTGCAAATTGAGCAATGTCTACTAACTCCCTCTCCTTGTTAATCTTTTTGCCTTAATAATTCTATCAATAAAATATCTATTGATATGATAATAAAAGTACAAGTCTTGATAGATTATATTCCAGTGTCGTTCCTGCTCTCGAGAGGAGCGCGGCTGTACAAGTAATTATTTTAACGTAACCGAGACTCTCTAGATTCGCTTACAGTCACAGAAGTCCCATGTGAAATCTCTCAGAAGTGCAGAGGACCAGAACAATGAAAGTAAAGCATGATGGATGATGTGTGCTGCCTTTAGACACATCTCTTTGTCTCTGGTATCACCGTATTGTCCAATGGCTGACCCTGGCTCTGACAAAGCGCTAATCAACCGTCTTGTCTAGAGGAGAGACACTAGTAGGAGAGATTGTCCTTGACTTTGCAATCTTGCTCAGTGCAGATGAGGCAGTAGCCAGATTTATCGCCCTCTTCATGCTTGAATCTCAATCTTTGTGCCTATTAGTGCTTGTGTACATGCAGGATACAAGCAGAGTCTATGTAGCTTCTTCAAGCAGACCTCTTCCAGGATAACAGATGAAGGTTCTTCTTAAGTGCTGTAGTATATTTTAGTATGTGTGTTTTGTGCACACAAAGAAAGGAATGTCTGACAGTTTTGACATTGAGTAAAAAAGACAAAATGTTTGCATTTGGTTAATGCAATCTCGGTTAAGGTTGGATTTACAATCGGTGCAGTCATAATTAACAGATTTATAAATAATTAGGTCAATGCTGGGTCTTTCCAAAAGTTAGAAAAACATGTGTGTGTGTGTGGGTGTGTGTGTGTGTGTGTGTGTGTGCACGTGTATGCACGTGCAAAGCTAATGAAGCCAGTACCTTTATTGGTATTTACTCAACTTAATGAATTTCAGTGGACTTGTTCTTAGAAAGTCATTATTTCACTTCACGCTTAAGTTCATGATGTCCAGTGAAAACCTATTACACTCCCACACTAATCTAGAACCAAAATTACATTCAGTGGATAGAATCACTAGCCACATACCTTATGAAAACTTTGTCAGATTGTCTCATAGTACAGTATATATATTTGAATTTAATATAGAAATGTTTGAAGGTGCTATTCTCCAATAAATTCCTCTGTTCCCTAGGGGTGTAAAAGAATTTAACGCTGTCACTGTAGCGCAGTACGTGTTACTGGTTAAAACCACAAACATTAACCAAGGCACACTCTGCTTGTTTGTAAACATTGACTAATTAATTAAGTGTAATGCCTTTCAAGAATATACTGTAATGTAAACACACTAATGAAACAGACCAATGATATGGTAGTGCTGACAAAGCACTAAACTACAGTAACCAACAGCCCCAGCAAGTTACCTGTTCATGATCACTTTCCCATGATATTGCTTATAGTCAAAAAAAATTTCTGTATATGTTGCTTTTCAAAGCATTACTTTACTTTACTCAGAAAGAAGTTCCAGCAGTAACAATAATGATGGTTTATATTAATTCACATTTTATATTAATGTGCACATTTTATAGTAACTCATTCACAGGGACTTGTAGAGCAGGGGTGTAATATAAGGCTAATTGTAAAATACAGATTTTCTTAACAAATTAAAGGTTATAATTATACAGGTTAACTGCAAGTGTCGCAGTCGTAAAGCGCTCGCCCTATCACCTGGAGATCGCGAGTTCGATTCCCGGGTGATGCTGTAGCCTCCAGCAGCAGGGGGCCTGAAGAGAGCTTATTGGCCGAGAGTGGGATGGGAGGCACTTAGCGCTCTCACACCAATCACGGTTCTACAGCCAGTCATGGGCGTCTGTGAGCTCACACTAGTGGAATGAGCGGTTCGAAAAGATGCGGTCAGCTGGCGTCACGTGGTTCAGAGGAAACATCTTCGCCCCTCCCTGACTGAGTAATAGCAGAATTGGACATGACTAAACTAGGAAGAAAAAGAAGAAAAATCAGGGGAAAAAAAGGATCCATAACGGGTACTGAATTATGATTTAAGAAGGTCCGGTCAATAAAATTTTCTTCAAGCCGAGGTCCAAATTTCATGTTTGTGTTAGGATTCAGATCTCTATATATGATATCTCTGTAAACTTGCATAGCATTTTAATAATATTTACTGCCAGTTTTCAATAACTACATTAAATATGTGGATACTGTAGTTTGATCTTTGATGGCCTTGTATAGTTCCTTGTATTTGTAGGGAATAAAAACAACAATCTTTAGTGAATATTAATTTTCATGCAGATGGGCTGTAAATGAATGTGAAAGGACTCATACTGGGCTCTCAGTTGAGGTATTTTACACGCCCTCACCTCGGACTGCTGCGGACATGTTTTCTTTATCGACCTGTGTTTCATCTCATGGAGGTGCTTCACATTACTGCTTTTTATCAGCGCCAAAGCTTCTGACCAGAAGAGACAAACTGGTTTTAAACTTCCCGCAGGAAGATTAAACATATATTGATCTGTCCATTCATCTTTGAAGGTTCAGTTTTCATAGTCTACTTTCCGTTCGTAGAGTAAGCCGTGCTCTGTCATGCTTTTTGCTTCTGTTTCATCCACTCTATCTATACACGATAAACTTTTGAGTTGTTTGGCTCTTTTGAGTGATGCATATAGCCACGCCCACCTCGAGATAAAAAACCGCTAAATTACTGGTATGATAATTATCCTCCTTTATCAAAAATGCATTAGAGTCCGGATAGAACTGTCTCTCGGTCCGGATCCAGACTGCGGTTTCCCATTTAGTGATGCCTGACAGATATGCCTAACAGAGGTGACAGATCTGTTGCATGTTATTCCTTATTTAACTTTCACTTTTTAGCCTATTTGAAGGAGACCTCCACCCTGAACACTCATTACATGCTGTATGGTTTTCCGTGTGTTTCCGTCTCTGTCCTTGTGTTTCTTTTTATTTTTTGTTCTGTAGGACTTTTTTTTATTTATGTTTCATTTTTTAGAGTTTATTTCCCAGCATGCAATTCATCAAATCTTCTCAATTCTATTTACCTGCACCTTGTTCTGTTAGTTCCCTTTCAAAGGCTACACTCGATGCTGCGTGAAAACGCTATGGGAACATCTTGTCATGTTGCCGGTTGTGAA
>JAQMYJ010000038.1:12500315-12526648 GCA_030014305.1 Clarias laeviceps
ATATATATATATATATATATATATATACAATCTACGACCATATAAAAAAGCAACACAGATTTTATAAAAACGTGCATTCAGACAGCCCTAAAAAAATCACATCTGTTTCACTTCCAGGTAAAAAAAAAATCACATTTGAGGCTCTTCAGGTTGAAAATGTGAATGTAGCCTTTGTTATCTATCACCAAACAGCCTATTTGCCAAAAGGATTCCTGAAGGATTCCTACTTCTAACAATTAACAAACACAACACAGTTAAAACTGCTTCATGGTGACGAAACTCATCACAGGGTGTCATAGAGCACCTCAGCAGAAGTTATTGTCACTCTCAAGATCAGACGTGAATATAAAATCTGCAAAGCTTGGCTTACAGTGCTGTCTGGAGTCACAGGTGGCAGGAGAAAAAGTCTGTTTGGACTGCTGTGCAATTTCTGAAAGCGTGAAATGTAAAACTAAAATGTACAGTGGATTTCTGTAAGATATACAGACCCTATAAACTGAATCATAGGAACATAACAGCATGAACGTTTAAAAATAACAGCTTTGAGTGCTGTATAATTTCAGAAAGCATGTACACCCTGTAAACCTGTCAGAACAAACAAGGTGAACTTGGCGAAAGCCTATAGACTGAATCATACTGATATAAACTTATAAATAAGACTTTCTGACTTTTACCCACATTGCAGTTAAACTGTCTAATCCATCACTCATCAAGGTGGAGTTGTCATTTGCTTTTATTCACCTTTCACCTCCGGGGTCAGAGGTATGCATTTTGCCTCTGATCTGTGTACAGTATGTGGAATTTGCATGTTCTCTTTGGGCTTGTTGGGTTTTCATCTGTGTACTTAGGTTTCCTCCAATGCCCCAAATACATTTGTTGTAGGTGTTTCCAAACTGCCTGTATGATGTGTGTTTGTGTGCTTGTGCACTGCATTGAGTTGTCATGCCATTCAAGGTGTCCTTTTCCTTTTCTCTGGAACAGGCTCCACTACACACTACTGTAGTGTTTTTTAACTTAACATAAAAGCTTAAATAACTTAATAAAAGCTTGAAGTCAAATAATATACGTTACCAACTTTCTACATAAATACAAATTCGACAGTAAGATTTATTACAAGTCCTAGTACACAGGGCAGAATCTGTGCAAATCATTTTGCCTTTTCTCTCAAAAAGGTGCCAATATTTTTGCAAATAAAAACCTGAAAGATATCCACTTCTCACAAGATTTCAGAACAGATATCGCTCCTAGCTTACATGTTCAAGTTTCTAAGATCTATCATAATGTTACCAGTGAAATGTGTTTTACTCAGTTAAATGAAGTAAAGTCTATATGTCAAGCAAGTTTCTCGTAAATTTTTTAATGCAGTATAACAGTGAGCAAAACATGTTGCTAGAAGTTTCAAAGCATGGATCTTTTTATACTGCAGCTGGGGATTCATGTCCATAAAATCCTATGATGTAACACACTGAGGAAGTAATGCAATGAACATATACTGTCCAAAAGTATTAGACTGTATCAAACATTCATTCAGCACAGGATTCCCTTCATCCAAAATGATTCGCAGCACAGTAAAGCATATCAGAGTTCCGTCTATCAGCACTCCCATCACTGTCAGTCAAAACAGATGCCCCAGGGAGGCAGGTAAGGCAACACTTATGCCATGTTCCAAATCTGCTATATCCTCAGATCAGTGTGAATTAGCAAATGCCAGGTTGGGAGGCACGAAGCCCCTGCACTACCACTAGCGCCAAAACCATCAGCGGCAGCAGATGGACCACAGCGCCATGCAGTTTGAGCAGAAATGGAGCCGCAGCTGCTAAAAGACAAAATGAATCTTTGTCCATATGCACTACCTTAGCTTCTCTGTTTCGTTGCTCACTGAACTGACAAAAAAAACAAAAACGATAAACCTAAATCAGTATGCCAGTAAACACCAGTAAAACTTTTGAAGGTTCGTGTTTTTGCACCACTTCAGAAGAGGAAAACTGGGTGTTTTTTTATTATAATTTAGGGTCCAATAAAATGTCAAAGACAAACCTTTTTGGATAACACATACATCAACATGCTGGGATGACAATAAAAATGTTGACCGCTGTTTCAATACATTATAATCAACTTGCATCATATACTTGACTCATTTTTCTCATTTTATTCTATTATACTGCGGTTCATGCTGCACCTGAATGTGATATATGATCTCATAGTTACTTTTAATTATATTTCGATTTCATTCATTCATTTTCTATACTGCACTCGGCGGGGTACTGTAGATCCTGGAACGTGTTCTAATCCATGGCAGGACACACACCCATTCAATATGGGAAAATCTCATTGGAAAGACCAATTAGACTACTCTGCAAGTTTTTGGACTGTTGGAGGAAACCAGAATACATGGAGGAAACTCACCAAGCATGAGGAGAAAATGCAAACTACAAGGCAGGAATCAAACTCTCAACCCTGGAGGTGCGAGGCCACAGGGCTAACCATTATGCCACCATCATGTGTCCTTCTACTCACCCTCTCATTGATTCTCTAAGCTCTTTTACAAGGAGGCCTGGTACCTATACCAGGAGACTCCATGTCAATCTTTTTAATAAAATTAGAAAAAGAAATTTCCCTTTTTTACTTTTTATGCTTTTGACTGCTTACAGTACATTTTATTTGGATACCTGGAATCAAATCATGTCCTTTTGCCATGTTACAAATACAGTACAATCTATTCATATTAACTTTATTTACTACCTAGATATGTTACCCAATTAAATCCAATGTTTCAAAAAAAAAAAACAAAAAAAAAACAGAGCTGATAACTAAAATGTGCAAGTCTGCCTCATTAGTTCAAAACTGCAAGACACGGTAGGTTTCCATAGATACTGAGGAAGGATCCTGATAAAGCAGAAGAAGAGGCAGAAGTAGTGTGCAGTAGAAGAGAATGAAGTTTTGCTGTGCCTTGCTATACCAAGCCAAGCTAGCTGACAGGGGAGACAGGAGAGAGTGCTGAAGCCCCAGACGTAATGCACTTTTCAATTAACCTTAATTCAATCACTCTCCACTGCTGAATGCTTTGTTTACCAATGGGCAGACAGGAAATGGCCCACCAATCCCACCTGCTGCAGAATGCAGAGAATAAGCACAACATGAAGGTGTGTGGCAAGGCACTTTGGGGAATCTGTTCGGGGAATGCTTGTTAAAACTGTGAGAAGACAGAAAGCAGTACACATGGATGCTGAGACAAAGATTTTTAAACTTCTAACTATATCTCACAGACAGCAAATGTGTCCACGGTCCATGTGTTTATCAGCTCCTGCAGACAAATGTTTAAAACGCACCTAGCTGACAAGCTTCCACATGACAGCCTGCTTAAAAGGGTGTCTGCTTTTTAATCTGCTATCTCCCAGGGATGTTTAATCTTTAGTACATCATTAAGTGTGTCCATCAAAAGACAGTGGCAGCCAAGTGAAATCTCACATGGCTGTCTGGCCAAACTTCATCAACAGCTTTTTCCTCTATTGAGCTTCCAATGTAATATTCATTATGTTACATGCTTTGCTTCATACGGGGCACACTGAGGTTTAATGAAGCAGTTTCAAAAGTAAAAACTTATTAATTGTGCAACTATAAACAGATTTAATTGTTTTTTTGGGGGGCATTACTACCCAATGAACTGACAAGACAAATAAAAAAAACTTTACTAGTGTCTAGTCGAATCATGCTGTAACTGTAACATGCGACTTGTCCTACGCAGATATGTTCCCTTTAAAAAAAAAAAAAAAAAAGCCAGTGTGATTTTCTTTCCCATTTTATTTATTTATTTATTTACTTACTTATTTATTTAATAAGCAGGATTCTGTAGTATAATTGCTGTATTCTCAGCATCTCAACAGTGCAGTGGCCAAAGATGTAAAGAGATTTGTCACCATTCAAAGAGCGATGCTGGTCGTCACACTAATGACTTCAGTTTTCTGAAAGTCAAACATTGCTTGTATAGATACTTGCAATTGCTTTGTAACAACAATCTCACCCCATCCCTCCAACTCCCTCTGTTAAAGGCTACAAACTAAATTTCTTTTTGGAAAAAAAGGATCCAAGGATATAATAGAAGAAGCAAACAGAAATACAATTTGTCTTTCCTATCTACTGACGCATGCTTTTACTGTACATGCATTCAACAGCCATGAATGATAACAGCCATTTTTGAAAATGTGTCGCATTACAATGTTTATGTTTAGCTAAATAAAGAAGAAAAGTCATCATGTACAGTAGGTAGTGTTATAACACCACTTTTTCCTCTCTATGGTTCTCTCCAGCTTAGTGGTTAGCACTGTCGCCTCATACCTCCAGGGTCCGTGTTAGATTCCTGCCTTGGGTCTATGTGCATGGAGTTTACGTGTTCTCCCTATGCTTGGGTTTCCTCTGGGTACTCCGGTTTCCTTACACAGTCCAAATATATACAGATATGATTAACTGGAGTTTCCAAAGTGCCCGTAGTGTGTTAGTGAATGTAAGAGTGTGTGAATGAGTGTGCCCTGTGATGTATTGGCACCCCATCCAGAGTGTACGCCACCTCGTGCCCTGGGTCTCCTGGCATAGGCTTCCGGCCCCCCGTGTCCCTGAATACAGAATAACGCGGTATAGATAATGAGTGAGTGAGTGAGTTCTCTTCAAAAGTAAAGATAAAAAGTGATATATTGAAGGCAATTATTTAGAAAGATAGATAGAGGCAGGTAGGGTGAAAGCCAAGGTGACTGAATCAGCAGGAAGAACAGAAAGAATGGTCAGTTGGAGAGCTTGGTTTGGATAGTGAGGACACAGTAGAGCAGGTGGAGACTAATGGAGATCCTGGCAGTGACCCATACGGAAATGTAATATACTGACATATATGAATTTATAATATATTTAATATTTAGTGCATATATGAACATCATATTTTTTATATGTAGGACACATAGTGTATATGTAACATATACTAAAACCAGTCGCAGATATTTGTTGATTACAGCTCGTACACTTTCAACATTGCACAACATAGATGTAACCCGGCAGCCAAGGAGTGATGAGCTGTTGAGTGAGCATGTGTAGCGTGTGGCCGCTGCATTCAACATGACTGTGTGACTAGAGCAATGAATCTGCACCTAATTTTGCGTTAAGCTTAAACATTCTTCTGCGGAAACTATTCGGGTGATTCAGAAGGCTTTTCGGGGAAACTCATGGCACGAATGCTTTAAAGATGGTCGTGAATATGCTGAAAAGTTGAAAGTTATCCATAATCTTAAAAGGCCTGCAACAAGAACAGTAGAACACCTGAGAATGTTGAAAGTGTACGAGCTGCAATCAACAAATATCAGTGAATGGCAGTGCAGGAACTAGAGTAGAAGCATAAATAGGACTTTATTACATGGCTGAATACTTTCCGGACAGACTTTGTACAGTATGTCCATATATTACATTTCTGTATGGGGACACGGAGGGTCAGGTGGAAGCTGAGCATGAGGTAGATGGAAGAGCATTTTGTGATGTGGAACAGCACTTTAAATTACATCAATATATGAGATTTTGCTATGGAAAATTGTTATGTATTACTCAGAATCATTTTGTAAATGTTTATTTTACTCTACATATAACCACAGAAAGTAAAGTTCCTGACCCCAGCCTGCTCCCCTGCATCCAGCTTAACTGCAGTCCGAAAATATTACATCCACATGCACAGTCTGTTTATCGCATCCGTATGCACAGTCCGTTTAACACACATAACTAGCTAATTAGCTTGTGATAGTGTTGCATTCAATTTGGTTCGTTAGTACCTTTGGTCTAATTAATTATATTTCTGGGCACCAAAACAAACTTACAGCATTGGTAAGGTACTGTGTACCCCTTTTCTTGGGCATCTTAGAATCATCTCATTTATACAACTGAGCAGATGGAGGTTATGGGTCTTACATACTCATTGGTTGGCACTACACTACTTAGTGTTCACATGCCCCATCACCCAGCAAAAATGACCCGTAACTAACTGTGCTACTTTATACATGCAAACAGAAATATACAAATTCTCTTGTCAACCAATAGTAGCTAAATCAAATACCAAATGTTTCCTGTTTTCCTTAGTAACACCAATCCATCAATCAAGGAGTATTGGTTTTGTTGTAAAAAGGTATTTTTCTACATACACTAGGCAAAAGAAATTCTTTAATGACCAGCAATAAATAAAGCTTTATTGACTGCAACTAATGCACTGGTATTAACTGTGCATTAAATCTAATGGTTGTAGATCTTCTTCAACATGAGCACACACACACACACACACATATATATACAGGTCTGTTTCATTACCCTTGTGAGAACCTTCCACTGACATAATAGTGATTAATGAGAACCTAACACTTAAACCTAACCACAGTAAACAAAATCTACATTAATGAATAAAAGCGTACTTTCTGATAGTAAAAGAAGAAGAGCATATACATTGGCGTGGGATAAGCCTACATGAACCTGCAGCCTTGCAAGGATTCTGAAGTGTTTGACCAGGAAAGGGTATGAAGGCTATGCAGCTGGAGGTTGATGAGAATTCAGACAGATGGCGTGGGTATAGCTTCCTCACAGCTGCGTGTGCATCATAGTTTTACGATTCAGACCCTCACCAGCCTTGCAGAGTGTCAGGCTATTGTCCCAGCATGGCACAGCTACCACAGTTCCGGGCCAGGCACTGAGGGCAACAGATTGGAACGAGGGCAACATCAGAGTGATGGGGAACAATCTGCAACACAAGCTGCACACACTGACACTTGTTAACACTAAACACACACACCACACACTGACACACACAAACAAAGGATGGCCTCCCAAAATATTCCTTTATAAATACACTGTATTAATTCAAACTGAATTTATTATTATTTTTTTTCATTTTGCTTTGCAATGAGATTTGCAGAACCGTGCAGCACAAAAACACTCCACAGGTCATTCTCGACTCTCCACACACGGCTCAAGGTCAGACTACTGGGCCTGCTCCGAGCAAACAGCAAGCAGCGTAAGTGAAAAGGCCATTTTGGAAGGCGAGAGAGCAAAATGAATAATAAATTATGAATAGGTTTCAATCTGTCTGGAGTCACTGCAATAACTACTTCTAATACCAACATTTTCCAAAATGTGGGATGTTGAGCCTGACTGGTAAATATAGGAATAAAAATGCAGCCACATAAGCGTGTACACACACACACATGCACCACACACATGCACACACACACACACACACACACACCTGGCAACTGTCAAAGGCAATCATAGGTATGACAGGTTTACTCCGCCCAGCTTTATGAACTCATTAACCCATCCTTCAACTCTTTCACTAATTAAAGAGAAACAAACCGGCAACACAGATGGGAGGACTCCGTGTCATAGACCACAAAAGCGTAAGGTTGAGTTGCACTCAGACAGACAGGAAGACAGATAGACAGACAATTAGACAGACAGATGGAGATATGACGCTTTCATTACAATGCTGTTCCTTAGTTTATGCATGCAATACGTTAAAGCCATTCTCATTATCGCCAGCCTGGCATAAAGTCAGAAACAAAGAAGATTGATATTTGTTTCCAATATCCCACATAAGGAAATTAATTCTAGGCTAATTAGATCTCCCCATTAAAAACAGGTTGGTTTGTCTGAACGAGAAATTCTCATTTTGAAGAAGCGAGAGGAGACGGTGGTGTCACACTCTTTGTCAGGTAATTTATGAGAGACCATTAGGCGTTTAATACGGTGCCACAAAAAGGGGATTTTAATAGGTTTCCACAGATGAACAAACTTCACATTAATCATGTGCTCCGATGACAGCTACAAAGTCCATCAAAGAGAAGCGAAACGAAAGGCGGAGCCAAAAGACACAATGGATACAAACTATATGATGAAAGGCTCTGCTGGATGTGCGTTCGCTTTGAAACTCAGCTCAGGAATGCTACTGTAGTTTCATCCGACGCTGTGTAGAGAAATTCCAGATCAAGTCTGGGATACAGTATAAATGTGAAAAGCATGTAACGTAGGATGCTTCAGTTACACAGACAGGTTGCTCAGTGTATCAAACAGAAGCCCTCCTATGAATTTTGAAATTCTTCAAGAATTGATGTAAAAAGCACATGGACTCAGACCTCTGTGTAAAGCCTTAGTGTGTGCCTGTGAACTCTGCACTGTGTTCTTTTAACTCTGATCTTGCATATGACCTTGCTTGAGCTCTCCTTGAATGTGCTCCTTCCATACTGTATCTGCTTGATCTTTCTTTGTTGAATTTTGGTTATTGGTATTTTGACCTTGCTATGCCCACTGATGTCTTTTGCTACTGTTTTGGAAACTGGCTGAATGCAGTGTATTTTTTGCTTTGACCAAGATTTCTTGACCGTGATGTTTGTAACATACAGTGCCTCATACCTCATAGCATATGGATCCATACGGAGTTACACCGAGAACTTATGAGCAAATAAGGATTCACTCAGTATGACATTTTTTTTTTGCAAAATCAGATGGCCATTTCTTTAATCTAAAAACGTAATTATTTCAGGCATTTATTTTCACTTAAAACTGGTAATTATGTTCTGAGCATATTTCTATTGCTTCAACAAAAATTACTCACTCTGGCATCGGAATGTGGTTGCAACATCTTCTATCCAAGAGTAAAACCGATGGGGGACAACCATACATGTAGTGATTTTATTTCCCCCCATATTCAGGGTGACATTCACATCTGTAAATTAATTAGTTCGGTTACTTAGGAAAAGCCGCAATGTTCAGTAGATGCAACACTACCGGATATTTGAGTAAGCGCAAATAGATTAACTACAGCCACTGCTGGAAAATATTAAACTACTCACCCAGTGCAATATTCCTGAACAGCAAATCCTCTCAGAATTAAAATATATCAATTACACACTCATTTTGCACAGGAGACGTGCCCGAATTCTAAATTACAACCAACACGCTCGATGAGAATTTCTTTCGCTCATAGAAACGAGCACAAAAATAATGAATTCTCAATTCACTTTTCCGAGCCGTTTGTGAATTAAGCCTACGGATGACCAGCTGCTAATTCGTACAGCAAACTCAGACAGACTGAAATGAAATGAAGATTGAGTATGTAATCCATTACAGCTGTGATAATCATAAGCAATGATCAAACATACACAGGGTGCCTCGTCTGACTTTCCAGACTTTTTCCCCTTCTTGTACTTTCACTCCCATTTGGAGGACGTGGGAAAGCTTATTACACTTGATCCCTTTTCATATCACACCATCTTTGCCTGGGTCCGTGCAGTACCAAAGCAGCGTTTCTCTTCACCCCATCCATCACACAAGCACTGTGACAGTCATACTGCATACAGGTAGGGAAATAAATTGCTTTTTTTTTTTGTGTGTGTGTGTGTGTGTGTGTGTGTGTGTGTGTGTGTGTATCGGCACCCTTTGTCAATCTGGTTTAATGCATGATTTCCCTGCTGTTTTCTTCCACTCCTGCAACATTGTTTGGTCTCGTTTTCTGGTTTAGCCTTCTGTTGTCTTGTGGGCGACAATGAACTGCCCATGGCAAATTGCGCATGATAATCAAGCAAATAACACAGTGATTAACCAAACAGTGTCTAAAAGGCAACACAATCAGCTGACTGAATAATTCATAGAGAGCTATTTTAATGCAGTCTAACATAATGAGGATTAAAAGGACTGGAGGTGAAAATAAATCCACTAAACAAGTCTTAGGGTGGAGATGTAATTTCATCAGAAGGGATGCTTATGTGCTCCGTAGCTAAATGAACATCTAAGGGAATTTCTTAAATTTGGCAATTCTTTAATACTTTAGTGAACCAACCACCCTGCCAGGCACAGAACGCTACAGTGTGTGGCAGAGTTATTTGTCTGGAAATCTAGCTATTATGATGCAATAATGCATGGCAAGCTAGTTGCCTAATGAAGTGCATCAATGTAGGCTAAATGAAATAAATGAATGTATGATTATACATATTCCTATGTTTTAATAATGTTTCTGCAATAAAAAGTTGTGGCCATCATTTCAGCTATGAGATGCTGTTATTTCTGCTCATTACACCTTAAAACATTACTGCAGTTTGGCTTCCTTTTTTTTTTTTTCCTCAACCACAAGGTCACTGCGTGGTTTGCAACAAGTGCAGGTGTTATATAACTGGTTTACGCTTGGCTTTATTTTGCTCGGTTTTGTCAGGCTTTTCCCATGACGTCTGTAATGCTTCTCTCTTCGGCTTGGCTTTGAGACAGAATTTCTGTTCTCACTTGTTGCAGTGAACAGATTAACTTGTTGCACACTTTTAGTTGGTATCCACATAATATTTATTAAAAGGGGCTACACCCACTCTTTGTTCGTTTTAGGTCAAGGACAATATAAGCATTTCACTGCATATTATACTGTGTTTGGTTGTGTGTGTGAAGGATAAAATTTGAAATGGACTATAAAATCCAGGTTGCATTACTACTAATAATATCTCCATACACTAACTAATAAAAGGTCCTCACTCACTCTCACTTAGTCATCGCCTATACCACTTTATCCTGTCACGGGGGACCTGGAGCCTATCCCAGAGGCTTAGGGCATGAGGCGGGGTACACCCTGGACAGGGTGCCAATCCATTGCAGGGCACATACACACATACACTCACTCACACACTACGGACAAACTGCAGTTAGGACGGTTTACATTGCGTTTATAATATAAAGGTATACAGTATATTTCAACATTGCTTAGAAGCAGTAGAACCTAACATGATTGTTAAACTGAAGATGGAAGTAAATGTGTAACTTTGCCATTGATATAGTATGTCCACCCCATATGATGTTGCATGAAATACTCCCTGGTCTAGCAGACAGAGTCTAAAAATGTACCGATGATAACCTAGAGCAAAGCTATTTAAAAAATTTTTATTTTTTTTCCTGTAACTAAATTTAACACTCTTTACCACACTCCTAGGCTACATAGGGGGGAAAAAAGGAATGCACTGAAGCATGGCAGTGTTTATTCAGAAAACAGACACAGTGGCTTGATATGGTCTCGGGTACTTATTAAACCCTTCTACAGTCTCGGAGGGGTCCCTCCGGAGAAACACTGTGCTCAGTAAACCTCAGTAGATCCGGAAATAAACCCAATCCGAGTGCATAAGCTCCCAGTGCTGTGGATTTGCCTGATTTAACTCCTTAAATCTAAACACCTCGCCAATTTCTGAGTCTGCCAGGGAAAATCTAAAATAAACCAGAAACATGAATCCTACTGGACTGTGACAAAAAACTGCGATATTGTGCAAGTTTACCAATCTTTCTGTCAGCTAAAGTCATTCATTTTGCAGGAATATCCAATTCACTAAATAAAATTCTGCATTATTGGGTTCATATAAACCTAACACAAGTTTTTGATTTCCTCAAAACATGTCCCAACAACAAAAAGTCACATTTTTGGCTTTTATTTTATTTTATATGTGGCTTTTCCATTTTATGTCTGGCTTTTAAATAAGTAGCAAAGCTACTTATAAATTTTTTTTATACCTTAGCTTTGTTTGTCAGCTTCATTTCTGAATTGAACATGTGGAATTAAATGTAGCCCATTACTTATAACATTAGTTTTCTCACTTAAAAACAACATACAGCATTTATACAATACAAAATCAGTTCAAATAAAAGAGTTTAACATTTAAGTTAATTTAAAACTTAATTAACAACTGAACAGCAAATATCTGTTATGTCATCTGCCATAAATCTTATTTCTAAAAAACTTATTGCAAATAAATCACTCATACCGCACATGATGAAAATGTGTAATGTCTCTAAAGTCTCAAAACTCAACCTGACAGTGAGTACGTGGGTTATGGGGCTGCGGGCATGCACGGCTTCTAAAGATTCTAACACTTTCTTAAGTTTCTAACGTGCGATTTTCAAGACTAATTTGCGCTCGTGGTGTTTTGAGACTGTAAGCGTGTGTAATGAGTAGGTTTCGAAACTAATTCGCCCACAGAGTTTGAAGAAAAAGGATGATTGAAGCCTTTTAACTCATTAAATTTTTCATAATATAAAATTTAAAAAATGTTTTTCTGTTGCTCCACTTGTAAGCTCGGTAAAGAATCTGTAATATCTGAGGGTGATCGGTGATCAACCGTCATGATGCTCAAGCTGAAAACCAGATAATTCTGTTCACTGGCCAATCAACAGGTACATCCTTATTATAAATGTAATTTTTTTAAATCTATCTTGGAGTCAGTGTGGCAATATGTGACTCACCACACAAAATAATCATAATTTATAGCTGAATCGATTTCCCCCCCTATCTCTAATATATTTCAAACACCAGAATAAAGAGAACTTGTGATCTCTATGACTTTGATCATGGCATGGATGTTGCTAGGAGAAGGGCTGCTTTGAGTATTTCAGAGACTGCTAATCTTCTGGGAATTTCACACACACCAGTCTCTAGAGTTCACAAAACTGTGTGAAGCATACAAAACATTATGTGAGGTAGGATAACCCTTGCTGATAAAAGAGTTCAGTGGAAAATGTCCAGATTGGTTCAAGTTGTCATGAAGGATATAGCAACCCAAACAATCACTATTTATTTACAACCATGATGAGCAAGAAAAAAAACATCTTGGCATTCACATGAATGGGTTCCACTCCTGTCTGGGCACAAGCTCCCCAAAACTGAACTTTTATTTTGGTTTATTTTATTTTATCTAGGTTTGTGATAGCATCTAGCAAAACTCCAATTTTAACCAGTTGCATTTCACTGAATTCTGTCTGGTTCACCACAATTCGTTCAAAGAATCTCATTAGACTTTAAGACTTACTCTTGCATCTAAAAATGCAGGCAGTAGAGGATGACAGCGGTGCACTGAGGAAACTGATCGATGTCCAGAATGCTGAGACTGCAGATGGGAATCTGGCAAGAATCCCATCAACAGAGTCAGCTGTAGACTCCAACCTGCTCGTCATAACTAATGCAACACCAAAACATTCAACCTGGCAATATGTACACACACACACACACACACACAAGGGTGAGTCAAAAATCTGCCGCTGTTTGGCTGTACAATTAATTTCAATGAACTTTTAGAAAAGACAGATACAGAATTTTTGACATAATTTCCTAGATTTTCAATACATTGTGTCCATCTGTCAAAAAGATGTCGTATTACCTCATTAAAAAATGTTTTAGGCTGAGCTGCGAGCCACGAATGCACCGCTGTCTTCACTTCTTCATCAAAAGTGAATTTTCCTCCTCAGAGGCTGCATCCAAGGGACCAATTAGATAAAAGTCCAATGAAGCAAGATCAGGACTATAGAGAGGATGCTTGTACACCTCAAAACAAAGTTTTTGCAAAGTGTCGACAGTGTGGGTAGAAGTGTGAGATGGAAACTGAGGATGTTTCAGTTCTATTCTCTGAGGTTTGCTCTCAGACTTACAGTGATGAACCCATATCTCATCACCAGTAATTGATTGATTCACTTTCCTTAGAGTATCGGTCCAAATTTTGTTAGCAGATATCCAAACGCTTTTGTTTATGCTCTTCCGTGAGTTGTTTCTGTACCCATCATGCACAAATCATGAATCACTACAAGTAAATCCTCTATTGCAAATCACAAGTGGGGCATTGATTTTTGCTTGCACCGCCGTTAAAATGACCTGATGAACTGGGAAGACTGGGGATAACAGGAGGGTATTTATGGTGTATGTAACAGTATGTCACAGTGCTATCGGGTAAGAAACACTGTCTGGGAAATTGTTATAACAAAATTCTTTAAACATGAATGGTGTAATGGTATGATCAGTATGGAGATGTTTAGCACTGTTTGGTGTGGTCTGGCATTTGTTACCACTGTTGGAGCAAACCTTAATCGCAGCAAAGCCTTGCTCTAATAAGATCTTGACGGGGTTTCAACTTAAACAACACTCTCTATAAAACCGTCACACTAGCTCTGTATATGACATGTGATTGATGGACTTGTCCCTCATGCATGCCCTTCGTGCCGCTGTTAAAATCCAGCTGTACCCAAGTGTACCAGTCTGGCATTCTGATAGCAGTAAAACTGTTAGATAAGGCAGCACATACGGTAATGCAGAAATGTAAAAAAGGCAGGTTTTATAAATGACATGACATAAACGATCTGTTAACCTTGTCAGGCTTGTCTTACCCATGGAGGCAATGAGCTATTCACATAACAAATGAAGCAGCATCAGCAACGTGCTGGCCTTGTCTGTATTCATACGAATATTATTAATGTGTTGCTTTCGGTGACACGTTAGCACTGAATAGGTGTAGATGGTTGGACTTAAGTCGAGTGGTCTGAGTGGGAGTCATGGAGACCTAGGTGTCCTCTGCTTTGTCCTAATCTCAGAAATCTCAGGAGCTTTTCATTTAGAACAATTCTCTGATAAAAAAAAAAAAAAAAAATACCTCAAAGGTAATTAAACACAAATGATTAATGTAGAGCTTGTTAATGCAGTTTTTAAATTCCAGCAGAAATGCTACAGTACGTTTAATAGTCTCTCAGGGTTAAATGCTTGACAGTTTCACAATGAAGGTCTTAAATGCTTTAAGTCTCAGAAACTGTTGTACACATAAAATGAGGAATATCTTCAGAAATATAATGCATGCAGATTAGGCGTATAGAGTGCTGCTAATTAATTTAAGTCACACCAAAGAGTTGCTGAAAAAGGAAAACTATTGTCCATAAGTGTAGAGGCACAAAAGAGACTGTTATGACTCTAATTTCACGTAAAAAAAAATATTGTCATGGATCCTCCAGTGACGCGTGTTCGCAGTCTCCCCATAAGCAGGAATGTGAGGTGGCAGGGCTGATATACATGACACAGACATGGGGTTTAGTAATGGACTTCTTTAATAAATGGGAAGTAGGGAGAGGAAGAAGTCAGGAGAAACGAGTGGAGAGCTAAGCGAGAAATCGGCGTGTACCGAGGGCCATGTTTTGTGCCTCTTGGACTCAACGTCGACGAGTATTCATCGCCGCTCGGCAGCTGGCCGAGCGACATACGGCCAGTCACAGCCAAGGACCGGATAGGAGGCCCTGGATTCTGGCTTGTCACCACCGCTACTGGATCACGGTAGCCACGGTAGTCTTTTAACTCCTGCCTGCTGCTGCCAAAGGACTGTGAGTGGCTTTCTGGACGTTACTGAGAACATGCTGCTGAGGAGCCTGCGAGAGCTACCTCCAATTTATACCCATTTTATCTATCTGCCATTGTCATCATTCACCAGCTTAGTGTCATCGTGCCCACTGGTCAGTGCTTTCGACACACACGTGCACACTTCTACAGTATTTTTTCTACACTGTCCCTTATGTTCCCTCATTCCCTGTCTTTCATATATATCTTCTCTTTATTAATAATTTTTTTTATGTAAAACCTAACCTCATGTCTATGGCGACCCCATGTGAAGATATTGCAACATATATAGTTTATATTTTTTATAGCCAAATATATATATTTTTTAAACAATATACCTTTATCGTGGAAGTTCTTGTGAAAAGATTAATGTTAACATATAAAAATTGAGCTAATAAAAAAAAAAAACATGGGTCCATTTTCTTTCTTTTCTGCAAGCTGCTTTCTTTTCTCACTTTGCTGCTTCCTTTTTCTAACATCAAAGCTGTACTAACTCCCACAAATGGCACAACTGTAATCACTTTCAAAGAATGATGAAAATAGAATGACCAGATGGAACGTACTGACAATGTAAAATAAACAAAACACCAGTCTTTCCATGCATGATGTCAGCACAGTCAAAACGCTTAGAAACTTCTTGTCAGCCACAACTCCTTTGTATTTGTGACTGCTTTGCATTCAAGCATTCAAAACATAGGAGATGCATGATGAGTGTGTCCCGAAGAAACTGAATATGTTTTCTCCGATAAGAAACGGTTTGCTTGCTCATGATGCTCATCAATCATAAACGGAATTAAATAAGATTTCCATTCTATATGCTGTTAAACATGCCGAACGGAAATCGTTGCAATAATGCCAGGTGTAATGGTGTTAGTGTCACTGGGTGATGACTATAATAACATTTTTACACGCAATCTCTGTGATAACACTATTTCTTCTGGATAGCTAATAAATTAACCTGGGATGATTATGTATGTAGTTTTTCTCCCCCCTCTTTGAACAGTGAAATATGTAGTCCTTTTATATTATACATACTAGGAGGGTGGAAAGGTAGTGCAGAGGGTCTCACATGAGTTTCTCATTCTCCTTCCATTCGTGTGGGTTTCCTCCAGAAAAAAAAAGGCAGTGGTGAACGATTTAATGATGTCTATTTTTTAAGATCTACTTTCTACTGTATTAATGAATAGACATAATTGAATCATTTACCCCTGTATTTTTTGGGAACACCAAATGTTAGATCATTAAAGAAGTTAATTTATATCATTAAAGAATCATTTATTTACTTCTAGAAATGTTGTATGATATTGTGGCATATGTGGCATACCCTGCCCAGCCAAAACAACGTTGCACACTTTCAGAAGCGTTCACAGTTGGAATCCTGGAAAATTCCCATGTCATCAGGGAAGAAAAAAAAAAAAAAAGAAAAAAAAAAAATGAGGTGACACCTCTAGGGTCAGGGTTTGATTCCTGGCCAGGCTCGATTCCCATCTCTGCGTGCATTGAGTTTGCATGTTCTCCCTGTGCTTGGAGGGTTTCCTCCGGGTACTCTGGTTTCCTCCCACAGTCCAAAGACCTGCAGATTAGGCTAACTGGCGTCCCCAAATTGCCGGTATTGTGTGTGAATGAGTGAGTGTATGTGTGTTCGTCCTGCGATGGATTGGCACCCTGTCCATGTACCCTGCCTCGTGTCCTTAGCCCCCAGGATAGGCTCCAGGCTGCCCGCGACGCTAAATACAGGATAAAGTGGTATAGACGGTGAGTGAGTGAGATGATATGGTCATTCAGGACATTCAGCTGACTTCATTTTATTGTCACATAACATTGCTAAGCGAAGACTTGCCCAATTGAACCAATTCCAGATCATAACACTGCCTTCAGAGGTCAGATGCACCCATCGCACTGGAATATAGTCAATCTGAACTTATCAGACCTCATGACCCTTTTCCATAGCTTTAAAGTCCAAGCATTATGCCCCCTCTAACTTGAAGCCATCATTTTTTTGGACAGGCAATGTACATTTATGAATATTAAGTAAAGGTTAAAGTACAAAGCTTTATACCAGTGTCTGTCATTATAAAAGCACCCTTCATCTTTCTACCAGAATTGGGATATCCATGCTAGATGACTAATTATGATGAGTAGCAGCAGAAACAGCACCGGTCTGCAAAATCACTAAGGTTTCTATTCAGACAGAACTAAAATTATCAAACCACTGCAGAATACGTTAAAAAAAAAAAAAACAGCAGATAATTTGGTTTGTAATTTTCGCAGCAGAGAATGGGCAGAAGCAAAATCACAGAGTAGCACCTGCAAATGATGGAATTACTCAGAAAAACCCAAGTATATTTAATCCTGTGCAAATAGAGCAATTTTCACACATTTTCCATACAAAGCAGAAACAGCGATACTATACTTTCTTATTATAGATGCGCAGTGAAAGAAAGAGCAACATAGCTCTCTGAAGCGATTAGATTTATCTGTACTCTCTGTTTTGTATCTCATTATATGCTACTCTTTTTGTCTATTTAAGACTGTAAAAGCGTTCTCCGTTCTTTTCCGTGAAAAACAACAGAATGCTGTGTACGTTTGACATCTGCATTTCTGAAATGGCCCTGTTCAGCCTCTATCCTGAGGCGTTATGAAGGAGGAAAAAAACAAGATTCTGCATTCATAAATTTGTGTCATGCAGCTGTCAACAGTACTGTTGAATCAAATACCAGCACAAAATGCTCACGCAAACCACCAACGTGTCAAGGATAAGACTAGCCTCTTACACAGCTCTTCCTGCTTTGTAAAGGAGGGACAGCGGGGATAAGGAACAACAAGTACATTTTAGACCTAGTTTGGGGCCTTATTCTTTTTCTAATTCATCCCATCATAAAGCTTATACTGCCTTGCCATTTTTCGTACTTTGTGAGGCTTTAAAGGCTCTTCCTGATGGACTAACCCAAACCCATATCCCAGGCTTTACAAGCAGCTATAAAAGGTGATTTAACAGGAATAATCAATGTGTCACTCAGAAGGCAGCTGGCGAGCCCAGGAGCTGGGCGACCGGATGAAGACTCCAGGTGAAAGGCAGACAGATATAATGATATTTTCTGCAGGCCCAATCCTTCAACCCACAGCTTCCAAAGACCTAACCTCCAGTCTTGATGCCATCCCCCTGTAACCAACCCATCCTAACTCAATTTCACAGCCTACTGCTGCCCAATGATGCCTCATCACTCACCAGAGGCAGAGTACACAAACCAGCATTTCATATTCACGCTCAGTATCAACAGGGTGCACAATTTGTTAGGTGGATGGAAAACATACACCGTAGCTCTTAGTCACAGGTATTCTAAGTAAGTACTGTATATGCCGGTGATTACATGGAATCATGCTGATCTTCGGGAATGGAAAATACTTTGAAAAACACCCCATGTTACTATAATTAAGTGTTGATTTGAGTTTGAGATTTAAGTTTTGTTAAAATACTTGTACTTTTATTATTTACTTTTTACTCCTCACATTTTCTTCGAAACCTTGAAAGCACTCGTTACAGTTAAGTTTCCAAGGTCTCTTCTCCTCTCATCTACCTGACGAGTGCATGGTACTGCATCAAAAATAACCAACGCATTTTATTTATAATTTAGTTTTAAGCACTCTCAATCAAGATCATCACTGTAGAATGAAACATTAATAATCATGCCGATTCTCATACTGTTGAATATAGCTAAGTGCTACTGTATAGCTATCCCTGTGTGACTTGCGTATGAGCACATTAAAAGTGCTCATATGCACTGTTCTAGGTTATGCAAATACTGTAATCATAAAAATGAAGTTGTCTCATTTGCTTCTCATGTCATGATATATTTTAAATATTATATTGAGATAAGTTTTACTTTACTAGCTTGTCTATGACAGGCAAACTCACTCACACTCACCCATAGTCTATACTCCTGTATACAGCGTCACAGGGGGCCTGGAGCCTATTCCAGGAGACTTGTGGCGCACAAAGCGGGGTACGCCCTGGACTTACTCACACACTATGGGCATTTTGGGAACGCCAATTAGCCTTATCTGCATGTCTTTGGACTGTGAAAGGAAACCGAAGTCCCCGGAGAAAACACACAGAGAGAACATGCAAACTCCATGCACACAGAGACGGGAATCGAACCCAGACCCTGGAGGTGCAAGAAGACTACTACACCACCGTGTCATAGGCAAACTTAATGGCTGAATAAAATTTTTAAAAAGGTTTTAGATAAACAATAAGTAAGGTTTTACATGAAAACTAACCTAATTTCTTCAGCTAAAAACATTTACTTAGGTCAATTTAAAAGTTGCAACATTCTTAACATTTGCAATATTATAACAAATACAAGGGGCATTCAAGTCAAACTGGGATTTGACAAGTTGAGTCAGAGTCCACTGCAGTCGTTCCCGTGGACATTTAACTAAACCACCTGATCCTTCAAAATCAACTAATAACTTGTTGCCAACTTGCAGAAAAGACGCATCTGTCCGTGAGAACAGTACACACAATCATTCACAAACACCACTTGAACACTGCAGGATCTCAGCTGGGAGTTATTGCCACATCCCACATCCACGCTCTAAGGTGTTCCTGGGAGGCCAGCGTTACAAATGTGAAACAGTCATTCCAATCATGGCCCAACGTATTAGATTAAGTGTAGCAGGGGATTATATAGAGAAATAAAGCTAATAACTGTATTCTGTTATTCTACACAATAAAAAGTTCCAATTTGACCTGAATGACCCTCCTAGTTTCACTTTTAATTAGTAAGCTTTTGACACATTATCTATACTTAAGGATAATATTTTCAGCACAATTTTTGACAACATTAACAAAAAATCCTCAGGTCAGACCACAGGTCCACACATCACAAAGGCTATGGGTTTTTAAAACTATGCCCCATATGGACTGTGATGTTATCACGAAATATGGGGTGGCAGCTTAACATAGTTTTCTACTAGGTCAAAAGTTAGAGCCTCAAATGTCAAAAGATAATCTATGAATCCATTCTGTTCTTTCATGCATTTAAATTTTGAGCTGGTATCTGAGCTGACCTTCATTTAAGCCAGTGGTTAAGTCTGAACATCATAACCCCCATCCCAATATGAAATGCCCATGAGCATGAGGAAATGAAAGTGAAAAATCCATCATCTCTCTCTCTGTCTTTCTCTTACACACACACACACACACACACACACACACTTGTTAGTCATCACCCAGACGACGCCCCGTATCTCACATTCCTGAGCCTTACAAAAGCGATATGTGATGAGCTGCTGCCTGCTATAGAAAGCTAATCTATGCAAGAAAATAAATTTAGGTGGGTAATTGAGCTCAAGCAGAAGAATTACAAGAGGAAACATACACAGACACCTCCTATGTGAATCCTCTAACCATGATGTAATAATGAGCCCTGCTTCTCCTAACATCCTGCTTCCTGACACTCTAATATTCATTGAGTCAGTGTGCAAGCCACCCCACAGGCATTTATGTTTCCTCATCAGGAGGAGAGCAGAGGTTGGATTAAAAATGCGACTGAGTGAAATCAATGCAACTGTGTAGCTGCAAATGGGCTGCGTAGCGCTGCTACTCAAAACAAAAACTGACATGCTGCCAGTTTCCCCATATGGGAAACTGCCAGGGGGTTACCATAGGTCAATGTCTGTTTATCATGCAGTCTCATTTTGTTATATTTTTGTTATGTTGTACTGTTGGTTGTGTGATATTTCTATTGACCTTTGTATGTCTCCACACGGTATTACTTTCTTGATGACGATAGGAGGTCGTTAATGAGCTGCACCATGTAATTCCTCCTTCATTATGCTGTTCTTACATGTTGACGGGATTGCAGAGCAGACATAGGAGCTCTGACGGTGAGCTGTGTTCTTCTGGATTGCCTCAGTGTATGGTGCAATGCATGGAGAACAAACGAGGCTTCTGATGGAGCACAGACAGGTGAGGGACTGGTGAGGGACTCCACAGACCACTGGGGACATTGATCAGACAGCGCAGGCCGGTAAACACACACATACACACTGAAATTCACAGCTGGCTATGGGAGATCCAGAACAGACTGCGCTCACTGCACCTGAGTGATAAACTCACACAAACAGACCCAGTGTCTACTGGGAGAGGGGTCATTCTTTCCCAGCGGTCATGCAGCAGAGATGTGGGCCAACAGAGAAGGCTTTTCCTTTATGAGCCCATCGCCATACCCCTGCCAAGCTGTCTCTTCTGCACAGACAACCAGACAAAACAAGAGGAGGAAACATCAAAAGGCAATGACATGCATTCTGGCACGAGCTCCATGAGGAAATGTCAGCACAGGCTTCAGGACTCCAGGTGCTTTCAGCACACAAGGCTGCTGGTTAACCCTGACAACAGCTCATTGCCCGTAAGCATGTAGTTGCCCGCCTAAGGATATCATAGCCTGGACAGTATTTTGAATGAGACTCCAAGGTCAGAGGCTCAAACACTGAAAATGTCAGTAGAGAATCTGAAGGAAGGTGAATTTGAACTCTGACACAACCTTACACAACCAGGAAAGTAAGGTTTATTTCTTTAATGAAAGTGCCCCCAAAAAAGCAGTCCATATATCTCATTCATCTGCAGTAATTGCTTTATCCTGGTAAGGGTCGGATAAGTACATGAGCCTCTTCCAGGAACAATGAGGGAGGCGGGAATACACCCTGAATTAGATGCCAGTCTATCTTAGGGCATTTTGCACACAGAGCAATTTAGAGTAGTCCATTCACCTAACTGCATGTTTCTGTCAGTAGGAGCAAAGTGAGAGTCTGGACAGAGGTAGAACATGGTAGGAAAAACATGCAGATAGATGATGGTACAGAATGCCTTACAAACCCTGTATGGTACACTATCATCTGGAGATCATAAGTTAGATTCCCAGGTGATGTTACAGCCGTCTGTATCTAGGAGCCTCTGGTCAGAGTAGGTATACTCAGTAGGTATTTATTCATTCATCTTCTATACCGCTTTTACAGGGTCTCAGAAGGCCTGGAGCCTATTCCAGCATACTCAGGGCATGAGGTGAGGTACACCCTGGACAGGGGCCCAATCCATCTAATGTGCATGTCTTTGGACTGTGGGAGAAAACCGGAGTACCCTCGAGAAAAAGGGAACCCACCAAGCATGAGGATAACTCCAAGCACACAGACCCGAGGCTGGAATCGAACCCTCAGCCCTAGAGGTGCGAGGCCACAACACTAAACGCTTAGCCACTGTGCTACCTGATAATAGGTAATATTAGACAAATGAATCACCATTGATAATCCTGGTCTATTAAAAATCATTTTTTAATATATATTAAAATATTATAATATAATATATATTACAAATAATATATTTAAAATGATTTTTAGTCTTAAAACGATGCAAGAATAAAAATTAAGAGCTGTATAGAATTATATTATATAATGACTTGTCTAGTCACCCGATCCTGCCCCACTTAAGTTGATCTGGGTGAAGTTTAATTAAAAGTTTTGAAAATATTAAATGTTGTCCTACCAGCTCCATAAACTTCCATAAAGATTTACAATCTGCATGGAACAGCATCTGAGAGGAATGCTAGGAAAAAGTGACTGCTTAAGGCTTGGTGTGTCAAATATTGCTGCAAGTGTTTATTGTATTAAAGTGTGTTGTTACTGTACATTATGTCCTAATAAGGATTAATCTAGTGGTAAACCCATAATATATTAAGTTGAAAAAAAAACACAAATAAATGATTATACAAAGCTATGTAATAGTTAACGTGTGTGTGTGTGTGTGTAATTTTCCATTTTTCCATGTGGTTTTAGCCAAAGTGACTAATAAGTGACGCAGGACACACCCCGAGGAGACCCAGCATTTCTAGGAGGAACCATCTTTTCACCTTACATGACTCAACGTATGTCACTAGCAGTTCTCATCCAGAGTTACTGCTAGTTGCCATGGTTTCTCTAGTAGCCACTGGCTAGTAAAATAAAGAGCTACAAATGAATATCTAGATAGGGAATTTATGCAAAAGCACCAATTTAACTGGAAAGTAAATTGCATCCTGCTTAAAAATAAAGACTGTCTAGGGAAGCCACTTGTGTATAAATTGTATTTGTGTGATGCACAATGGTCTATTAGAATCAGAATGAGCCAAAAAAAAAAAGAATAAACAAGTATAATTTGCAACAAAAAAAAAGTACTAGCTCTTGTTGTAATTAGATACATAAAAAACACTTCAAGCCCATAGTTACATGGCATCACTGGGTAAAACATGGATAATGTTTTTTAGTTGGGTAATAAATAAGCCTATTACGGTGGTCCTTATATTGGTTCTCTTCTCACATGTCTTAAAAATGTTTTTGTGTGCCGCTTACCTTAGTTACTTCTCATAGCTTAAACTTTCTTGCTTGCCTTTCAATAAGCCACTGAAAACAAATATTTTGGTCACGTATGACAGCCCTCCAAACTTCCAAACAAGAAATGTACCCATTGGGTAACACTATTGTATTTAAATCGTAAGCAAAGCTGATGTAAAATTCAGTGTTTGAAGTATGACAACGGTCAGCATGTTAGTGAGTGTTGCTTGAGCAGACAGTGAGAAGTCCTGCTGATAAAGCTGGAAGTGTAAAAGTATCTGTCAGTGTTTTGCACCTAAGCCGGTTTTAGTCTGAGCAATTCAGGATTATTACTTGTCACATTGTATTAAATGATCCAAATAAAATCCATGCAATTAAAATTGTGCAAGTAAAAGAAAATGACTACGTTCTACCTACAGCATCAGACTCACGTCAAAAGCGGGAGTTGCCTAAACAGAAACTTGCCTTGGTATAATAGTGATGGTGTTACACATGGCACAAATCAAAGAAATAGGTGGAAGTGGGAAAAAAATGCACATTTAAAGAGACATGCCACAATTTAACAACCTGCTCGTGTTTTGTTTAGGTTGTGTTATTTCTGCTAGAACGGTTGTGGCCATCTCATGAGTTTGCATAATATAGTTCCACTATTGATGGCTTTTAAATGAGCACCATAGCAGTGGACAAACTCTGAATGTAATTTAAAAAGGCTAATAATGCCAGTGCTTTGTCAATGACATGCATGTCATAATATGCAAGATCATTACCAAAGTGTTTTTATGTGCATTTTTTTGTTTGCAACAGCAAAATGGGCCTGAAAATATTGGGGAAAAACTTTGAAAAGTTTGTAAAAAAAAAAATAAAAAAAAAGAAAAGAAAAGAAAAGAAAAGAAAACTGGATTTAGAGAAAACTCTGGGTAAAATATGCCCATTTCTGCACAAAGTAAAGTGCCACATGTTTGAGCCAGGTACAGTTGGTTGACTTAATGCTTTCATGGCCTTTGCTTATTATAAGCTTTTGCTTTTAGAACCTTGGCACTCACCGTCTCATGATAAAACGATCAGAATGCACACTCGACTAGACTTTCAGTGGTGCACATTTTCACAAAGCAGCCATACATTACAGTTGTCTATATATGCCTTACAACTGACTTACTGACTGTCTTACTGAATTAGCCATAGTAAAAAATAAGCCACTTTTTTTTTCCTGTCACGGGCTGAAACTGTTCATTAATTTGCAGAGGGTGATGCTCTCATTACTATGCTAAGCTAAGGCTCATCTAGACTGAAGGGAATACTGAAGGACCATCCAGAAGGATTAAGAATCTCACGGCTGACATGGCCTTTCATAAAAAAGAGCTGATCCTGCGAAAGGCTAAAGATTGGGCGATGAGATAGCAAAGCAGTTTTATTTGCCGGATTTATCCTAATGGGTTTGTTGCTCTCAAGATAGATTTACATACTCTCTCCTAGTATAGTCAACCACTAATAGGAAAAAGCTTGCATGTATCTTTGACTAAATCTGATATGCTTGGGTTATATACATGAGCCTGAAAGGGAGACGTCTGTGATTTCTTAAAGAGAACAAATTGAATTAGGACATTCTTTCAAGCAACTTGTGTGAAACTGAGGAAATGTGCAGCCTGAGGTTAGGTTTAGGATTAATGCACTTAAAAGGCATCTGTGTCATATACAGCACTGTCCACCCACTGAATTTTAAAAACAGGATCAGAAAGAAGTTGATAAGGATCAGCTCTTGGAGGGAAAGAAGTGTGTGTGTGTGTGTGTGTGTGTGTGTGTGTGTGTGTGTGTGTGTCAGTATGTGGATGTGTGTGTGAGAGTCAATGCAATTTTGCTCTGTATATGCAGCAAATCACCATGACCTCTAAAAAGTCTAATAAATAAATAAATAAAATAATAGTTTTTTAAATGTACCAGATTAACAAATAAATAACCAGACATTATGAAATAAAAACTCAAGTTTCTATTCCATACAAATATCAAGAAAATTTGCCACTTGGCCACCAAGAAGACCTTGGCCTCTTCATAGAGCCCAAGGTCTCCTCTACAGTATATTGCCAAAAGTATTCGCTTGTCTGCTTTAACATGCATATGAACTTGAGTAACATCCATTTCTTAATCCATTGGGTTTAATATGATGTTGGCCCACCCTTTGCAGCTATAACAGCATCAACTCTTCTGGGATGGCTTTTCACAAGGTTTAGGAGTGAGTCTTTGGGAATTTTTGACCATTCTTTCGCATTTGTGAGGTCAGACACTGATGTTGGACGAGAAGGCCTGGCTCGCAGTCTCCACTCTAATTCATCCGAAAGGAGTACTATCAGGTTGAGGTCAAGACTCAGTCAAGTTCTTCCACACCAAACGCGCTCATCCATGTCTTTATGGACCTTGCTTTGTGCACTGGTGCGCAATCATTTTGGAACAAAAAGGGACCATACTGCCCAAACTGTTCCTGCAAAGTTGGAAGCATGAAATATCTTGCTATGCTAAAGCATTAAGAGTTTCTTTCACTGGAATTAAGGTGCTGAGTCCAACTCCTGAAAAACAACCCTACACTAGTTGCCACATGACAGTGCACAAAACAAGGTCCATAAAGACTTGGATGAATGAGTTCAGTGTGGAAGAACTTGACTGGAACCTTGTGGAAAGCCTTCCCAGAAGAGAAGAGAACCAACCTCATATTAAACTCTAAGGATTAAGAATGGGATGTTACACAAGTCCATATGCATGCAAAAGCAGGCAAGGAAATGCTTAGGTATTTCTAAGTTTATAT
>JAQMYJ010000038.1:12526748-12553693 GCA_030014305.1 Clarias laeviceps
CATTATTTTTGATGAAATCATGTGTCGAGGTTTTCATAAGCCAAACCAAAGCAAAAAACTTTCCACTGGAGTGGGAGTCAGTCTCGCTGAATTGCTTTATAATCATGTGCATATTTTGCTAAATGCAAATCACCTATGAGTTAGCAAGCACTTATACCGAACACCTGATTCACACCCACAAAACACCAACACAAAAAAGCTGACACTTACAGAGAGCTGAGAACAACAAAATGCATCTAATTAAATGGATATAAATGTCTTCTAATAAGACAGCTCAGCCATTGTAGGACATCTAACCCAGGTGCAGATTAACTCTTCTTCCTCTTAATTTGTGACAACTCGTTTTTATAATTGAATAAGTAGCCCTGTTTGTCTCAATATTTAGATCTACTTTGGATTTCTTTTGCTCAAGGATCAAGCTTTCAGGAAAAAAAAAAAACATATCTTGTATAAATTCTCCAATACATTATTTACTCATACACCATCTGGCCAAATGTTTGTAGACTACTGAATATGTTCTTTCCCAAAACTGTTGCCAAAGCTGTAAGGAAACAACTGTATAGGATGTCTTTGCATGCTATATCATTACGAATTCTCCTTACTGGAACTAAGAGGCTCAAACATGTTCCATCATGACAGTTCCCCTAAACACAAAGCAAGCTTCTTGGAGACATAGTGTACCTAGGCTGAAGTAGATGACCTCAATATAACCCCACTGAACACCTTTGGGGTGAACGAGGATACCAACTGCACCCCAAGCCTAACCTTCCAAGGCTTTTTGCCAAAATGAGCGCAAATTCCCATAGCCGAGCTCCAAAATTTCTTGGAAGAGTGGACGATAGTTTGGGGGAACTGAATCTGGAAAGGGATGTTCATCAAGCACATGTGGATGTGACTGTCAGGTATTTACAAACTTGAGGCCATATAATGTAAAACTAGTCACATCCCATTTGATAAATTTGAGGTTACATTGGTGCATCCTGCATTCAGAATCTTACTCAGGAGGGTTTAACAAAACCAACACACTTGAAATTTACTCAATCTCTTCACTACCCTCCATGTCAAAGTTTTTGCTCAATTGGGATGAGGTTAGCAAATAATGCAACATTTGCCCCAGGAGGCAGTTGTTACACTCTGTTTAAATAGCCCTGATACCTGTGCTTTTATACTTTTCCTCCTGAGTAGCTGGATGGATCTCAAGTGGCCTGTCTCTATCACCAATCCAAGCACTTGCTCTTGAACACGTACAGAAGAGCCCCTCAGATCCCATACAGCTCTGAGCCAAAGTTTATAAGTCCTCTAAAGGGGCACTCAACCCTGAGGCACAGAGGGAGAGCTTGCCTCAAAGTCTACCTTTTTACCTACTGCCTTGTGCTCATTCAGCCAGATACCATGAACTTAGTGCCCTTTAGAAATAATAACTTAACAGTTGTCAGCTCCAGACATGCGCTAAAAAGTCCAATACATCTTTACTAGTATCAAGACTATACAACTTGTGCAAGTGACATGATTGGATGTCATTTTGTTAATGCTGCTATATTGCTGGACATGTGCAAGTGAAAGCTGGTCAACATTGTTGATCACCCTGACACGATAGGAAATACTCTTCATTATAATCAGTTTAAAACCTGAATCGGTAGAAACAGTTTCACCTGCAGGGTTAAAGTTATTACTTGAAGTAATAAATATTGAATAGCAAAACCTTTATGCAAAACCTTTAAAAAATCTGAAATTTATTCCATGTGTCTGTCATGAACGCATGATCTTTTACCACCTTTTTAAGATTCAAATTAGCAGAAAACGTTCAACGCTGCTCTCTTATGGATATGTGCCAGCGCTTTGGTTTCACTCTCTAAGGTAAGACAAACACAGAAAAGCTGTTGATGCACAACATATTCCACATTTACAGGACCAGTCGGAATACCCAGAGTGTAGCAGCACTGATGCGTATAAGCTGAGCGAGAGCATTAAATTTGTACACACAATGTCTGTGGGTAAGTCCGGCAGCGAGTGTTTAATCAGAAGTGTGAGACACTCTAGTCTATCTGCTGGTTTATCTGCCAAATACAACAAGGCTGTTTTACAATTAGTTATTTTTGGGAACATAGTAAAATGAGAGAGCAGCAGAAGTGCCCAAACTATTTTCTCAAATAAGGCAAAGCATAATAACTTTATATCAGCCATCGGCTATTTAGTGCATCAACACAGCTTGCAAGATAGAATTGGAGGCCGAATTAGTTAAATGCTTTGGAGTCAGATACTTAAATTTTACAATTATCATACCGCTGTTTGTCATCGATCTTAGGAGAGCGCAGTCTAAAATTACATTCATTTTATCTTTTAGTCTTACGGTTTAATGCAGAATTTGATAGTATCTCTGGTATCACTCATGTATTGTTATTATTTTCAAAGTGCAAAAACTTACAATTAATGCAGGTCATACCAATAATGGGATTGATGCCTCGTCTCTGCAGGGACTGGTATGCTATTCATTTTCTAAGGAATTAGGGTTTTCCCAAAAGTTCTGTTTTTCCGATTTGGGACTAGATGCCCTTATCCCCCTGAATTTTGCACAAAATCTACAGGATATCAAAACGTTCAGCAGGTCTCCTAAGCACAAAGGAATTATTCATTACATAACATTGAGGTATGAGGACACATCTGGTACCCATGCCAAACCACACTTTGCTTCCCTGACTCCTACATTTTTGGTCCGATAGGAAAATGAGAAAAGACACGTCAAAGGGCTCCACTACTTCTTGTCGGTCAAAAGTAATTCACCCCTTAAAAAATGGCTCTGAAATCACTGCAAAAATCACTCCATAGGATATAATGGAGCTCGTAGAGTGAGTACACATTGAAAAAAAAAAAAAAAAACACTTTTGGACCATTTTGCAAAATCCTCCATCCTGCACTCAATTTTTGAAACACACACATGAAAGCTCACTTGACCTCCCACAAGTTTAAAGACGCCTCTCGTAAACAATCCAAGAACCAAAACTCTAGCACCTACGGTTCCTCTGACAAAAGTAAAAGAATCACAGGAGCGCCATTGGCTTTAAAATTATGCTGGATGCATTCTCTGTGTCTGTGAGATCTGCATGTAGTGGGGGAGGGGCAGCTGTAGCGAGTGGCCCAAGCCACACCCCTAATACACAGTCATATTTTCGTAACTGTATGGGCTAGATAAGCGCAAATTTTCAACATTTATTAAAAATAAACGTCTGTGACACATAATTCTGTTTAAACTTTCTGTTTAGGCTAGCTTCAGATAGGGCTGTATTTTCAAAATTTTGCATAAACACATGTCAACCAGAAAGGTGTGTATGAGCAACAAGATGGCCACAGCAACAAAACCATGTGACATAGCGACGCAATAGCTCTATAATAACACATTTGTAAAAATGAGAATGAGACTTTGTACCAATTAGCTGTTCCATACTCCTGCATTCCAAATATTCCACTTGCTTTAAAGTCTGGTATTTTTCATGACTAACAAGAACATTCGATTGACATGCCAATCAAACACCCACACTCCATTTAGCATAGCCTGTCAGCAGCCATGTAAGATCATCACATTTAGATTTAACAAAGCCTTTTGAAAAACTTTTAAAGAAATTTTAAAAGACTAATTTCACTCACTCACTCACTCGTCGTCATTACAGCTTAATCCTATATTCAGGGTCGCGGGGGGGCCTGGAGTCTGTCCCAGGAGACGTAGGGCACGAGGCGGGGTACACCCTAGACAGGGTGCCAATCCATCGCAGGCAAAAGACTAATTTATACAATGTAAAAAAATTCATCATATTAATTAATCTTTAAATCTCAAAAATTAACACTGAAACACAATTGATCAATGACTGATTTTTTTTTATAAATAACTGCTTATATGGAAGTCCTGCCGATGTGTGTCAATGTGGGAGGCATCAGACGTCAAAACGTGCATTTGGTTGTTCGCATAGGTCATGCATATTCAAAGTTACCATCACTTTACCAGAATATTAGAATGACTTTGCAAATACTAAATATGGAATCACAAAATGCTCATATTATTATTATTATTATTATTATTATTATTATTGGAAAAAGAAACAAGAGCCATAAAAACCTATTATGATCATATGTGTTTATGGTACTTTGTGCCCTGTGTGAGCTACTGTATATTTTTTTGCTCAGGAATGTTTATATGTAGTGGGGTTAAAATTAAAGAAAATGAGGTTCTATGATGCTAAAGAAAGTATATTGATTACAGTAATGCAAAGAAAGCAGCTAAAATGCTCAGTTTAATCGTTAATAATCATAATTGTTCTTGATGCTTTGGTTGCTGATTCTACACTGAATAAACACTTACAGTAAATAACCTATCCAAAGGAAAATGTCAGGCTTAACTAAAAATATTCTTATGATTGGCACAGTGAAAATTTCACACTTTCTTGCCATTTGGGTTAGGAGTATAACATTGACTCTATTATTAAACAACGAACTTTATTCTGAAAAGCATTCAGGAAATGTTGCACACAACACAGAATACTAAGAGGGAGATCTTTAATCTGGATTTAGACAGCTACTGAGTTTTGCGCTTTGAAAAAAGAGGATGTTTCGCAGTCCTAAGGCTGACTTAATAGCAACAGACTAAGAAATCAGGTTTCTCTAGGCTAAATATGCAGGTTTTTCTTGACAAAATACAAGGCTCAGCTTATACTTGACTCTAAAATATTCTTGATCCTCGACAACAAATAGAAGCGGGCAGTTTTACTGCCACACGAAAAAAGCGAAACCTTGAACCCCTTCTATTACACACACACTATTATCCATGACTGTCTACAAATTAAATTAAAGTTTAATTTCACGCACTGTAATAAAATCACATTGCTGGAGTTTAACTCTATTGTAATGACAAACGTGTTTCCTGCGTTTGATAAAAAAGCTATTTCATATGAACTGATAAAAGACCAGCTCCATTTTCAAGTGTCGAGGAAACACTAGTTTTGATCACTGATCATCGTCTCACTATATCATATGGAGATAAGCACAGATAATCAATGAAAAAAAGTTATAATTTCACAGACTGAGAAGTACTGCGGAACTGGTCTTGTTTTGGACTGTTTCCCAGAAACACCTGTTAAGAGATCATACTGAGCCTGCAGCTGCAGTATGTAGTATGTGGAAATGATCCAATCTCCATACCAGCTAACAGCCTTCGATGAAGTCGATAGCAATGTAAATTACTTTTGCAATGGAGACATAAATTGATGCTGGATGGCGTGAAGAACATATTAAGTACAAGTTGTTAATGTTTTGTTTTTCAGGTGGTCTGCTTTATCCATCAACCTATTCATTTAAAACTATAGTTTAGCAAGAACAGCATCTGAGCAAAAAGTGTCAAACAGTGTTGATTTCAAATTGGCAGAATGAATTCAAGTTTAGAGATGCTCCTTGGTAATGTATTTAAATGCTGATGTTTAGATGCTCACCTTCAGCTATGGTATATAAATGGCTTTAGAAGTTAATGATAATTAGAAGGGGGCACTCCCTCCAGCTCTCATTTTCCCAAACACAGTCAAAAGAATCTATCTATCTATCTATGGCAGTGTAGCATGTATGCATGAGTTATAGGATGGAGCATTCGTTACTAGAAATCAGAGCCATAAAAGATTAACCTGAGGCTGAGAGATGTGGCTGTCACTGCCCATTCCAGCACTACAACTCAGCCTCCTCTAGTTCACTAGGCACAGCTATCACCTCCAGGCATCAACAGCTAGGAAATACACCTCTTCTCTCTCACTCTTTCACTCTTTGCCATTTTCTTCTCTTTTGTCATTCTATATCCATTTCTTTTAACATTTTCTTTCAACATAATCTATATATACAGTCAGTACAAAGGACAAAAGTTTTTTTTTTTTTGGCCTTTAAGGCATTTGTGGACCGTAAATGTGAAACAGAGAGAATGAGCGAGAGTGAGAGGGAGAGAGCAAAAGGAGAAGAATGATTATGACCATAAGGGCCTATGACTACTATCATAGAGGTGATAGTAAAGGGTGAAGGTCTGAAAACTTGAGAAAAGCGGTGAGATGCAATCAGGCGAGAAATCAAACACGGCTGTAAAAGAAGACACAAGCAGGCAACCTCTCGCCCTACAGTACATGTGGTGAGGAAAAGATGTGATTAGGAAAGGAAAGTGGATTTTTCTTTTTATTCTGTCAACAGCAGAAACAGAAATTTCATCCTGTTAAATATCTAGAACATGGATAGAACATATTTTCCCTGAACATAATTAAGCTGTCTCTGCAACATGTGCAATCAACATATATTTTCATACTATTTATAATGAGAGTATTTACTTGGTTTGCAACTTCCTTACCTGAAATATCTGCTAGAAACTGCATTTGCTGACATCTCAAAATTCTTAAAATGTCAGTGTCAAGGGCAATCATTGCAGCTTTTAAGCTGAGCTGGCTACCTTACTAAATGCATTAGGATATTTTCAGGCACATATAACTACAACAAGCAGTACAGAGCAGAATATATTCTGGGTGTTGTTTTTTTTTACTTCAAAAGGAAAAAAGACTAATGAATGATGGCAGACCTGCACTCAATCAATACATTATAGAATGAACCTTTCAGTGTTTCAGTGCTTCATGGTCTAATCAATTCATCACATATGACAGGAATCCATAAACTATGTCAATGTAAAGGAAAAAAGGCATATGGATTAATAGCTGAATAATGATATTGCTTATAAACAAAGTGACTTGCAAATCTTGACATCGGAAAGCTCAAAATAATTCCTAAGATACAGTATTATTAAACAAAAAAGAAAAAAATTTATTATAATTAAATAAAATAATAATAACATTATTATAGTTATTGGTAGTAATTATTCATAGTAGTACTGAATTTCAACAAATTATAATGTGAAGCTCTTAGAGATTATAAAAACATCAGAAATAATTGTCCGTAGAAGAAAGACTGCAGTGATAAAGATAACATAATGTGTGAAAATGACATAATGACCGATCTTAAAAGAGGATCACAGCTGAGGCTTTTTCTATAGCCAGTTCTTAGCACCAGGGATACAAGTGCCTTTTTAATTCCATGAGCAGCCCATGCCTGTTACTGGGCAGTACAGCCAACAAATGTTTTTTAGAGTGCATTTGGGAAGACCCACTGAAAGGGCCTTGAAATAAATGAGCCACACTAAAGCTCATTCATCTGTCACGATACCTATTACGATGAGAAAGGTCATACATATGTACCACCACACTGTAAAATATTCATAATTAAACTTCAGTTTCGTCTTTTTCTCTGATACTTGAAGCCAAAAACATTTACATAAAAACAACTGCAGATCCAGTCCCCATGGAGAACATTGAGGTTAAGTGCCTCGCTGCAGTGGCTATCAGGTGGAATCAGACTTGACATCTTGAATCTCAGCCAGATTCTCCCAGTGCATGTCAAGCACAACCCTGAAAATACAAATTGACTTTAAAGAATAGAAACAGACACCATAAAACTAGGCCAAACATTTCAGGGCCCTATGACCGTCCTAGCTGACCAACATTTTTACAATCTTTTATTTCAGTGCTGTCAATTGCTCCATTCTCTGATAGTAGTGCCTGCTGAATGAAAATCACAGCTTTACATTCAGGTGATCACCTAATATATTTTAAATTCAATAACAAGAGACTTCAGTGTCAGTGCTTTGTATTAAATGCTAAAAGAGTTTTGGGATGCTAAAGAAGTAGGAGGATGCAAGAGAAAATCAGATGACTGTTTAAAGCTGCTATAGCATATGTGATAATAAGCACCGCATTAAATAGTACTAAACATTGATATAAAGGACCATTTGTTATCCTTTAATGAATAATATAATATAATAATTGGCAACTTGCTCCGCGGTTAGAAGAATACAATAGTTCAGGACGTGTGGTTCAAACAAACTAGTTAATTTTTGGGAGGTGAAGATAGCTCCACTTCTACTGGCCACATCAAACCAACCTGATGTTGATTAATCTCCTATAACAGCATGACCTGTCATTTGTTTATTCCATACGTAACACTTTAAACATAGACCACATAAACAGATCACAAAGCAAAATCAAATAAAAGCCTCACAAATAAAATTGCAAATAAAATTTTTACAAAAGTACAAATTCATGAAATGGTATTGAACTATAATTTAAAACATAAACATATAAAAGATTAAAGAATACAAGTGTAGTGGAATAAAAGAAAGATATAAAAAAAAAAAAAGCAGGCTTTATATTTCATTTTGTCATTTGGTCGGACAATCCATACAGTCAATCCATTTGCCTCACACTGAATAATAGCAGTCTGTCCTGTGTGGGAGTATTTCTTTGTATTTCACATAACATGTAGACAGACCATGACTGGCCTTGACGATGTGTCTGGCTTATAAAGAGTGTGGATGAGCAATTCCTCTGTTATGTGTCTGTATTTATTAGTGTAATTTATTTTTGTACCTTCCTGTACAGTCCATGTAGTCAAGTACAGTATACAGAATATCAAGCTGAAGCATACTGTAGGTATTGGCCTCTCGAATTGTCCACCTCTTTTTGTTGTGTTTAGTTCTGTTTACTAAAATTAGGATTCATTTAAACCCTTTTACACTGAACCCTCTGATCTATAAATATGCACTTTCCAAGTTCATCCACTAAGAGGATAAGACAGTTTGTATTGATTATCATTTTAGCAGCAAGTGTATGGATTTTTGGGTTGTGCAACAAACTCTTGCTGGTATTTTGTAACTTTGTTAGTATCAGCAGTTTTCATACGAATAAAATACTTTTTGTTGTTGTGTGTCATGGGGTTAATAATTTTACATGCTTTACATGCTTATATTTCTGAAATAGAAGCGTAATTGTTTGTAATTAGACCAGATACATCCATTATTAGAGCTGTGAAATTTAATCATTTATCTAATTTGAACAGTCTTCCGTTGATCGATTTGATTAATGGAATCGAGGGGTCAGTTTCAGATTCAGAATTAATGGAGACTTTTTTTTGATTATCTATGTAAACTATAAATAAAAAAATGTAAACTTTAAATTTAAAAAAAGTTTAAACATTAAATGCTCTAAAATCTGTGATTTTCTTAAAAACATACTTTTTGAAATGTGCAAAAGTATCACTGTTGCTTTTTTTGTGTTTATAGATGGTGCAATATTATCATCTAAATTATTATTTTGTATGAGAGATATGTATTTTCGGAAATATGTAATTTAGCTAGAAAGTCTACAGATTCTCTTCTAGTTTTTATTTCTATATTGTATGTATAAGTGTAGCCTATCTGCATGTGTCATGGACAGAGCAGAGAAATAAAGGTAAAATCAGCTTTTACGGGGACAAGAAATTGTGTCCAGCAAAGCGTGTAGAGTGTGCAGAGGATGTGACAGGCCAGACATGAAATCCTAATGAAAATCATACCCAGCGGCATGCATATTTGACTGCATCCAGAGCACAAACAGGTCCACCTGCAAATATGCATCGTGCAATGCTTAAATAAGCGCCAAACTGCAAAACGTCTAAAATCCACAAAAGGTTATTTAAATAAGCTCCAAACTGCAAAACTGACAACATGAGATTCCATTACAGGAAAGGTTGCTGAACCTCAGAGGAACTATTAATATCCTCCGCAGTGCAGCTTCTTGGTCTTATTATTAATAAGAAAAACCTAATTAAAGAATGTCTCACCTTACCAGGAAAAAAAAAGAAAGAACTGAGGAAGGACACAGGAACTAATTACACCACGTCTAACCTGATGTTGACTAAAAAATACCCTGACCTTCAAGCTCAGATCAAAATCTGGGCTTACCCCAGCTCTGAGTACTACTGTCATGCTCCGACTCCTCAGCACTGTTCCTAAATCCCCCAGCAGCATGACGTACCACACTGCATGCCTCCATTGGCTACAGCCACCTGCTGAGCCCACAGTCAGGACTTCTGAGAGCAAACACCAAGTTGCCTGACACCCAGCTGTACACACGCACATTCCAAATGCCTCCAGAATCATATCAGCTCAATCACCCCCACCCATCTATCCTCCACAACAATGCTCCACCGAAGCGTCCCCCAAAAATAGCCAGGCAAAGCTGCTTAATGACTAAGACACCCGCAGATTTTTAATACGCTAATCGAGCAAGCGTCACTGCCACCTCAGCATCATGCTGGAGGCTTTTTGTAGTCAAACTAAAAAGTTGCTCCAGCTTTGAGGATTCGCCCTCTTTTCTCGGAAAAGTACATGTCGCTTCAAAGCACGTTAGATGTTTATACGAGGATATACATTGATCGGCTTAGTGCTCACAAGACACAGCTTTTCAAAAGCTGAAAATGCACCATTAAAAAAAAAAAAACTCTTGTTATATAACAACACCGTATGAACGACTTTGCTTAGACTTAATCTATATAGTGTATGAGGAAAGCACTTAATACTCCCCCTTCAGCTTAAAACAGATCCTCTAATAGAATGCAAAAGAAGTCAAACTGTGCCATCAAATCAACTAAAATTTAGCTGTGAAGGCATCAACAATATATACAGCAAAAATCCACAACGCCATTACCCACAATGCCATTTGACTACCCACTCATACCGAGGGCACTGAGTTTTAGCCCTCACTTTATTTTAACCTAAACAGGCAGATGCATCAGCACTTTAGTCCTTTTGTCTGTCTAGTTCTTTTGACTCCTCATCTGTTCACTCTGCCCAAACAAATTACTTTCCAAAGTTCAGTCTTTCATGCAAACAGCATCGCCAATGCCCTCATGCTCATCAGTTCGTAGATTGCTAACTAGCTGAGTCTTTGCTTTATCTCAGCACAACTGCATCCTGGAACTCTGGCTCAAGCATTTGCCGTGACTACTACTTCTGGCTTGGATTTCTCATTAATACATTGACTGACATTCGAAAATGGTAATAAAAAAAGGAATTCTCTTCCTTTTATGCTGTACTGCCAAATGTTGATTCTTTTTCTCCTATGAATTACTTTCTAACTGCCCTAAAAACCCAGCAGAAAACATTAATTTGTGTAATCTAATCAATCTTTTGTCAATTAACATTAACATTACATCATAGATTAAATTTATGAGGTCTTTACAATATACCACATCTTTTGGTATCTTCCAAAAATAATCAAGCAGTATCGCTTTTTTTTCTTTTTCTTCTTCGTTTATGGGCAATTGTGTACATTACTGCCACCTACTGGACTGGAGTGTGGCGTGGTTGATTTCTTTGTATGGGACAATATATTTGAACAATCAAAACAAGTTGGATAGCATTTTAACATTTATGACATCCCTTGCGTAGTTTTTAATAATTCAAAACATGTTATAAATAGGGCTGCTTGAAATTAATTCAACAGTAAAGTTTAGTGCTGTAGAATGAAATCTGATCGAGAATTGCGAGGCTTCCTGTGATTCGCAGCACTTTTAATTGTGCTTATGTTGTGGACATTGTGCAAACCATATTACAGCACAGTAGTGTAATGATAAATGAGAAAATTGCAACACTGTATGGATAACATGCCTAAATCATGAGAAATGGTATTCACTGATTTTACATCTTCATCAATACTGTATCTGTCCTTTGCCTCTTTCTGCTGCTATTAGAAGTTGTTTTGCAGGGCCTAGGAGCTATGATGCATTCCAGTGTAATACGTAATTCAGTTGTCTTACTGTTTCATTTTTGGGGTCATTCATTTAATGCTGTTTGGACTACATTTTATCAAAGTCATTCTAACTTTCAAAGTCATGTTTTGTTTTGGGTGCACGACATTGCAAACCCAATTACAACTATATAACAACGTCACCCAACATTTCCTGCTAGGAATGGCTCTGCATGATAGATAACCACAAACTTCACAAACTTCTCACAAAAAAAAACAACAAAATTACAGAACCATCCAAGGGCAGCACAATCACTAACGCAATCACTCATTTCATACAGTGGAGTTTTACCTGAGGTTTTCTCACAATTTAGGTACAATTATAAGTTGTCATAACTCAAAAAAATGTATACATTAGCATTATTCATCAGCTTGGTAACTTAATAGAACATAAGTAATTGAACATAGACCTTTACTTATAACATTATGTTTCTCACTTAAAACCAACGGCAGCATTTAAAGAATAAAAGATAAGTTCAAATACAAGTATATACAAATATCTCTGTTATCTGCCACAATTATTATTTCTAAACAAATACCTACAAATACTCCTACCAGACAGGAAGCCAATGTGTGAATAGTTAAGAGTGCCACCTGTAGGATTATAACGAAACAATGACTTTCACCACCTCAAATGCCTCAGAAGTCTTGAGCACATGCTGATCAGTTGTAAGCACAGCGCAGAGAGCTTTTTGTGAGCATGCACAGCTTCTACGCAGGCATGCGCAGCTTCTATCGCACGTTTCGAGACTAATTGGTGCTCAATGTGTTTTGAGACGTGTGTAAGTGTGTTTAATGAGTGGGTTTCTAGACTAATTCGCTCGCACAATTTGGAGAAAATGAATGATCAAAGGCTTAAAGCATCTGACTTTTTCCGACATAAAAAGGCATTTCTGCAAGACTCAGAAGCTCGTGAACTTGGCACAGAATCAGTTATGTCCGACGTGATCATTCATCCCTAATCAAGTTTAAAAAACTGGCTGATTGACCTGTGCTTCTTTATTAAAAATGAATCATTTAAAAATCGATTTTGGAGCCAACGTAAAAATTAATTAGTTGAAATTTGTCCTATTGCAGTACTTGTGTTATCTTTGACTAATATTTAAATTTGTTTGATGATCTGAAACATTAAAGTGTGACAAACATGCAAAAGAGTAAGAAATCAGTAAGGGGACAAACACTTTTTCACACCACTGTATTTCATGCCTTTCTGTTGTCAATAAAGGCATAAGTTACAGAACTGTTGGCTCTACGTTACTACACTTTTTAAAGGTAAAGTGCAGGTTAATTTGTTTCATTTTTACTTTATATTCTGTACTAATTTTATTTTTATATGAATATTTTTGGGTTGTGGAACGAATCAAGTTTCCATTATTTCTTATGGGGGAAATTCACTTTGATATACGAGTGTTTTGATATACAAACAAACTTCCGGAACCAATTATGCTCGGAAGTTTATGTACTGTAGTTTAAATCACAATTGCAATATGTGACAATCGCAATGCAGCCCTATTTCTTCAATATAAACATATTTCGCATACTTGATATCATAGTTATAATATCACATGAGTATATATCAAGGTCTGCACTTTTTCTTTAATAATTTCTTTGAAGTGCATACATGAAAGGTTGAATCAATTGTGTCATTTCATTTCTATGCAAAGCTCTGAACACAGATTACCACTAAATTCTTATGTTGAACTAATCTCTCCAAAAAGTGACTAAAAGTAAATGATGTTTTCTTTAGAAAATTAAAAAGAAATACCTGCAGCACTCACTGAACGTTTTGCATTATTATAAGTCACTTCACATACTGTACATCCAATTGCTGAAAGCTAATAGTCGGGAAGAAATGTGACAACGGCAAGATGATACATTTTTAAGGAATGCAACAAATGCTAGCCAGATGAATAGCAGAGCTTCTGAATTAAGCAAATTAAACTGTGCCAGTCATCAGGGTGTTGCCTACACTCTACTCAGCTGCACAAATTCAAAGTACTGGATTGCATTGTGTACAGGACTGCAGCTGAAGCTTGAAGCAAGAGCCAGGCTTTGGCACTCTTCTAACTCTCTTTTTCCATCACCCAGAATAAAACCCCAGGCCTTTCCTCTTAGTCGAGTGGGAGACGCTCTCCAGGCGGCGAAGATATACTGAGCTCTGTTCACTTTCAAAGACAGCTCAAACGATGGTGTTGATCCTTTGAGAGCCAAAACGATTTTATTCTGCAGTCTGTATCCAAAAACAAATTGAAGCGCACAATCACACATAGCGGTTGTCGATCAGCCTCGACTTACACTTCTGCACGTCCCCTAAGAATCACCGGCACTATGTCGCCATCTAGGTGGTGGGAGTGGATAGTGCGAAGACAGAAGAGGGATACTGTGGCTGACTGATCTGGTCAGGTTGGGACGCTTGGCCTAGACAGAACCCGAGGGATCAACAAGAATTAAAGACAGCAGAAGGAAGATTGAGGGGGATGAAACACAAAAGACACAATGAATGCTGGGCCATACACATAGCTGCCTGTTTCCCAGCAAGTTACATAGCCATGTGAAGAACAAGCGTGACCTCTGCTCACATTTTAGCCGATATGAGAAAGAGAAAGAGAGAGAGCCGGAGAGCACTTAGACACTGATGATTAGTGAATCCAGGCATCAGCCCTGCAAGCTAGGCATCTAGGATTACACTGTGGCTTCAGCTTCTGCCCTGTAAATTGACCGTAAATTGATTTCCAGACTGTAGGAACACTGATGCACCAGGAAGGCGGTGGTGACCATGACACTCCAAGTTTATGTGGATGGATTTCAAATGGACATAATCTATCATCTGTTGAGTGTGAAGCTATGTTCCCAAGATGTGCATGTGTGTGTGTGTTGGTGCGTGTGTGGAAAACTAATGCTCAGAATGGCTGATATGATGGGCTCTCTCCCACTGATCAACCTCTCTGTCTCTCTCTCTCACACCCATTTTATAAATGGAGATGCTCTCCCTGCGACGAAACCCCATCAGTCCCCTATTAGTATTCTCTGCCCTGCTTTTAACACCTGAGGGAATGTGCAGCATGAGCATCTAGAGATAAACATGCACCCTGTTCGCCATGACATTTCTCCCCATTCACAGCCAAATCACTCTCCAAAAGAGAGAGCCGAAGAGAGCGTCAGTCTCCGATTGTCTCAGATAGCAATCCCAACACTGCCTCCGGCCCCACAGGTGCTGGTTTACTCAATCACAAATGCACACATATACACAAAGTGACAGAGAGAGAGAGGGAGAGAGAGAGAGAGAGAGAGAGAGAGAGACGCTCTCACTGAAAAATATGCAACAACACCTGAGATACAGTGAGTCAGAAACTCCACACTCCAACTACACTGATCACCTACTGATACACAGAGAGAGAGAGATAGAGAGAGAGAGAGAAAGAACATCCTAAATCAGAACTCATCAGGATGTGGCGAATAGAATCACAGTGCCAAACCTAGAGCTATCCATATTTTCCAACTCCGCTGCAACAGTGTCTGAGGAAGATTGAGTGGTTTTGCAGAGAGCAAGAGCCTACGAACGACTGAGAGTGAACTCATGAAAAAATATGAGACGAATTGAAATAGAGACTGATGGGGAGACAAAAGATGAAGCCTCTATGTGGTCTTGGTGGCTGTGTGTGTTTGAGCAATGGATTAGACAAATCTGTTTTTTCAGATTTCCCGGCAATTATCCTCCTGATGGAAGGATGAGCTCTGCAAACAGCAATGGGAATGAGAAAGAGATGGAGTGACAGAGAAAGAGAATGGCACATCAAGACATTATGAGTATGAGGAAAATGGCAGCCCTATTTCTTGCTCTGTATGACTCTATTTTTCTTTAACATTACGAAAAAAAGTACACATTTCAGTCGCTTAAGACCAGATGGTGGAGGACTCTTATGAAGTCGCTCCTAATGTCTTGATGCACAACATGAGCTTTCATTCCTTTTTCCTATTTCGTTCACTCTATTATTCTGATACATTATGCTTAATAAATTTAGACCGAACATCCTTCCAGGTAATTGATATCAGCAAGGAAAGGTGCAGACGCTGTTGAAATAATTAACATTCTTTCCTAATCTGCGTCTCCCCTTTGCTCCTCATAGTTAACACAGAGCCAAAAAAAAGGAAAATAGAGTGATTAACGCAAGTTGTTTCACCAAAACAGACGACATTCCCTCTGAGGAACAACAAAGTGCGAATGAGTGTGTGACTACACGGGTACAACAGAATGACAAAACCTGGTGAAACTAAGTTTAAAAAGAGACACATGTTACTATTTACACCAGTCAATAAACAAGAGTAGGATAGAGAGGTGGCATCAGGATGAGTAAGAGCTCATTCAAGCAGAAAAAAGGTAGAATCTGTAATTATTTAGTATTATTATATGACTGAAATAGCATCTGAACAGAGATGATGCAAAACCATTTCTATTCAAAATCCAAAAAGCAGAATAAGGCTCTCTGCTTTAATAACTCTCATTATCAGAGCCTGTATGGAAGTCTGAAAAAAAAAAAAAAAAAACAGCATCTCTGTCAGACAAGCTTTTTTTTGTGGTTCATTCCCAATACATCAAAGAGTGCCTAATGAAATACCTCTTCTCTAGGTCTGGTCATGAGTGTGACCTTTGAGGTAGAGCACAAACACAACCCAATATTCAATAATTATTTCTAGAGTTCATTTTTTTCTAGATCATTGAAAATCAAGACATCCACCCGGACACAGACACACGCCTACACCAAAACAAGGAAGGAGTTCTCCAATTAAGACTGCGATCAAAAGGGTCCGGCGGTGACCTTGTCTGTTGGGGGGCGGCATAAAATAAGATCCGTATAAAGAATGCTCTTTTCAGAGATTCTGCAGCACTAATGACTGAACACTCTCATTATGCTGACATGATTTTGGCTCTAAAATAAACCAAGTATGGCACAATCCTGATCCGAGCCTGTGTGCTCAGTATTTAAAATGTCAGTAATCAGGAATTAGGCATAATGCAAAGTTGATTACTAGGTATGTTTCACATGTTGTTTTCATTCTTATAAACAGCTGTAATTTAAAAAATTTACGTGGTTTTAAGTTTTTAAAAAAAAAAACATTACGCATTGGTGTGAAATAAAATATGATAATAGTACTAAAAACTTGCGCTTCTTCCTGGATGCACCGTGGTGATTACAATATAGCACTGCGTGACAGTGAGTCTGATATTTAAGTCAGATTCGAGAATTTCACTAAGATGAATCATGTCTTTTTTGTCTATGAGAGCACAAATCGTTTTGCCCTGCTGACACCGAGAGGTAGCAGAATTTGTGAAAGACTGAAACTTGAACTGAAAAGAGGAAAATCTTCCATTACCTTACTACACTCCACCACCAACCATTATGGTAATTAAAACTTTTTTTCATTTTTTTTGCTCTCTAAAATAACAAACTTTGAGATCTGGGAGCAGCAAAAAAGGCAATCACTTTTGTAAACAAACATCTAATTTTACTGCTGTGACAGTATGAAAGGCTGCATCTGCAGGAACAACTGATATGTGTCACCATATTTTGTCACATATTCAAAGCAGAGCAGCACACTAAAACTCTCTAGGTTTAACGGGTTCTACAAATGACTGCAGGTGGGGCTAAATCTGGAGATGCTTTAACACATAACAGTAATGTAACTGTTTGTGATAACATCCCAGATGTGACTCCCTGGTGAAAATTTTGCTGTGTATTCTGAATGACAGAGCTGTAAGCTTGCATCCTTCACCTATTTAAAATCTCTTGTCACTGTTAAAAGAATCAAAAATAGCATTTGTGAATGACTTTTTTTTTTTGTCTTTATGTCGCCAGTACATTAATGAGTTGTGTGTATGGGAGAAATCTCCTTTACACACCTGTTACTACTGCAAAAAAAAATCCTCCACCTACAGCACTTCCCTTTGCTTTAGTCTCAGTAAGACAACCTCTGGCCCTCTACATGGCAACCCTTCGTCCCATTCCCTTGCACAGTCTTTCCTTGGGTAAAATCACTGTCACCATATTCTACTGAAGTGCATTGTGGGATTTCATGAGTGTACCAGAAGTTCTACATCATCTTCAGGAAACACTTTATCCCGGTCTTTAATGTGGTGAATCCAAATCTTTTAAAAACTCACACAAAAAGCATAAACGCTGCAAGACTAGACACAGGGACAATTTAAGCTAAATTATGTCTACATTAGCTTCAGAAATCACTTCACCCATCCATCCATCCATTTATCCCTCCATTCACCCAGTCATACATCCTTAACAAGCTCTTTATCTTCACAGGGGACTACTGAGAGCATCCTGAGCAGCTGCATCGCTGCATGGTTTGGGAACTGCCCCATCCCCGATCCACTGTCATGATCCTGCAGTGCATAGTGAGGGGAGCAGAGAAAATCATCAGAATCTCTATTACGTTCGTTACAGCACTTACACTACATGCTGCAAAGCCACAAGCAAAGTGGATGACCCCCACACAGCCCTCACACACGGCCTACACCTTCCTGCCGAAAAAGATACCGAAGCATTTGGGTCCACACGACCAGACTGTGTAACAGTTTCTTCCCCCAAGCCATCACACTTCTTAACATAAACATTCTTAATTCTTTGAACTGGCTGGTAAACACTGCATGAACTGGCTGCCAAGTATGACATGTTTACACTTATTACATTTATTATAATACAATATCTTGCTTAGCACTCTACTCACATTAGTACTTTGTACTGGTCAGCGCTGATCTTAACTGTGTCCTCAACTATTTGCTCTTTATAACATAAACAACTTAATAAACAACTTTATGTTGTTCTTTAGCTTCATTAATTTTTTTAAAGATATACATAGTCTCGTTTAGTGTTGTTTTATGTAACACGATCATCCAGGAGGAAATGTGTTTCATGTCACTTTGTACTGTCCCTATTTTATGTGGTCGAAATGACAGTAAACGCGCCTTTTTTTTACTTTTGACTTCATTCTTGTCAGGGCTATGGCTCATCCAAACCTTGGTAACACTGGGCACAACTTAACAACACAACTTGGATGAGATGCCATACACACGAACACCACACACACTCACAGTGAAACATTATAAAGAGCAAATCAGTTACCGGCATGTTTGTTTTTGGTGATGGCCCTCTTACAGAAACGCAAGATGCCACTTCAGATATGACTTGTTTAAAGCAAACCTATGTTCATGTTGCACTGTATAATAAATAAAGTGCAAATTTGGATATACTGGAGGTGTGATGCTGATCTTGATGACATCATCAAAGAGAGGGTTATTACCCATACAAACACAAAGCTCAGTTGTCATTAGACTTTCAGGCGCTCCCAACAAGGGGTCGCCACAGCGGACCAACTTGACACACAGGTTTTGGCCCTTTCTGGCGTAGTCCTCCCAATTTATCCAGCCTTGGGACTGGCACTGGATCTGGCGTTTGTACACACAGACTGTATGAACCTTGTGGGCTACAAAGCTCGGTAATATTGAATATCGGCGCAAGGCGTGTCCGACGGTGTCATGTCTGAAGTGTAAACCATGGAGACTATCTGCATCTATCTACAGTATCTATCTATCTATCTATCTATATATATATAAACCGGTGCATATGTAAATTCTGGTCTCCCAGTAGGAAAAGTAAGTAAGTAAATAAATAAATAAATGCTAAAACGAGAGAGAGAGAGAGAGAGAGAGAATCAAGTGCAGTTTCAGACATACTGGAGGTGTGATGCTGATATGTGTGTGTTTCTGAGAGAGAGAGAGAGAGAGAGAGCGCGCGCGTTGTGATTCTTCTGTTGCACAACGTTTGCTTTTCAACGCAGGGATTTATAGTCGGGGGAAAAAATCCCAGCAGCTGCTGCGCAAGAGAGAATTGGCGCCCCACCTGCTCGCCTATAAATAAGATTGCTTCCACTCGAACGCACACGGAGCGGAAAAACGGAGAAATAAAAGCGGACAAGAATCAACCTATTAAACTATTAGTTTGTTGAGAAGCGCTGTGTCTTTTTTTCCCCCATGAGGAACAGGAGCCACCTCCAAAACACAAGAAATACCAGTGGGCACGCGAACCAGCCCTCGCGTCGTGCTTTTCTCATTAAGAAAGATATCTTTAGGTCGTATTCACGACAATACAAGAGTGTGATAATACTACTCCATGACATTAATATGAGAACTATGAGGCGTTTAAACATTTTTGAGACTTTAATGGGTTTCGTGTTTGTGTGGTCCTGAAGACGTGTTTCCTAATCCTGTGTTGTTTCGGGGAACGACTGGACTTCCGGGGAAAGTTCGGCACAGCGCGTCGGGAAGCCGTGCCACGCACGCGCCACTCACAGAGCGGAAAACTTTCACAGCTCCTAGACACAATCACGCAGACGTTTAAGAGTTAATGTGAAGGAAACAAAAAATCACGACCTAACCACAGACAAGAGAACATTCGGACGCATACTGTAGATACACAGTGCGCCAACCAGATAACATACAGCCTATATGACCCATAGAGGTGCGCTGTGTGTGTGTGCGTGTATGTGTGCAGTGCCTACAGACTGATATTAGACAAAAAAGGTGTAAAGCTGATTATCTGGCAATGCGTGGGTTTCTCCTTATACTTATAAGAGCAATAAATCCATGCATGTATATAGCCGTGTTATACTGATATCAAGTCCTTATTAAGACATAATGAGATATTGGCATAAAATATCAACAACGATATTTGTCGATATAGTTATTGGCACCTGTTGGGCATCAGCATGCAATAATAATACTAATCAAGAATTCGTAATGCATGAGACATCACCATCGAGTCCTATTTCAATCATAAAATTATAAACACAAAAAATATACACACATAAGAACAATTATTCTTATATATATCTTTCCATCAAATAGTTTGGACGTGGAAGCAGGTGTCGACTAAGAAAGCAGTTTTGCAAGATAAATTTTTTTCATCCGATTATATCCATTATGTTATAATGATAGATCAAACCCGAATAATTCAAGAGAGGAGACAAAGCTGGTTCTAGCTCCCTTATCTCAATTCAGTCATATAAAAAGGGAACGCCGTGTGAAAATCTCTCACACACTCTCTCTCACACTCTCCCTCTGCGTGCGCGCACAGACACACACAGCGTTCACCCCTAATGAACGGAGCCAAAGGAACGCTGAACTTCGGAGCTGAGCTGAATATAGATGCGAGTTGAGTTTCGCTTGCGCTCAAAACAGCCTTATGTATTCTGACTCTCTTGCAAGTAACGATCAAAAAGCGCATGCACTCATCAAGTAAATGCACATGAAACAAATTGTGCAAAGAAAAAAAAGAAACATCAGTTTTCGTACTCAGTCTTTCTGCACAACCCACGTTTGAAACCAAAAAAGACGTGATAAAGAAATGCATGCTCACGCATGTCAATCTAAAAAATATAAATGCCATAACGCAACTGACAATCTGAGACATAAATCAAGGACGGCGGTCCAGATCCAGATCCAGATCCACCAGAAGAAAAAGAAGAGCGATGAGAAAAGCCTGGTTAATTCCGTGCACAGAAATGTGCATTACCTGGGAGGCGAGGAAGGCGACGAGGACGCGGGCTCCCAACTCCATGATCTCTAATCTCTCGGCACGTAATTCAGAAAGGCGCACAGCTCTGACCAGCTCTGCTCATAATGCCGGAGTGCAAGTGGCGCTGCGAAGAGTGAAGCCACGAAGCCTCGAGCCAACTTCCTTCCACACTACAAGTGCAGCCTCGCGCGCTGAGGCATTGGATAGAGGCGCCGGATTTGCGACCAATAGATTTCCAGGGGCGGATATCCTCCTGCACGCGCGGACACTGACACGCAAATATAAGCGTGCGGATTTAATGTGAGCTAGACTGAGGAAGGTTGCTCTGTGTATTATTGTATACACATGATTTATCGAAGCATGTATAATTTATTGGCATTAGCTTTTAATAAGCCTTCATACACTGTATGCAGCACTATGATGAATTGTGCTACTGCATTACAAGCATTCATTTACTGAAACAAAGAAGAATGCTAATATTTATTTTGGCATAATAACAAATCTAATTTTTTATTCATTCATTCATCTACAGTAAACACTCTATCCGAGCAGAGTTGTGGATCCCCTACAGAGATCACTGGCTGTGAGGCAGGAATACACCTTGGATAGGATGCCAGTTGTTTTTGCTCTTTCAGCTGCTCCCATGGAGGGGTCACCACAGCAGACCATCTGATCCACACACAAATTGGCACAGGTTTTACGGCTGATGCCTTTCCTGACGCATCCCTCCCATTTTATCTGGACTTGGGACTGGTACTGCATCCAGTGCCTGGGGTTTGGGAATTGAACCCGGGCCTTCCTCACTGCAAGCGGGAAACCTACCACTGAGCCGCCAATGCCCTTCGATGGGATGGCAGTCTGTCACACAAATTCACATAGTCACCAAGGTTCAGTAGCGGCTCTTTTCAGGTCTTTGTTGCATTGAATCCAGAGCATAACCAATAGCACTGGTTAGGAGGCAAGAATACATCCTTGATGGGATGCCAGACCATTGCAAAGCAGAATGGAGGCCCATTTACACACTCACAACAAAGCCAGTGTAGAGTAGCCTTTCCATCTACTGGTATGTTGTTGTTGTCAGAGGCATAGCTATAGAGCAGGCAAAACAAGCATTTGTTTGGGTCCCCAGTTTCTGAAGGCCCCTTGAGCATGACACTGTTGTTAGTCTCTCAGCTGCTCCCATCGAGAAGTTACCACAGTCCCAATGCCCCTCCTGACACAACCCTCTCATTATATCTGGGCTTGTGACTGGCACTGCATACAGTGGCTGGGGTTTGGGCATTGGGTGGGAATTGAACACAGACGAGAACCCTACCACTGAGCCACCAATGCCCTCCCTTGAGACATGACACTAAATCTATAAACATTTAAAATTTCAAAGTACAGAAACTCTTCAAAGCAACATCAAGAAGAAGAAGAACCACATAATAAAATCCTAATGCTTTCAGAGTGTTAACCTACTTTTGGCTCATCATACTCATAGTTTATTGTGTGATCTGGGTAATATAACTGCAATAAAGAGGGAAAAAATACAGAATGTCCCCACAGTCCAGAGAATCAACTCTATTTTTTGGGAGGAGGTAGAAATAGGAGAATCCAAAGGAAACATCATGTGAAACAGTAACCTGAGCTCCTGATCACACCAGGACCCTGGAGCTGTCAGTTGGCAATGCTATCCACTGCACCACAGTTTCACCCTATTCTCTTTGCTTTACATTACTGATCCATGATGGCAACTCAGGGGCATTTTCCTTTCTGGAAATGTTTAGCATTCCTGTTTCCTTAGGCTACCTAGTTTTGTAAAATCCTGTTGTGACATGCACATTACTCATAAACTTATTGAATTAAAAATAAAATAATGTCATTGTTATTAACTGACCACTGAGTTGTATCTGCTCATTAGTCCAGGAAAATGGTTAAAAGATATTTTGGTCTATTTCCCAATACAAAACAATAGATGTTTTCATTTCCTTTCCATTTCTTTTATCTCTATGTTTCAGAGAATATTAGAGTATTCCAGGTAGACTGAGGTCAGGATTCAGTTTCTGAAGTACCCACTGACTATGTACCCTCATGCTCTGTAGCGGTATCATGCTGAATAAACCTCTTTTTTAAGTTTTAGAGACAAACAATGACATTCTGATGGAGAATATTCTGATTTACTTGAGATTAGTCTGCCTTTGATTGCCTGCATTCCAGGCCTTGACAGTAAAAAAATAGTTGCAAATGTTATGCTTTCTCCACTATGATTGGAATGAAGTTTTGGTATTTGTATGTAGAGCAATGTAGTGAGCATGTAATTAGGTTCAAACATTGTAAACAATATTCAAGCAATTCCTAATGCAAGTGTTGGGCATCAGAATGGTCTTTAATAAATTTAATACAAGCAACTATGAAGAGCCTCAAAAGCCTTCCGAGTCAGGACACAGAAGTTTATATAAGCGGCAGCTGCACATAATTTATTTTCATTTTTGTGTCCTTTGTCAGTTTGATGTCTTTTCATTCCTTCTAAAGTGTAGCAGTGAATAAGTGGCGAAATTAGTTGTGTGTGCTGAATTAATTACATTCTTTCTATCTTTAATTTAACCTGTGGAGCTTTACCTGTCTTGTGCAATTATATCCACTTTTAAAACAATCTTTGCTACTGAAGCGCTTTGAAGTTATTTTAGGACTTGAACATAATTTCACAGTAAAATAAGGGTAGCAGAGTTAAATGTCAGACACTGGCTGCCCTCTTATTAAATGGTCATTATAACAGGTAAACAAACATATTGATTGTTTTAACTACTTTTTTAATAATACGATCAATGTTCAAGTCAAACTGGGACACACTGGGTTGTGCAAAATAACCTTAATTTCTCTATATAATTCCCTGCTACACTAATACATTTATCCCTGTGTTTCACTAGTGCTTGGATAGGTAGAAAGTTTTCTTAGGACACTATAGACATGGTCGGACTGCCTGCTTCACCACTGAAACTCTGGCCTCCCAGGAACTCCTAATGGCCCAAACATGTGGAAATGACAGCTTTCTCAATCACAAATCACAGAGTTCCTGTAATGTCCAATTCATGAATTCTTGTGTATACAGTTTGCACAGACAGATGGATTTTCATTGATCAGGCAGTCCACTCGCTGAGTGTTCAAAAGGAATGATTGCAGTGGGCCCTGAGCCACCTCGGCTGAGACTGTCATTCAGGGACATATGGCCTTCTTTAAAATGTTTGCACCATTCAAACATTTCACATCACTAAAGTGTTTTCTATTTTTAAATCTTCTGTAAATGTCAATCAGTTTTGTGCCTTCCTTTATAAGAAATTTCATCACATGTTCCGGTTTGACTTTGTATGTTGGTTAACAAGACTTCCTTTTCTAATATGACTTTATTTAGATGAAATTGAGGACTTTTGTTCTTCCAATTTTCTATATTGCACTTAGGGGAAACAGACAGTATCTGCCTCTTATTCTATTCTGCAAGTGCACAAAGCACAATTCATTGTCATAAAACAATTAATACTAACCTCACAGAAAACTTTTCACAAAATAAATCAGTAGAACATTCAAAAAACAAAAGGTGTCATGTTGTTCAAAGCCTACAGTATATGATGCTTAGAGAAGTAAAGTTTTCCTTGTTTCTAATTTTATATACTTATTTACAATCTTCTAATGATATACACAGCAGTTGAAATATGGAGAAAGGAAGAAGCAACTATTAATTATGGGACAATTTTGAAAGATATTATAGCCGTTGACAAAAGTTTTGAGACATCACTCCTGTGTCATGCCAACTTGTGAAGCATCCTGAGACCAGTCATGTGTGGGAGTGTCTCTCGGCCATGGGAATGGGATCACTCACAATTTTGCCTAAAAACACAGCCATAAATAAAGAATGGTACAAAAAAATCCTTTGAGAGCAAGTTCTCCCAACCATGTAAGAACAGTTTGGTGACAAACAATGCCTTTTCCAGCATGATGAAGCACCTTGCCATAAGGCAGAAGTGATAAAGTGACTCTGGAAACGAAACATGGCCAGTAAACTCGCCAGATCTTAATCCCATTGAGAACTTGTGGTCAATCCTTAAGAGGCTGGTGGACAAACAAAAACCCACAAATTATGACAAACTTCAAGCATTGATCATGCAAGAATAGGCTGGAATGTAGCCCAGAAATTGATTGACAGCATACCAGGGCAAATTTCAGAGCTTTTGAAAAAGAAGGGTCAACACTGCAAATATTGAAGCCTTTGACACTTATAAAATGGTTGTAATTATACTTCAGTATACAAAAGTAACATCTGACAAAAAGATCTAAAAACACTGAAGGAGCGCTCTTTGTGAAAATTAACAATTGTGTCAATCTCAAAACATTTGGCCACGACTGTGCATTAGAAACCTGAAGTCAATTGATGCAGATTTATCAATCTAATACTCCTTTTTTACCTAAATTTTACCCAAGAGGGGACTTAAATTGCAATTTATTTTATGCTACAAAGGATGATGGTGTGAGACATCTTAAAAATAAAATTCTTAACTTTAGTTGAGGATGACATGTGACCTCACTATTCACTTTAGCAGAAACATCAGTACATCTGTTCCTTTATGCAGTTATCCAATCAGCCAATCCAATAGCAGCAGTGCAATACATGCATTTACAGGCCAAGCACTTTAGTTAATGTTGACATACAAACTAGGAACAAAATGTGATCTCAGTGACTATAGTATAGTTTAAATATTAAAAATTTGTTTGGTTTCTTTGGATTTTCACAAAAACAGAACAGAATAGAATTTAAATATATTCTATTTAAAGAGACAAAAAGACAACATAAAGTGTACTTGTGCAAATGTGCAAACAGTAACAAGCAAGACACAATGCAATACACTGTGTGTATGTTGTGCCGACCAGTACACAGAACGGAACTGAGGTAGTGCAAATAAATTGTCCATGAGATGGTAAATGCAGCAAACATGTTGTGTTGTAAGAGCAGCAAAGAACAAGTTCTTGTGCAAATAGCTGCAGTAAATATCATTCAAAAAAACAATTGTTCAGGTTTGTGTGCAAAATTTCTAGATGGTCTTCATCTGTGTGTGTGTGTGTGTGTGTGTGTGTGTGTGTGTGTGTGGCTTGTGGCTTGTGGGAAGAAACTGTTACACAGTTAGGATATGAGGGCCCTTTTTCAGGAATGGTTTGGTACCTTTTTCCAGATGGCAGGAGGGCGAAGAGTGTGTGCGAGGAGTGTGTAAAATGCTGGTGGCTTTGAGGATGCAGCGTGTGGTTTAGATGTCCATTATAGAATACCACAGAACAAGAGGAAGAGAGAGTGAGATAAAGCTGTGCAATTTTTCCCTTTTTATTTTTGCTGGTTGCCGAGCATTTATTATTAAGTATCTTACATGATCCAGATTTAAAAGGAATATCTATTTTTGAAGGAGAAATTAAGATTGATCAACTATCTGATAGCATTATGTTATTTTTAAAAGATAAAACCAACATTTTCAACTCCTGGCTTCAAAGGGATCTGAGCTTGGTTGTTAGAGTCCTCATGTCCAAAGTGGATGGAATTTCCCATTTTGTTTACAGCCCACACTTAAATCCATATACACTAACATTCAAAAGTTTGGGGTCACTTTCTAACTCCATGATGGTTCCTGATTTTTATTTCTTTCTACATTGTAAAGGAATG
>JAQMYJ010000038.1:12563548-12587186 GCA_030014305.1 Clarias laeviceps
ATTTGGCGTGTTTGATACACACATGCTTCACAACCGGCAACATGACAAGATGTTCCCATAGCGTTTTCACGCAGCATTTGGGCATGAGGTGGGATACACCCCGGACAGGGGCATTTCTGTAAACCTAATCAACCTAATGTAAACCTAATCAATGATGCGAGGTGCGAGACCACAGGGCTAACACTGCACTAACACTAACACTGTCTTAAGTTGATTCCACTTAAACAAATATTTTATTTTTTACTGTCAACCATAATTAAATTAAATTAAATTATTTGAGGCAATCATTTGTTTTAAATGGTTGAAAGACAATCAACATACCCATGTTTAATGATCTCTCACAATGTTTTAATTGTCCTCAGTGAGTCATATTCCTGTGTTGTTATTATAGAAATTATAACTTTGAAAAATTACATTAATATAAAACTAGTACTGTATATGTCTTGCAGCCAGAACCACAGTCAGAGCTACTGTCTGACAAATTTAGAATTGAGAATTCAACAGCACTGTGTTATAATGAATTCTGGAAGTTAACAAGCCCCCTTCATGCACAGCTCTGGTACCATGGTACCATCACCTGGAGTGAGGTTGCAGTCAAATGCCTCATAGATTGGAGGAGCTGCTTACTCCAAATCATCAGGGCATACTGTAATTAGTGACTCAACACAGGACATAAAATATTTACATAACATACTTGCGATTAATCATATTTTCACAAAGGCACCTAATAATGAGAAAGGATTAAGAGGGAAATGCATTGAAGAAGACTGATTTATATATATTGTATAAATTTTTTTCAGGTATGTTTTAAGTTCTTTTGTATTTTAGTTTTACCTCCTGTTTAATATATTGACTACATATGTAAATTTTCACAATAAATTTAAAGTCATTGTGCTGAAATCCTTAATTGCTTTTATGTAATGTAAAAAAAAAAGAAAGTCACAAACTCTAATAGTTTGTTTGACCACCTTTTGCTTTGATTACAGAATGCATTCAAGTTGGCATCATTTTGATATGCCCAGAATCACATTGATTTCTCTCCTAGATGTTTTATTGATGGGAGAGTCAGACTGCTGTAAAGTCTTCTCCAGCACATCCCAAAGACTCTCAATGGGGTTATAATCTGGACTCTGTGGTGGTAAATCCATGCGTGAAAATGATGTCTCATGTTCCACGAACCACTTTATCACAGTTTAAGCCAGATGAATCCTGGCATTGTTTTCTTGGAATATGCTCATGACATTAGGGAAGAAAAAATCCATTGATGAAAAATGCTGATCATTCAGTGTACTCAGGTAGGCAGCTGACCTAAATTTTTGGGAACATAACACTGCTGAACCTAGACCTGGCCAACAAAAGCAACCCCAGATTGTAACCCTGCCCCCACAGTCTTGTACCTGTTTTATCATAAAGTTTCGAGATTCGCACGCAACAGATCCGGTCGCTTTCACCATACACCCTCCCTCAGATGTTTTAAAACCTGCCAATAGAATTCGCTATTGATGGTCTGACTCCTAGGGACAAATTCTCAATGCACAATGCTGCGAATGTCAAAAAAGATGATGAGCATGCACTTTGCCGCGGACCTGCCTCACCTTTTTCAGCTGTAGTGATGATGGGCTCTTCTACTAAGATGCTTTGTCTCAGGGTTGTAGCTATACACCCAGGTTTCATGACCGTAATGATCATCGACATGAATGACGGATAATCCACGGCACACTGACGGAGTTCTTTGCAGACTTGATGTTCCTTCTGCTCATGGGTCAGCAGCCTGGGGACAAACTTAGCAGCAACACGGCCCATGTTTAAATCACACGTGCAGAGTGCCTGGACTGTTCCTTATGACACACCAACAATTGATGCAATGTTGTGGATTGTTCTCTGCCCAGTTTAACGCAGAATTTCACGTTCAATCTTTGTTCTAATTTGCTATGCATGATCAAAAATAGCAATATGGTAAAGAACATGGTCAGAATAGTACAATGTCTTTTGGCACACTGACTTATAAATGTCAGTGCTCCCTGCGACTGTGCTGCCATCTGTTGCAGTGTTACAAAGATAGTCTTCAAACTTTTCAATACCTTGTATGCTAGGCACTAGTCATAAAGGGTACATCACTACACCTCTCTTCTTAACCTGATGTGCCCATCACTTTGGTAAATCTGGAGTCATCAGAGCACAGGATCCTTTTCCAATGCTCCACAGTCCATTCTTTATGTTTCCTAGTAAACTGAAGAGGAGCAGTAGAAGTAGAGTCATAGTATTGTAGTTGCCTGACTGATAAGGTTTTCTTAAGGCTACACCACAGCTGTTTGGTCCCAATCCCTTGAGTTATATTTGCATTGTATGTCTGGAAATGCTCTTACTTTTTTATATTAATCAAAGCCATGAGTGTTTGTTTTAATCAAACATTTAACCACCGTTTACAATAATACAAAATCTTTTTATGACCACATTTCTTCCTTAAAGATGATGGTTCACCACTATCCATCCAAGTTTTAATAATGCGTTGTACAGTTCTTAACCCGATTTTAATAGTTTTATCAATCTCCTTGGTTGTTTTCTTTGCTTGATGCAGGCCAATAATTTGATCCTTCTGAAACAGAGTAACATTTTTGCCACAACCACAGGATATGACTTCTGACATAGTTGTTTAAAAAACTCATCAATCACTACATCACTGCATATTAATTATCATATTATCACAATTTCATATTAATCACTCCAGTAATGTCCAATAAAAGGCTCTTAACTATTTGCTTAGATAAATCCTGATGATTTTTTTTTGACTGGGCAGTGTATGTTGTAAATGTTACACCTTTACATATTAACATACTTTAAACGAAAACTCTTCAACGTACACTTGGCACATTTATTAATTTAAAAGCCAAGTTACACTGTTAAGATAATTATTAAATTTTCTAAAATGGTGCTTATCTTTTTTGAGTATTTTTAAAAATGTAGACAGCAAGACACAAATAGATAAATCTCTGGCTTTTGTGGTGGAAATCTTTCCATAATTTATACAGGTTTACAGGTTTTTAACTCAGGCAGAAACATATATTGTTAAATCTTCTTTGTCTTTAATGCAGCCTCATAAGATTCAGCCATGGTTCAAAGTTCGTGTTCATTGTCTGTATAACAAGCAAGTGGAGTAGGATGGAACAAAAGAAAAAGCTTATGTTAAATGAAAATGCACAAAAAGCTTAAGCACAATCAGTCTTTTTTAAATGAGTCAAATCAATAATTTAGAGAAGAGAGAAGTGAAACACACTTGGCATTCTGCACATATTTACACCCAGGAATAACACAGGGCTGTTCATTTTATCTGCCACACTGACAACAATATGGTTATCGTTATGCTTCTATATAGAAGCCTGGTAAATATATAGTTTTATGTAACTTGCCTCAACACCAGCATAAATGTATGTTTTCTCTCTTATCTTTCCTGGGCAGTTATATGTATAAATGGACTAATAGATCAAAAGATATTAATATACAGGTTCATTTTTGTCATGTACTGTACATTGGATTATTTGCTGTTTTTGTTGGATTATTTTCACCTGGAGCACTAAGAGCAGTTTTTTGGTATTTTGGTCCATCTACATGCCATCTGTCACATCTACCCACATACTACCCACCCTGAAGATATTCATTGTTTTTGAGTTGAGTTGCCAGCTTGATGCCCGATTGTCATTCAAATACTACGGGCAGTTTTGGGAATGCCAGTTAGCCTAAACTGCTTGTCTTTGGACTGTGGGAGAAAACCCACCAAGAAAGGGAAGAATATGCTAACTTCATGCACAACACCGGCTCTGGAGGTACAAGGCAACAATATTAACCACTAAGTAACCGTGCCGCCAGGAGCACTATTACCTGTTAATTAAAAAATAATGATTACATGTCATCAATAATGATTGAAGATTATTTGCTCTGTTATGCTTTTTCCAAGAAAAAACTATATGTTTGGAGGAGAAATTAATAGTAGATAGATGTTCCACATACTGTGCACTCTATAAATTGTCTATAAATTAATTACATTGGGATGGATTACAGGACAACCAACAAACAGAAGTGAAGACAATCACTTGACATGGGGTTCATATTTTAGGAGTAGCAGTAAAAGGAAAATGGAATAGAATTAAGGGCTTAATTACCAGATCAAAACAGACATTATTTTATTTTTAAGTGAACTAAATGCATATTCAGCTCTTGGGCAGATGTCTAATGTCTAATAGAGTTGAGGGAGTACTAAGTTTAGAAAAAGCTCAGTCATGCCCATTAGCACATTTATGCTTCCAGATTAATCTTTTCTTTGCATAAACACCAGACTATCATGGGATAGAGGTCATGGCTTTAATTGTGTGTGTGTGTGTGTGTGTGTGTGTGTGTGTGTGTGTGTGTGTGTGTGTGTGTCAAATCCTCCTTCACATAACCAGTCTTGAAATCTGGATTTCTACTAGTCAGCCCTCAATATGTCACAATACAATAGTATACCTTAAAAGAAATGTCAATCCATTTACCTTTTTCTGTGAAAATGTGGCAGCATTTTTTATTTGATTTTTGAACATTGATTCATTAACCTTTGAAAAACCCTCTCAAAAACAGTAAAAAAAAAAAAAAAACATTCCAAGAAGGCACATTTGACTGTGGTCTTGAAGATGAGGTTATCGTGTCCCAGTTGCTCCTGAGTAGCATCTCATCTCACTTCGGCTAGAAGTGTAGACTTTTGGTCTTCATATATAGCAACCAGAGACATGTCCATAATCACTGCTGTTGATAATCTTGATACTGTGTTTTAATTATAGAATTTATTTTTCTGTAATCTGCATCTCTGCTATGTACTGTATGTCCTGTATACAGTCCTGCTGAGTGGAAATAAATAAATGTGTTTAAATGTTTAAGTGGGGACCAAATCCAATTGAATTGCTTCAAGGATAGGAATACTGTATCTGTATATCTTGATCTTGTTGGGCTGTTTTCTTTTCTATCTATTTATTTATTTATTTATTTATTCATAAAATGCTAAAGTGTTTCCTTTCAGATTTGAATATTAGGTTTCGGTTTAGTTGATAGTAAGTCAAAGATGTGTGTGTGTGAGAGTGTGCGTGTATTGTTGTTCTTGTTCTTGTTGGTTTTATTTTTTGCAGTAAACAACCCTGAGCAGTATTATTTTGTCCCTCAAAAGACAGCACAAGCTCTCCTCATCTACTTACTTCTTTCCAAGAGACCATTACTTGATCAATGACCTTCTCTTTTTAAAGCAATTCTTCATAACACATAAATCTGTTTGTTTCCATGTAAGCTGCTTGTTGATCATTTGGGGATTTTTAGACTACAATCATAAACCAATAAACGGGTGGAACTTGTGTCTCGCAGGAGCTAGAACATGCACTCAGTGAACCAGAACCAAACAAATAAATTGCATCATTTATCTGCTTGTTCAGCAATTATTAAAACTGATTAAATAAATTTTCCAAAGCAAAAAAAACGATAAGCACACAAGCATGTGCAGGGAACACAGTGTATAGTTAAGAGGAAAAAAAAAACAGCTTCAGGTTTCCTTGTACCAAACCACCCTTCACAGTTCATCAATGTTAAGATATTCATGTTTATAATACCCTGCTGAGAATTCTAGCAATTTATCAAATTAAAATATTGTACAATTACTCATTAGGAACCACAGACTCCTCATTTGCATGCTTTTAAGGTGCCTTTGACAATTAAGTGTTCCTAAAAATGCAGCATCAAGCAGCAACCACTGGGTGGTGATGAAGATTCCTGCTGCACTGGAAGAGAGCCGTCTGGAGAGACAACGTCACTCACTGGCCAAGCTCTGTCCTTGGTAGCAAACATGTGATGTGCTGCCAGAGGCAAAGGCAGACCAGGGAAAACTCTTGAGCGTTGTGCTTATTCGAGGAGATTGATGGCCCCTGCATCGAATGCTTTATTACACTTGCATCCACTTTATTACTTTCCTCCATCTCATTCTGGACAACACACATATATTTTCTGCCTCTAAGTGTCTCTAATTTTCCTCTCCATCTTCAATTTTTTTATGAGTAAAAAATTCTTGCAAAAAAAAAGAGATGGGCTGTTGTCAGGATCATAAAAGAGGGATATTTGATGACAAGAGCATGATTGAGGTCTAGCTGACCTTGTTACTGTGTATAACACAAAGCTTGAGTACCACACTTATAGGGTGCTGTAATTGGAGGTTAGCAAGGCATGTAAATCTTTTCTAAATGGTACAAGCATCAATATTTGAATGTTTACACCAGGGGGCACTTAATGCCTTGGTATGAGACAACATACAGTACATAAGGTACAGTAATTTACCAGCGTATGTAGTCTGAGCTAAAAGCTATAGCTACATGAAATTCCTCCCATAAGCTGTCATTTAGACAAATGCCAAAAGAGTATGATAAATATAGAGATGGAGTTTTATTCTAGTCTGCAATCTACAGTCTTTTTTAAATCACCGACCACTTGCTCGATAATGTGGTTGATATTAAGTATATGCATTCTCCATAGTCTGACCTTTACAGATACAAGAAAGATCAGAAAAGGGACAAAATTGCTTCAGATTATTGCAGTTGCAAATGTCTGAAATAAAGTTGATGAAGGGGTTTAGATCCTATGTAGAGTGAAAGGCTTTCAATTCAGAATCTGGTGCACATGCTATGTTGACAGTATGAAATGATTTGCAAACCATTTAAAGCTGTTAGTCTATGAAGGTAACCCTACAGCTGAAATTGAAAGAAAATCATTAGTTTCTGATGAAATAATGACCACAGTTATTTAAAGTAAAAATGTGCAGGTTAAAAAAAAAAAAAATCATGTGACCATTAAATGATAACTTTCACACACACATCTACAGCACAAGTGCAAAAGCTCTGAACATGTTCATGGAAAACATTATTTACAGGCCGTGATTCAATAGTGGGCAGTTTGAACAGATGGCTTTGTATCCAAAGAGCTCCAGACCATGTCCTGATTGCCATAAACTATTGTTATAGCCAAGGATAAATTATACTCATAGCAATAAAACTCTCTTATTAGCTTTGATAAATTAGTCCACTCGGCATTAATTAAACCTTTACACAATAAGCCTCTGGGACTGTAGCACTAATATTATCTTTACTGAGTATCAGTCAATCATATACAAACACAGACATCCAAAAGCACACATTTGCTGTACCTTGCTGTCATTTTCCCTCCAATCAAATGTGCGATAGCAGGCGCTAACTGTGTGCAATCAACACTAATCTTTTTTACCCCCCTAATTGTAATACTTATGGAGCCATTCCAATGAACACTTATAGTCATCTAAGTGGTTTCAATTTCAGATATGCTGGATATGTTTTGTATTTACCAGTAACTGTCATTCTAAAAGATGGAGCTAAAAGATGGAGCTGAAAGATGAAATCTGGAAGTCTGAAATCTAGGAAGTCTCCCTGTTATTCCTTAGAATATCTCTTTTGCTCTAAATGATATGTAAAAAACTAAACTGACGATCGAACCAGAACAGATAAATGAATGCATACATGCATACATGCATAGCATGGTACACCTTGAAACTTATTGTAAGGACGAGGATATCGCGTGGGGCAGAGCCGTTAAAAAAAATATTGCACTGTGTATTATCAGAACGGCAGCTCTACAGGGGGCAACCCCGTGTTGTTCGGAACAGGCAGAGACGCGGCCACCTAGACGCGTGGTTGCCAGGCAACGGTGTGTCTATTTAAGGGCCCTGGTAGCACCGGTGCATCATCAGGTAGCACCGGTAAGGTATCAGGGCCAAAAACAAAGCGTGCATCAAAGATAAAGGCGTGAGAAATAGAGAGAGAAAGCGGCACGCCATCTGTCTCGAGGAGACAGCGGAGCTCTGTTGGTTTTTTGTTTTCAGTCTTCTTTAGTTTTCTTTTTAGTTTCCTAATTAATAATCCCACGCTATCTCCAAACAGGAAAGTCTTCCCGCATGTGTGTCATAAGCACTCTCACACACTCCCCCTCAGAAGCCCTGCATAAGGGCTCTTATAAATATTTTTACATCCCGTGGTGCGGCTTTTGTAACCCGCACCATGTAACACTTTTGTGTCGCCCCTCCCCTTTCCATGTTTCACTATCACACAACAGCTAACACCTGGGAAGGGTCAAGGCTAACACATGCTTTCTCTGAGACATGCAAAGGCAAATGACTGCATTTTTTGAACAGCTTTTAGAGCAGAAAACAGTAAGCACAGCAAGCTGTGAAAAAGCTATCTACCTTCTTCAGCATACCTGATTTTACAGGCACCTTCACTCTGTGCCACATATAGATATGACATTGTCAAGGTTTGATCTACTGACAATAGGGCATGCAATAGTTGTCTTTTATGAATTTTTGACCATTACTCTGAAGAATTTGAGGTATTTTACTAAAGAGTTTCTTTTCTAAACAGTATGTAAATATACAGTACTGGGTATGTACAATAAATTCTTAAGCCTTTAAACGGGACATAAGTCGGAAAATTAAGTAAATTTCCAAGCACATTAAACCTGTCAAAATATATGAATAAACAGCACAATGTAATTTTTCAGCCTTTTGTTCCAGTGTTGTTTTTACTCAGCTATTATTCATTGCTTCCACCTGGGTCTGATAAATGGATGTGGTTTTCTTACTAAGAAAGAAGATGAATTGAGAAGAGGGCAGAAAAGAGGGCAGAGGTTTTGTGAATGGTTTTATGTTAGCCTTCAATATATCCGCACCACTAATTGTTGTAATTAGAGTTTTTCTTCTTCTTCTTCTTCTTCTTTTTTTTTTTTAATGTGCCTATGAGTCAAATCCAGGTCATTTCAAAGTCCATTTCAGTTTTGATTTTTAAATTCACCAGAATGGTTCATTTAGTAAAAGTGCTTACCATTGACGCTTCATATAGCATGAAAATGAATTCATTTTATATCTTGCATTTCCTAGCACTATTATAGCATTATTATTCATGCTTTTTATGCAGCATGATCTCTAAATGAGATAATGAGAACTCTAAAACATTTTACATTGATTCATTTGATTTGGCAAACACTTTTCTGTTCAATTCATTTTTATTTGGGTATTGGTTTTTTTCCCCCTTACCTTTAAAGGATTGTGCACAATGTTAAACATCATACAGCAGTCAGTTCCGTCTGTAATCTGATTGGACGAGAGTATAACAGCACTGGGATGTTTAACTATATGTATCATTCCGTGTCACAGGTGCTTTAATTGTTAATTACCCTAACTGTTGGTCGCCAGCATGGGTGGAAGTAGGTTGGTATGGTCTCAGCAGTACTGAGGAGAAAAGAGCTACATTCAAAACTGGTCTCAAAAGCACTTACAGCAAGAAAACACATTTGATAACGTTATGTCATCTTAAACAACACTTCGTTTCTTTGTGTTTCACAGTTGCTTCTAAGTCGTTCCAAATTGCCACCATCTTAATTCATTTACATCTAAGAAGAGCTACAAAGCTAATTAGCTTCTAACACAAGGAATCGCAACTCCCTCTCTAACCCCTGATCAAGGGCACTACTTGGTGTGTGGAACAAAGGACTGTACACCCTACATAATGCACTCGCTTACCATTTAACGCTATTTGGTATTCAACCCAGAAGATAAGTAAACTAAGTGGAATAAGTGGAAATATAAAGTAAATAAAGTATAAATATAAAGTTTCTCAGGACTGTCCAACACCTCAATGGTATATATGCTACTTTTCCTCACCTTTTGGCTTCATAGTCTGGATAAGAATTTAAAAGTACTTTCACTTCTGTTAATTACACTAACTCTCGGGCACTAGCGGTCGGTTGCCAGCTCAATGCTAGTCCCACCAGTCACAGAAAGATCTGTGTTGGCGAAGCAAAATAAATGGTTAAACAAACAAATCATAATCCACTGATAATAGCAGATCCACAGATAATAATGGCAGTTTTATACTGTTGTATAAAAGCAATATCACTCTTTAGGTCATGCTATTTTACGGCATGTTAGCAAGTTGTGATATATTCAGTGCTAGGGGTGCCTTCTGCTGCACCATGCTGATGTTTAGTACAACAGCACTCCATCTGGTGTGATATTGTTTAATGAACATGTAACTATTTGGTTGTATTCTGCTGGAGTTACATTAAAGCTAATATATTTTAACATGGGACACTGTAACATAGCATTTTTAGAGTAAGACTCAAATGGAACGTTCATCTGGGTACAGGATGTGTACTACAGTATGTAGATAAGTGCTAAGGGTGTTGAAGAAAATTAGTGCAAACATTGAAGTAATTTCTGATTTTAATAGCTCACTATCTCAATATCTCACTTATATCACTCTATACTGCTTTATCCTGTATACAGAAAATATGACTGAATTGTGCATCAAATGAGAGATAGTGGTCAATAAACACACCATGGCGTTTTACCAAAAGATTGAAAGGACATCCATGTCCTTAAGCATTAAGCTTGCTTCTAGCTACCTGTGGTTCTTGTAGAACCTTGTGTCTCATCAGAATTAGGAGGTTGCTCAGCATCTAGTGTCTTTTACACATTTCTCAACTGTATTAAATTGATGTTGCTCATCTCCTAAAACACTCCTAAAGTCATCAACATAACAGTGAAAGCTAAGACCATATTTAATATTCATATGTAGCTTATTTACAGCTCTGGAAAAACAATGAGACAATTGCAAAATGATCAGTTTCACCAGTTTGCTGATGGTTGATGATAAGTTTTGTGTTAATGTTCTGGTGTGTTTGTTACAGCTAAAAGCAGAGAGCTTAGTACAGAGCCTTATTGTACACCACATTTTATTTTAGTCTGCATTTACATCAATAAATTGGTAATGATACATTTATCACTTTAATCAGTGCCATTGTAGTAATTTGATGAAGCCATTTTTGCTAAAATATTCTATAGAACTTCTACAGAACTTTTTAGACTTCAGTGGGGCTTTATACAACCTTTGCTCCAAGTTGTATGTTCCATAGAAAAGTTTTCAGTTTTTCTACAGAATTCTGGCTTATTTCTCTCAGACTCTAGAAGGATGTGCATATTCTGTTTTATTTCTTTTACTTTATAGAACATTTCCTCCTTTTAGATGAAATCCCATCAGTGTTGAATGTTAATATTTCTACATTACTATAAAAAAAAATCCACAAGGTACCCAAGAGTTCATCTTGTCCTTGTCAATAATTTTAAATTTGTTGCTCAGTTTTTGATGAATTATCGATTCACTTAAACCCCATACTGTGCAACATACAGTACAGTATTATTACAGGTGCTGGCAGGAAGCCATTCATAGCTTTGAAAGATCTGACTACAAACACGTATAAGGTAATTGGCAGGAATACTACAGCAGTTTGTTTAATCAAGTTCTTTTACATCCATGCTATTATGCTATGCTAAAAATATTTACAAAGTCATGGCTGCTACTGATGGTATGCTTTTGTTTGTTGTGCTGGTCTTCTTCTCTTTGCGTCAGTATTACATAAGATTTAAAAAATGTTTGTTATTTATTACTGCATACTATGTTGAATTAGCAGCACCAATGCTCAGAAAGATATCCTTAGAGGCAAAATAACAGTTTAATCTAACTCTGTTTACGTAAAAGTTTTGGAAAGGTCTGTTTAAGGTGCACATGATCATTATACTGTACCAGGTGCTACAGTAGTTTTTTCTTTAGTTAGTACTTTTAAGTGGAGCGATGTTATCTAAAATGTAGAGGTACATTGACTTCAAGGTTTTAGTTATCTGACTGAGTGCCATATGGTCAGACAGTGGGAGATTTTCAATAAAACTGTTTACAGTGGTTCGCGTGATTATGCATTTGATGCAGTAGCATTGGAAAGTGCATATATTATAACTTAAAAACATTTTGAATGAGATGAGGTAATGATCGAAACCAACTTCAGACTGGGGCAGTGTGACCATATTTGATATTTGAACATGTTAGTATTAAATGAAGAAAGCGTCAACCATAAAGGATGGTTACTGTTATGTTTTGATTAAGGCATGGCTTATTAGCTCCTATATGAATAATAAGTTTCCAAAAGCTATACTTTTCTAAGACTCTGACAAGTAATACCACATCCAAGACCTTGTCTCCCAGTGTACTGTACCTACAGTAACTAATGCTCCTGATGCCCCTATAATAGTGTCTCTTATAGACATAGTACCTTCAAAAGGCTTCCCAGCTGGTGCCTCACTGAGGAGGGCAAACCTGTCTGATATGTGAGTTGAAGGTGCTCAGGAGCTCAGGTGCTTCTGAGCCTTAGTATTAGCTTTGTAATTATTTCACTGAGCCATGACCCATTCGCCCCACTGAGAGGGCTCTAATACCAGAGTTAGGTGTTCACTATCTCTTCCTAATGTGCCCAAAGTTTCCCCTATCAAAACTATAATGCTTTCACTCTCATGAGCCCCCTCTAGCATCTGGATGTACACATCGAATACTACTGGTGTTCGTAATCAGAAAGCTAACTAATATGCACTCATCAAAAGAAAAAAGCTACTACTAACAATAAGGAAAGAATGGCTGAACATCCTGACTTGAAATACTGAAGCTGAATGTTTAAGAGATAAAGAGACTTTATTGTCATTGTAGTGATAGAACAAAATTTGTTTGGTATCTCTCAGAGACCAGCAACGGTAAGAAATGTAAGAATAAACAAAAGAATAAACAAAAGATTTGCACTAAAATATAATAAATATAATATATACAATGGAATGTATGGGAAGTGGGACCTGGAAATGGCACTGTAAATGTTAAACATGTTTTGGTTGAAGCTTACTGGAGATGTTTTAAGCATATATAATAAGTGTAGCCTCTGCTTAATGTCCTTAGGAAAAAACATTCTTATAAAATGATAGTTTTATGATAAAACCGATGATATATTTTTAATGCAAAGAGACAGGACACACTCCAAGCATCTAGCTAAATAGATGACAGTTAGGAGACTTGCATAAAGGGCCTCCTGTGGCAGCCCTGGGATGTAAATCTTCAGTATAAAAGTGCTCTGCATCTCCTCTGATGCACATCCTCTCAGAGCTTCACTTTGAATATGTTATCTCTGAGGTCACACATCATGTTAGCTGGTTACGAAGGCTGATTAGTGCCAACAGTGCAGGAAAACTACAGCTATGTGTGTAAGTTATACTTGATAATTTGTCTGTTAAATCTTGTTGCAGTGGCTTACTTCTCACTACTGGCAAAGCCTTTTTTTTTCTTGAGCAAAAATATTTCTTAAAATTAAATTTTAATAGAAGGACTACCATAAGTGTTTTGAATAAAGACTATGGATCTAAGGAGCTTACTCTGCAGTAAATAAAGCATTGCATTTTAAAATCTAATAAAATGTTCTGGTTTATAAAGATAGGTTTATAGTATTTGTAGAATACAACAATTTGATTAATGTATTATTTATTAATACATTAAACATTTTAATCATCAGCAAACCACTGTAAAAGCCAATACGGAAATGTAATATATGGACAAATATGAATTTCTGATATGTATAATATATTGAGATATAAGAATTAGATTATTTAATACAGGAAATATACAGTGTATATACAGTGCTGGTCATAATTATTGGCACCCCTGGTTAAGAGGTGTTCTTAGGCTTCTAAAAAAATAAAAAATTTTAAATTGTAAATAAACATTTTTTTATTTTTATTTAAACAATATAGAACCACAACGCAAAAATCAAAGAGAAAAATCCAACCAATTATTCAGTGGAAAAAAAAATCACATTAAGAATTTTTTAAAGAAATCATGGTGCCCAGAATTATTGGCACCCCTGATGTTAATACTTCATACAACTCCAAGACAGCACTTAATCTCCTTCTATAACATTTCACAAGACTGGAGAATACAGATAGAGGCATCTGTGGTTTTTGCATCTGCAAACCATTCCTCTTTGCACAATCTTTCTAGATCATCCAGAGTCCTGGGTCCTCTCTCATGCACTCTCTGCTTCAGTTCACCCTACAGGTTTTCAATTGGGTTGAGGTCTGGGGACTGAGATGGCCATGACAGGAGCATGATTTTGTGTTTGCCGAACCATTTTTGTGTAGATTTCACCACACATTTTGAGTCATTATCTTTCTAAAAGACCCAGTGACGACCCATCTTCAGCTTTCTGACAGAGGCCTTCAGGTTTTGATTTAAACGGTCCTGTTATTTCAGAGAGTTCATGGTGCCATGCACCCTAACAAGGTTCCCAGGGCCTTTGGAAGAGAAACGTGCCCACAGCATCACAGATCCTCCTCCATACTTCACAGTGGGCATGTGGTGCTTTTCCGAATATTCATCTTTTGTTTTACGCCAGACCCAGACAGTGTTTGTTGCCAAAAAGCTCTAGCTTAGTCTCATCTGACCACAGCACACGGTCCCAGCTGAAGTCCCAGCAAACTTTATGTTTGTGATTGTAGGTGAGAAAAGGTGTTTTTCTTGCATGCCTCCCAAACAGCTTGTTGTCATGTAGATCGTGTCTGATGGTTGTTATGGAGACTATGTGACCCCAAGATGCCTCTTTTTGATGCAGTTCTCTAACAGCAAGCTTTGGAGATTTTTTAACTACTCTTACCTTCCTCCTCACTGTGCGGGGTGTCAAGATGAACATGGGTCCTCGTCCAGCCTTGTTTGTCACTGTTTCAGTTGTTTTAAATTTCTTAATGATTCCTCTGACTGTAGATATGGGCGAGTGAGTTTAGGCGAGTGGCTATTTTCTTGTAGCCATTTGCCTGACTTATGAAGGTCGACACACATCTGCCTTACTTGAATGGGGTGTTCTCTTGTCTTGTTGAATAGTGGATAAGAGAAATGGGCCTCTGTGTCACATCAAACAGGCAAACAGGAAGTCATGAATTATTAATTGAAAGTTTCTAGATACTCTGATCAACTTTATAAATTACAGTAAAAATGAAAAAAATGCTCCAGTTACATTTATTTTATCGGAATTGTTGGGGTGCCAATAGATTTTTCTAAAATTTTCAGTGTGAGATTATGCTTCTGCAACAAAAAAATTAATTTATTAAAAGCCTAAGAACACATCGTAACCAGGGGTGCCAATAACTATGACCAACACTGTATATAAAATGTATCTGGTTAAAAGTTCTTTAGTGATATGTAATCAAAATATGTTATTTATAGGTACATTCACAGTATGGGTACATATAATTTTGACATTGCATGGAATTGTATGTTTTCCCCACGCTTGATGGGTTCCCCCCAGGTACGCTGGTTTCCCCATGGTCCAAAGACGTTCAGAGTAGATTAATTGGCTTTACCAGTTCACTCGTATTGTGTGACGGAGTGTCTGTGTGTGCCCTACGATGGATTGCCATTATGTCAAGAGTATACACTATCTCATGTTACATCCCAGATAGCACACACACGTCGCAGAGACGTCTATGCGATGTCGTTTTTTTTGTAATGCTTTATACCCCTATCTCACCTATGCAGTTTCACGCGGTGGCCATAAGTACGGTTTATCATGATTCACCGTGAGTTTTTGGCGCTGTGAGTACGTTCCCATGTTTCCATGCAAAGGAAATTTTTTTTTGCCGGTCCTCGCGGAAGTTTGCGAACCTTGCAGATCTTCGCGGAACGTCAGCGGAGCGTCGGCGGGCAATTGCGGCAGCTCACGGTGCCCGACACCGCATCTCAACGTGAGTCAAACCGCATAGGTGAGATAGGGTAGGGGTAGCTTCCGCATGTTAAACATGTTTAATTTTTTCGCGTGGTAAGATGGAAACGTATTCACGGCACCAAAACTCGCGCTGAATCATGATGAACCGTACTAACGGCCACCGCGTGAAACCGCGTAGGTGAGATAGGGGTATTAACCTCTACTCTGTCATCTCATCGTATTCATTCCAGGGACAGTTTGAGAAACACACTTAGGAAAGTAATCACTTTATATAAGATATATCTTAAGAGTCTTCTTAGCGCGCTAAGAGTGTGCGTTATCGGAAACCGGGCCCTGGTCTTTCAGTATATTCAGGTTGTCAGCTGAAGTTTTTTTTTTTTGGGGCACATAAGATTGCTAAGCCTAGACGTGATCAACAGAAGCAAACCCCAGATCGTAATACTGCCCCTACAGGCTTGTACAGTAGGCCGTAGGCATGATTGGTGGATCAATTTATCTGCCACCCTTCTTACCCTGATGTGCCAATCACTCTGGAACAGGGTAAATCTGGACTCTTTAGACCACATAATCTTTTCCAACACACCACAGTCTGTTCTTAATGCCTCCTAGCATATTTGAAGCCTTTTTTTCAATTAGCCTTACTGATAAGTAGTTTTCTTAAGGCTACACAGCTGTTTAGTCCCAATCCCTTAAGTTAATTTTGCATGTGGAAATGCTCTTACTTTCACTAAAGTTCTCATGTTGCCTTTTTTAAAGATTTGATTTCACTACACGTTTAAGTGACCTTCCCTCGTACTCATTCAGGTTTTTCTGACCACATTTCTTCCTTGAAGATGATATTTCACAAGTTTTAATCATGCATTTTATAGTACTTAACACAGTTTTAGTAGTTTTAGCAGTCTCCTTAGTTGTCTTCTTGGTGCAATAATTTGACTCTTCTGAAACAGAGTAACATCTTTGCCACGACCACGGGATATGTCTTCTGACCTGGTTGTTTAAGAAATGAGAAGCTACTCATGCATAAGTGTTAAATAACTTGTTGGCATCTGAAACATCAATCACTGCAGTAACTATCCAATGGAAGGCTCTTAACTATTTACTTAGTTAAATCCAGGTGATGCCTTTTTTTTGCATGGCCAGGAAGTGTACTGTATGTGTCCAAATTTAGCAATTAACCAGTCACAATCATCTATCATGCTTGCATCCACAAAGATAAGTAAAGATGTGTGGAGTTAAACGGAGTGAAATGAACGATATGAAACTAACGTGCATCTACAGGACTTATGTTTTAATCAAAACACCAAATTCCAAACTTTGTATGTTAGCTGCTAACAATTGCCAGTAAGCTAATATTAGCATTGCCAAACATTTTATGCTAACTATAAGGACAGTGTAACTATTCAGCACTTAATTCCTTATAGTAAGCATCAAGTGTTTAATATCTCTGCTATTAGCCTTTAAAGGAGAATATAAAAGATTTATTATTCAAATTAAAATAAAAATTTTATTTGTCACATACATACACAACCACAAACAGCATAATATGCATTGAAATGTTTATATGATTGTACATGACCTAAAATGGAAGATAGAATATAATGAAAAGATAGAATAGAATAGAATAGAATAGAATAGAATAGAATAGAAAGATTTCACTTCAATAAAAGGAAAATTGCACTAGAAGAATACAATTAAAAATAGACCTTCCAATAAAAAAATACAATAAAAGTAAAAAAAAAAAAATTGGGATGGAATATATAAATTTACAGTTTGTAAAAAGTTGCAAATAAAATAGAATTAAATATAAATATATAAATTACACAAAATGTGCTATTTGTAAACTGAGCGGTATAAAAAATATACAAATATAAAGGTGGGTACATAATTGATGTGTAGATGTGCCAATAATTTAAAATAACAAAATTCCTATTTAAATACTTTTGCCAACTTTTGAGCTCCATATACAGAAGTTTTCACCTAGTTGAACTTTTAAACATTTTGTAGTCTTACAACCAGGTACTAAAATGGATTAAGATTACAGGCCAAAAATCTATACAAGGCATCCTATAATATTAAATTCTGTCTTTGATGAAATTTCACAATGCTTCCGAATGTAGAAATATGGATTGGACATAATCTTTTTAACTATATTGATATTAAACCATTTCATTTCGGAGTAACTATGTTCATAAAATATAATCCATTCCATTTTTCACTTGTAACACTGCTAATTGTTGAAATGTTCCAGGAGGTGGAAACTTAAGCGAGGGCTCTGCATATTCTATTTGTTTTTGAGAGTTTCTTGAAATTGCCTTCAAGTCTAAAAAAAGTGATGTAAAAAGCTGCAACATAAACTATGTGATAGTACATAAGCAACACACAATAACCCAAATTAGACTAAACCTCAACTAACTGACTAACTAACTGTATGCCATATTTCCATTGTTCATTTTGTTTACCTTTCATTGGAGTTCTTTTTGGCATGCACTCTCCAAACCAGGAAGCCAACTTGAGACGCTTTATAAAAGATTAGGATGCACTCTTCCAGACCCAAGAGGCTTTCAGCCGGTTATGAGAATATAAATGCAGACAGAGTGCGATAAGGTCAATAAAGTTAGGAAGATAAGGTCAGTACTAGCACTGCGGCAACAATCTTCTGACAGTCTGTCTCAGTGGAAATGAGCAATCCCGCAATATAATGTTCTGTCTTGCCAGTGATCAGTGTCATTTACCGTGATGCATTCTGAGTGATTCAGCTAGGGGCTGTGGGAGACACAGAGAGAGGCCGTATCTTAATGGGATCCTCAGCACTTCCTCTACAATATTCTCAAAGAATCTTTTGCTGGAATTTTAATCTCATGTCCACCAATCTATTACAGCAAGACAGAAATGAGGCAGAAAATGACATTTTTTTTTCAGAGGGGTTTTCAGATAATATGATAGAAATGGGGAATGTTACATAAGGTTACTTCTTTTTTTTCCTGACATGCATGCGCTCAAGTATTTTACACTCAGGGAGTAAAGCGGAAAAATAAGGCCTGAACTGATCTAGAGAATGGGCTAGTTCAGAGATGAAATGATATCGTAATTATGTAGACTGCAGCACTTTTGACCTGCCACCGCAACATCATCATCAATTCATTTCGGCATGTTCGCGAGTTTTCTATGCCAGATAGGAGACGTTCTCTCTTTTGAACGTGTGCATTCAATAAACACCGGTGTGAAGAGTCATACTCCTTTGAGGTCTAATTCCTGATCCAGTGTCTACAAATAACAAAACATTGCAACACCATGTTTCAAGGAAATACAAAACCACTCACAGGTGCATGTCAAAATCAATTTAGCTAAAGAAAAGTGGACGAGGGGTTCTCTCCCCTCTTCTTTTAAAAGGGTTTTCAACAGCTCATTGCCTTTGAATAACATGGCACTGCATTTATCCCTGTCCTTCACATTTCCCTAGCTCTGCAGCCTGCTGCTGCCTTTGACATTGCCAGTGTGTCCTCGGGAGAAGAGGAAAGCAAAAAAACAGCCATTGTCTTCAGTTGATTCTGGATAACTGTTCAGATACAACAAGGGCACTGAGCCAAGTCATCTGCTGCAAGAGTCCTTAGTAAAGCTGCACAAAACACACAGCTAGAAACAGATGTTTGCGAGTGCCTGGCACACCAGAGGATGTGACTTGATGGGAAAAGAGTGTTTGTGTGTATGTACGTTTGCGTGTATTGGGGGGTTTATAGAGCGTAAGAGTGGAAGGGGGGAGTGTGTTTTGAGAAGGGAGTGTACCAAACCTCAACAAGAATGACCAATCACCTCATTCAGCAGCTGCCTCCACACTGCTCATATTGTCAGCTCACCAGTTTAAAGGAACCTTGAACGGCATCAAAGATCTTTTCAAAGCCTTAATCCTAATAGGTCGTGGTTTGTTCTGACACATCAAAAGAGTGAGAGCGGGAGGTACAGAGGGGAAGAATGCATCACAGGGGAGCTGGCAGAGATGCTTATGGGAAAGATTGGCAGAGGATTTGCAGTGCAGGGAGCATTAAAATCTGAACCATCAGCCATGGAAAGCCTGCTGTAATAGATATGAAACGGGCCTTCTCAAGACCATGAAAGCTGACATTTTCTGAAAGTTTGTTGTGAGAAGCTCTTTTCTACCCTGCCATCCATCAGTGTTTGTACTGCCACCATGTCCACACTGCAAATTCGCAAGTGTCACTCTTCTTGCTTAGTAATGGATTGGCCATTTTGATTTTTGGTGAGTCTTTGGCAACACTCAAATGTGGGTTTTTTTCTCATTTCGTATTGGTTTCAAAGAACTTAACAAACGAAATCTTTCCTTAGATACACACATAACAACACTCCCACAACAAATATGTTCAAATTTACCTTTCTGACTCTCATGGATTTAAACTGATGATCTCATAACATAAGGTTCATATACCTGTGAACCAACTCTGCACAAGTACTGTTTAATTACCCAGTCATGGGAAAGCAACTATTGATTTTCTGTCAGCACATCAGGACCCTGGAAAAAGAGGGTCTCTTTGTTTTCACACCCATGCTTCAGATGCAGTAAGATGGTAGCGATGAAACAGATCTTTCACTGGCAGAAGAAGCTAGCAATAAAACAAGCACAGCATCGAAGCGAGGGATGGGCTCAGCCGGGGAGGAGAGCTCGCGGTGGGAGAAAAGATAATGATGAGGTTGGCCTCTCTAGCATTTTGGCATCAACAACAAAGAGGGTGAATTCACTGAAGTGACTGCAAGACTGACTTTACTCAGAAGAAGCATGGCCAGTACAAAAAGCCTCAGACCAAGCTGGAGTTTCGGAGCTTTGGATGGCTCTGTATTGCCCCCATGATGGACTGGCTGAAATCCCACTGGTGCTTGTTATTTCCCACCCCTGTGGCTAGACATGGATCCCGAAGTTGGCAAACAGGCCTTTAATGTGAACAAACTTAAAGAGGGAACCCAGCTAATGATGTTATCACAGATACAGCTAGTCTGGCCAAAATAAATAGGCCCCTAAAGAGACCCTGACATGTTTGTACTTTGTGGCTGTTAGACAGGGCTGTTGTCGAACTTTGCTGTGCACAATCTTGTATTCGACAAGCACACATAATGCCTCATGAAAAATAAACTATGAAAAGCAGAAATCCAGTGGGAATCTGACAGATCGTTTAACAGCTGTATATGAGATACAGACTGGAAAAGAAAAAACTAATAATAAAAATTCTTTTATTTATGTTGTTGTCATATTGCAGTTCTCCACCTACCATAGTAAAGTGTACTTGTGAGAACATCTAACCAATAACTGCCCTGTTTCAGCAATGAACCATTAAGAATTGGTACAAGGACCAAAGAATATCATCATTAAAAATGTATAATAATATATAATAATATATAATTATTATCACACACACACAGTATGAAACATTTAACCCTACTCTTACTATGCTTTCTCTTGTAATTTTGTGAAATGTGTTTATTTAAAATGTTTAATTAGTTTTTCATACATTGTTTTTTGTTTTGTTTGTTCTTTTTTTTGCATTAAAAACCTGTTTTGTTGAACTGATGGAATACTGTTCTATCTTCTAAGTGGTCTAATTATAAAATCTGTTTCTTGAATAGAGCCGTGACTTGAACTTGAGACATGGTATTAAAGAAATGGTTAAGTCTATTTTGATTGATAATAAGCTGTTCTATAGGGCGAAACTCACACACAAGAGCTCATGAAGGACAGCTCGAATGCAGTGGCTTTTGATAAAAACCGCTGAATTCTGTCTACTATAGAACTCTTAGATTTACTTCTGGTGGCCCTCCATTCCTCATTGTTGGCTATTCCTGAAGCAAGGTAGGTCATTCCTATCTATGCAGAGTTAGATATTCATACACAAGGCCTTTTTGGGGGAAAGAAAAAAATTACCCCTTTCCATTTCATATCTCTTGACAGACTGACATATGAATTATTTCAACCATACACAAGGTTGGTTTGTACTAGAAATTCTTTTCCTTAAAAATTATTAAAAGGTGTTTAAAAAAGGATAATACTGTAGTCTCGGGACATCTTAGATGTAATGCTTGACAGAGTGTGAATTTTAAAATTGTCTTTATTTTAGGTTTATTTATAATCTCTATATTAATTTAAAGTAGTACATATTCACCTAATTTATAAATGATCAGTAATACCTTTGTCATTTCAAACAGCGTTATATGCTGGAGGATTTTTTGAGTTAGTAATTTCTTTGGTTTTATATTAAATTATTATTGGTCACAGTGACTAGAAGTTCCTTAAGATTGACTGTTGCGTGAGCATGTTTAAAGGTGCTATTTCTCAAGCACATTCTCATTTTTGCTAATTTTATCTGTTTGAGAGATAAATTTCAGTCTTTGAAATATAAAGCTGTCGTGTGGAGGATGAGTCCGTTCTTTTCAATGATAAACCGATGAACACACATTTATCTGCATAACTGATGTGTACTAGAAAACCCATCATGAAGAGTTTAAAAGATGCCAGATGGTTTTTTAGAAGCTAGTCTTACATTTAGGTGAACCCAATTAAAGCACTGACACCCCAATTAAATATCTACCCGTTCTCCTACTAAGAGCGTGATGACTGGCAAAATTGAAATCAGATTATGAAAAAAAAAAAAAAAAACACTGAAGAACCATTTACTATGTAGCATGTATCACGCATTGAAGATAAAGAGACCTTTGCCATGCAATACAGCTAAAGCACCTTCTCCTCATTATAATCATTCCCCTTTTCTCTGCCTATTAATTTCACTACAGATTATCTGTACAGATAGAAAACTCTTTCAATCAATCTTTCTTTTAATTAAGTATGAGCCACCATCTTTTTGTTGTTGTTGTTGTTGTTGTTGATTTTGTACATTTCAGCCACAATATAATATGCCTTGATTGAGTCTGATTACTCTAACAGATTTGCTAGCATTGCTGCAGACTAGCTGTTTTAAACCTGGTGTAATTCTATATTAAATCATAAGCACACCAGTCTGAGAAACAGCCCTCCTGTTAAGTGTTAACTGAATGGTCCCCAATTGCACACTCTGTTCAGGAAAAATACAAAATTAAAAATATATTAATAAAATGAGTGTTTTTATTCATCCCCTTCAACTGGACTAAACACAGGCTTTAAAAAAAATACTCTGATAATGTGTGATATGAACAAAATAGAAATGTGTATATGAAATTATTATACTTCTAATATCAAATTATGAAATGTCCATATTGTTATACTTTACCTACCAAGCAGGCAAACTCCAAAGCGACCCCTGGTGTCCATGCATGAAACAACACAAAGGGGATTAGGTTTTAGTGACTCAGTGGGTTAGTTCAGTGTGGAAGCATTTTTTTTTTTCATTAGTTATTTTATTTATTTGTTGTACTGTATGTTCGTGCGATCTTAATGACTTTTAATTCTAAATATTTTTTTATTGTCTTGTAATTTTTGTTGACTAAAGATTATTCTGTGTTGTTGCCATTACAGTAGAAGGAAATGTTTAACAGTGGCATATTGTTACTAGAATTTTATTCAGGGCAAATTATTTAAAATAAATAAATAAAAATTATATATATTATTTTTTTTTTTAAAGGAAACAAATAAACATACGGAAAGGAGAGTCAAGTATTTCCGAGCTCTACGTGTCAATTTAACACACACAAGTGCTTTCGAAACCTTCGATTAAATTGAGTGAAAAGCCGCTGGAGGAGGTTTATTTGTTGGCGTCTGGCGCCACCTGCTGTCTGGTAATAAAATTATTTAAAAAATTGTTCAGCTTTGTACACTGAGGTGACCTGTCGTCCGTTGTTTAATACCTTGTTTTAATACCTTGTTTAATACCGTTTTATCCTGTATACAGGGTCGGGGGGGGGGGGGGCTTGAAGCCTATCACAGGAGATTTAGGGTACGAGGTGGGGTACACTCTGGACAGAGCGCCAATTCATCGCAGGGCAC
>JAQMYJ010000038.1:12606849-12618544 GCA_030014305.1 Clarias laeviceps
TATATACACACACACACACACACACACACACACACACACACACACACAGTCAGAGTCAGCAAAACATATATACACATTTCAGGAAAAGAAAATATTGTAATTATAAATCACAAACGCATATACACATATATAAATAAGTATGCCTAAGTATAAAAAAATCTCTCTCTCTCTCTCACATACAAATGTTCAAATGCACAAATTTAAAATGGTAATAGATATTAGAGATATGAGAGCTCTTCTCTCCTGTAATTGATTTAAGACAGAAAACGGCGATTAAAAAATTTAAGCAAACTCATATTCATATAGCGGCATAAGTGGTCCATTAATAGTGGTCAATTAAAAGAACTGCACTGCATTCATTACATTTGAATATAGAAAAATACTTTGCTATGAACATTCTATTGCCGATTCTTAATTTACAAGTACAAGCTGTACCATTAATGAAAAGCACCATCATTTTCTATAATTTCCCATACTTATAATCTGTATTGTTGGGGGGATTGAAACGAATAACTGAAGACTATCCTTGCTCATGAGGAATTGAATGTAGGTATTCAACTTCCAATGGAATCAAATTGACTTCACATTTATACAAACCTTCATATACAAGAAATGTGTGAGTACAAATATGCATTTATGAGATCTCTCTGCTTTGCTAGATTTCTTTCTTTTCAGCAATAATTCACACAAAAGCTTCAATAAAGCTTTAATAAAAGCTCAGTTTTCTGAAAAAGTGCCAGCCTGCTAAGTCATCACATTTAATAAACCAGTGAGATAGGTCTTCCTGTGCAAATATATTGATGACAAAGCTACAAATGTGCTAATGCATTTCAGTCTAGAAGATTTACAGTCATCAGCTGGAAGAATGCAGTGTTGTATCTTATAAATATAAATTGTTAATTTCAATCTGCAGTTTTGAAATACTCTTAATTGTGTTTTTGCTGTCAAACAGAAATAAACATGACTGACATTTGCAACTTGTCAACGTTGGAATCAGATTAAGGCCTACAAACTGAACAGGTGAAAAACTCCTAAATTGCATCACAGCCTACAAACAAGGCCAACCAGACTACAAAATGCTGACCCTAATCACCAACCTCCCTATACTGTATATACACACTCGTTGCCTCTGTTTAACTGTATATGCTCAGTGCCTCCCATTTGTCTTTTGCCAAGCCTTGATTCATTCTATTTCAGTTTTAAGTTCAAATTTATTTGTTTATTTTATGGTTAATTAAATTTTATTCTACATTCTGTTTGCAATGTCGCTTTTCACATACACTGTATAAAAACAAGCCGTCTCAACGTAAAAAAAAGTACCAAGTTGTAACTAGTAAGTACCAAGTTGCACTGCTTTTTTAAGTTTACTTTTAGAGAAATTTTCTGGCCAAACAAAATATTTCACATTGCATTTTAGGTGACACAATGTGTACCTAGTTCAAAATCTTAAGTTGACTTAACTTGTACTTTAAATATTTATGTCAGCTTACGCTGTTTTTGTTGTGAGCTCAATTAATTAGTAGTTGACAAGTCAGCCTAACAATACCCCAACAATTAAAACACAAAAACATTACTTAAAAAAAATTAAAAAAATTATTCTTCCAAAACTAGTCAAAGGTAAAACAATGATCTGCATAAAACAAGAAAATACAGGATCTATTTTGCTTAATGATCAATAAAATACCTGGATAACACCAGATGCTTATTAGTATCTTACTGATTCTTTTATATCACAATATCATAACCATTTTTAAAAACTAGAAAGATGAACAGTTTTTTCAGACACAAAAAAAGAGTCTACGGCAACTAGAGGTTGTTGTGTGAATGTGAGTCCAAGTCCAATAGAAATTGTTTGACTGGCATCATAGTTGTATATCCAGTCCTTTTGGAATTCAATGTTCAGAGCACAGAACTGACCAAACATCACTCCTAAAGCTGTTGCATAGTCACCCATGCCAGTGCCAGGACTACAGTACCCTTCAGGACCACAGTAACTTGATCAGCTTGTTCACGCTCCTCCAGTAGCTCCAAAAGGCCATCCGTCACTCCATATCTAGTTATGATAAAAATAAAAGATATTAATAAGGCTTATAAGGGTTTGATATGTTTAAGGGTTTTCCCAAGTCATTGTCATGAGCAGTGTTGGGGGACGTTACTTTTTAAAGTACCTATTTACATTACAAAATTACTATCTTTAAAAAGTAATCAATTACATTATACCGTTACTTTCGGATAAAAGTAACTAGTTAGAGTACTTTTCCATTGCAGAAAATGAAAACTCCTTTGTCATTCCTCATTTTACTCAAGACCTTTATAATTATTCTACCATCATCACTCAGCGAAGTTTGGCCCATAATCTGTTAACAACTAATACCCCTATCTCACCTACGTGGTTTCGCACGGGAGCCGTAAGTACGTTCAACCGGGAGTTTTGGCGCTGTGATTAGGTTTCCATCTTTCCGCGTGTCGGTCTTTGGATAGTCAAACCGCATAGGTGAGTTAGGGGTATAACAGCAGGAATAACAGAGGGGGGCGGGTTATCGGGGGCAGGGCTTGTAGGACAAATTTCACACACACACACACACACACACACAAACGGGAATTGGGAATGACTGCTGTCTGGCTCACTGATTACATAAATTGTCTGAATAACGGATTAAAATTTTGAAAATATAACTAAATAACTGAGTACTTAAATGGCGGACCTAACACGTTAGATTACTCGTTACATCAAAAAAGTAATCCAAGTACTCTAAAACACAACACTGCTCAGGAGTAACTGTGTGGAGTTATGTTTTAAAATAACCAGGTCTCTAATCAATTCACTTTTCATACAGATAAATTAACTGACATAAAACTCATGGATGAGTTAACTGTTAATTAACTGGTTTTTTTCTTGAACTTTCGTTAGTTGAGCACTCGTGTGTTCTGGGGTGGAGCAGGACGCTGTTGCTGGGCAAAAGTCAGGGTAAAAGTGGGGAGAAAAAATAGATATGCTTATAAACGTTTAGTTCCCTAAACTCCTGCAGTAACATGAAGTTGGATCTTAGGAAAGGTAAATTGCTGGCTCAACTTGAGTTTTTTAGTTCATTCAGTCTGTGTCTCCAAAGTTTTCAAGAATACAATGTTACCTGTTGTCTCAACAAATACTACTGTAAGAAGTTGGGCCAACAATACAATATTAATTTATCCAACATTTATCTAGTTGGATTTTTTACAGTGTGGTACATTGTACTTGCATATCACCTGACCTCTGTTTAATTCTTTATCCTTTGTTTGTCTAAAGTCATCATTCCTGTAGGAAATAATGTAGGACAACATCTCACTTAAAGATTGTAAATAAACTTCACATATTAAATTCTGTTTAATTATTTGCTGACATTTGTTTTAAGGTTGGAAAATAGTAATAGAAAAAAAGCCAAAACATTAGTACAATTTTATTTTCTTTTTTTTAAATCCTTGCATGTATTGTTCATGTGTATGTTTTGTGGTCTATAGACTTTCTTACTTTTATACAAGAAAATTGGGTTTGCTACAATGTATTACTTTGCTCCTTAAATAATATTTTAACACATGCTACAGTATAAACATTAATGACATTAAGCTGAATCAAAGTTTGGGGATATTTGCTATACCCTTACATACCCATACAGACAACTTCCATCCCACACCAAAAGCTCTTTCCAAATGAAAAAGCTTCTGAGACATTAAAGCAGGAGCTGGAGCTAAAGCTGGGCCTCATGCCTGGTTATGCACAGCACTTCGCATTAATTAGGGATTCAAGAACAGAAAGTGGCAGTATTCATGCAAAAGCGTGCAAAAATACTGCAATGTTTCAAAATGATTAAGTAATGTGCTGAAAACGTTTGATGTGGTTTCCTACGTATAATTATAATCATTTTATAGCATTTCTGGTGAACAATTGAGGAGTGTAAACAAATAGCCACCACAAATCAATTTTGAATAATTGTTTCATTATATATTCATGTATTGAGACTGTACCAATAAGGGAAGAAACTCCACAATAACAGCAAGACATGACAATAACAAGCAGATAAGAAAATAAACAATTGCATATATTATGATGATGGTAGCAAAAAAACTTACTTTTTCTTTTAATTGGCACCTCTGAGCACAAGTGATGATAGCAGAAAAAAATCTCAAAGAGTAAGCAACATAATGATAACCTCAGTCCATAATAAAATACAAAACAAATAACAGTTATTTAATATTACAGTGATATTTTGCAGTTATTTTATGCAATGGACTGTTTCTTGATTGCTAGAACTTAGAAAGTGAATGTGTGTGTGTCTGTGTGTGGAGATTTATTATATTTACAGTTTTCAGATAGAATAATATGCTTTCCAGAACAATATACACAAGAGACTGTTTTACTTTTCCTGTGCTGTAGAACTTCTTATGCTGCTGTAACGAAACCAGTTGCATTTGCTTATTGTTGTTATTTATCAAATTAAGTTCTACTGATTAAGTGTTGTTTTTCCATTAGTGTGTATAATTGTGTTACATAATTACATTTATTACAGCCTTATTGTTACTTCCGGGGACTATTTCATTAAAATACATTTACCCATGAAAAGATTCAGTGTAAAACAGATAAGAATTCATTGATGTGTTTTTTTTTTTCTAAAAAAGGTGACATTTATAAATTTCTTACTGTGACAAATAATTGCTCTCTTTGACACTTGCAGCAAACAGTCCATTCTATATTATACTATGTTTCCATTTATATGTTTTTAGAAAAATTCTAACAAATTTGCATGCATAAATCCCATTTATTTTTCTCCTTTGCGCATTAAAAGACACAACTCAGCGTTGTGTAAATGATGTGACTTTAAAGATAAATGATGATAAATGGGCTGTGGGGTAAAACAAATGACTTTTCAAAATGTGTTAGAAGGTAGTCATTTGAGTAATCATCCCAAGGCAATCAATTTCTGTTGATTTTACGGACAGTTAGGAAAAAGACAGAGGTCTGTGAGAACAACATGGAGCCAAAAATGAAAAAGAAAAAGAAGTAAATTGATCCAAATGTCATTCTCATTTACTCTCTCAGTCTCATGAGCCTTTAAATTGGGTTATAAATCATAATTGTTTTGAAAAGACATAAAGAATTTAAATGGTAACAAGAGGAAAAGCAGCCCTGCCTGCAGATTAGATGGCATAATTATGAAGACTATACAGTTCATTTCACAAGCAACCAAATAATGCAACAAGCTCAAATTATATAACATAAGTAATAGGGCACACTGTAACTTGCCAACAAAAAAACATAGCACTTTCTGGAATAAATTCTGTACATGAAATTATATAATTATATTAAATTATTACAAATTAGGGATAATTTTTTCATATGATTACATGAGTTAATTGGTATTTTTTTTAGAACCAGTACTGACATCGAAGAGTACCATTTGTAGTCTGCTTTGCTTTCATTGCCATCAATAATTGCGAAGTTGTGTGTCCATCATTTCGTGTTGTCTCTTTATTAGTGCCGCAACATACAACAAGTTTATGTCATATACAGTACAGTGATGAAAATAATTATTTGATCCCCTGTAGGTTTTTGTTAGTTTGCCCACAGTAAACTTATTAAGAAATAAAGGGCCTATGCGATTTATCATAGGTTTATTTTAAGGAATTTATATAGAATTTAAAAATAAAAAAAATTATATATATATATATATATTAATTAAGTTGTATTCCAGTGAGTATAATAAGTATTTGATCCCCTACCAACCATCGCCACCTGTCCACAGACTCTCTATCTTCCATTCAAACCTCATCACCATGGGCAAGACCAAAAAGCTGTCAAAGGACGTCAGGGACGCCTGCAAGGTCCCCCTCTTTAAGAAGGCACAGAGAAGCAAGAAGAAAGAGCTGTGGTCAGATGAAACCAAAATTGAGGACTTTGGCATCAACCCGACTCGCCATGTTTTAAGAAAAAAAATGCTGACTATGACCCGAAGAACACCATCCCTACATTCAAGCACAGAAGTAGAAACATCATGCTATTGGGTTGTTTCTTTGACAAAGGTACAGGGTGACTTTGCCGCATTGAGGGGCCAATGGACAGGGCCATGTATTGTAAAACTTTGGATGGGGACCTCCCAAACATGGGTCATGGATGTGTCTTCCAGCTTGACGATGACACAAAAAATATTGTCAAGCCAACAAAGGAGTAGCTTAGGAAGAGTGGCCTAGCCAGTCTCCAGACCTTAATCCTATAGAGAATTTATGGAGAGAGCTGAAACTTTGAGTGATAGGTGAGAAACCTTAATGATTTAGAGAAGATTTGTAAGGAGTAGTGGACCAAAATCCCTCTTGAGGTGTGTGCAAACCTGGTAACCAACTACAAGAAACATCATACCAACAAGGGTTTCTCCACCAAGTACTAAGTCATGTTTTGTTTCAGAATCAAATATTTATTTTCCTCATTTAAATGCAAATCCATTTATGAAATGAATACAATGTTTTTTCTGGGTTTTTTATTGATACGCTGTCACTATACTTTACAATAAACCAAATAGGCAAACTTACAAAAATTTCAGGGGAACAAATAAATCTTTTCCGCACAATGATATCACATCCCAGATAGCAGAAGACTCAGAAGACTGGGATCCGTAGCAGATGTTATGCTGATCTGTTATAGAGTTGTCTGTTATCTGGAATGGTAGCAGTTGCTGGTATCAGAACATGATTCATGCCCTACAGTATTTAGTAAGATATGGATGTTTACTGCTACTGAAGCAATTTAGTAGCACTCATACTACTGTATGATGTTATACAGTACTTATTATACAGGGTGGGTGAAATGTAACTAGGTATTAAAAATTGGTAATCATGTCTTTATTTCTAATATATTGAAACAAATTGCACATGTACTTTATCGTATAGGAAAATGAAAGCAAATCTTTAAATTTCAACATGGGTACTGGTGGCATCAATCAGTCTTCTGAAGGTATGCCAAGCTTTATTTTGTTCAAAGCTACCTTTGTGTAGCCCCACAGGAAAAAAAAAATCAAGTTCTATAACCATTAATTATAATTCAGTTAATTTTCAACAACCCTGTACTTTAGCAATATTACATTTACTGTAAGGTCATGTTGTTGTACCCATCACCTTTGTTCACCATGTTCATAAATGATCCTGTTGCCAATTTACTAGTTGTCATTCACTGGACCACTTTTGGTAGGTAGTAATCACCTGCATACAGTACTAGGAAAACACTCCACAAGACATGACCCAGTCATCCAGCCAGCACACTTTGCCCCTTGTCAGTCACTCAAATTCTTGTCCATTTATCCTGTTCCCAACACATCAACTAGATTAAAGAGCTGAGTATTCACTTGGTTCCACCCCTTTGTAAGTGTCACTGTAACAGGATTATCAGTGTTTTCATGTGACCATTCAGTGGGTTTAATGGTATTGCGACTCAAAGTAAGTAACAAAACATTTCACAAAAATCATGCCTGAAAGGAGGCTGATATTATCCGGTATTGTGTACCAGTAAATAATTCAGCAGCAGTACATAGTACTGAAGAGGGGAGAGCAGCTGTCTGATAAAACCCACATTTAAAACCAGCACTTCGTCATCTTAAACAATACTTTGTGTCCTTAGTTATTGATTCTGAACTATCTATGCTGCTTTTTGATCTTTCCTTATTGCTAGTTAACGTGAGCTTTTGCCATGCACTGACAGGTTCATGAATGACCTCACCACTTTCTTTGTGGCTAAATTGAGTTACAGTGCTGGCACAATGCTGAATTCCATATCCCTTAATCTGACCTTCCTGAAATTAATCAACATAATATTAATCTTAATGAAGTAATATAGAAGTAGGTAGAGAGTATAACAAGTCATAAAACATAATGAGGTGAGACAAGAAAAGCAGGCGACTGAATAATGGTACTACTTTATGTGGAACAAGGGATTCTACACACTACATACATTAGCATTTTTCATTTTACACTGTTTGGGATTCAACTCCAGAAGAGTTAGTTAGCTGAGGCAATTCCAATGCAGAATAAATGAAGACCTAAAGAGAATCTTGCTTTTGTTTTTGTGGCTTTCTAATTGTACAGGACAATGGGAATAGTTGTTTTGGATGTATCTAATGTTCAGCCCCATAGCATCCTAACCACATTTACATTTACATTTAGGCATTTGGCAGACGCTCTTATCCAGAGTGACTTACATAAGTGCTTTTAAGTTTTCAGCATTAAATGTATCCTTACAGTACGAAAATACCCAGTCATCTTTCGTAGTGATGTAATTCACACAAAAATCTACAGTAATAATTATCAATAAACTGTAGACATTTAAAATTTGAACACTTATCTTTCCTTGGTAGCCACAATAACAGACACTGCTATGTCATACAAAAAAAAATCTAACTACTCTACCATATATATTTCATTGCTTATAGATAATGAGTACCTATAACACAGCATAATTACAGTAAAAAGATGTACTACTTCAAGTTGGCTCTTATATTCAGTGGAATGCTTTGGTAGAGGTGAAAGACTCATCACTGTCCCTGTCATTTCCTTTCAGCAATAAATTTGAGCTTTTTTTCTAGGCAGCACTGAATATATGGAATAATGAAGCCTGTTCACTCAACATGAAAAAGTGACCCTTATTGCAAATATGAGTTTCTCCAATAGATGTCTGAGCTGACTTACCTAAACTGCTTAAACATGCTGATCACTGTAATCAAAGAGTTGATGTTTGTTTATGTTCAGTATAGTCCAATGGTCTACAAGCTTGAGAAAGTATGTTCACAATAGTCCTAAATATGTACTTTTGAAATTGCCCAATTAACCTTTTGCAAGATATTTTGGCATTTCACAGAATTGTAGGTATAAGCATATTTTAGTAAAATATACTTGTGTATGCAGCAATGTAACAATATGATAATATTAATCAACATAATATTAATTTTAATGAAGTAATATAGAAGTAGGTAGAGAGTATAACAAGTCATAAAACATAATGAGGTGAGACAAGAAAAGCAGGCGACTATAGACAGGTCATAAAACATAAACAGTAAGGGGGTGGGTAGTGATACTCAGTGTACAGTGTGTACCCAAAGTACATGGGAAAAAAAACCCTAGAGTGACCCAGACATGAACTGTACTTATTTTATAATTAGCTGTCATGTGTATGATAAATAGACAAGATAAGGCGACAGGTGCCGGACCCGACAGAGACACGAGCATAAGATAAAGTGCCAGATGCCGGACTTGGCAGAGACACGTGCTACACGTGCACCTGCAGTCTCGAACACATGCCTAAGTAAGAATATAGACAAATAACCAAAAGACACACAATCAGTTTTAAGAATACTGAGTTTAATAAGAAGTAGAGACAATCAAAATAGCATGTGCATCTACAGTACATAATGACAAACAAGGAGATACATGAAAAGTATAAGGCCCAACATAAAGTACAAAAAACATAGGGGGCCTGGGGAAGTATCCATAGCAAAATAAAATGCATAAGAAAGGGACAAAAAGGGGACAAAAGCAGAAATGCTGCGATTCAGAATTGGTGCAGGTGCTGGAGGAACATCCGTTTGGGTACCAACAGTTGCACTCTCATTAGTTTGTGTACTAACGGACACTTTAAAATCACAACACTTAAATGACAAACAGACCTTAGAATAGAAAGAGCTGGAGTGCCAGACTCTGGCCGTACAGGCCTAAAGGCATGAGGAGAAGGGCTGTTTACCTCCAAACGAAGTCGCTTAGAAAAATCAGGATTGGAGTCATCCTTCCTGACATACAGTAAGTAAGCCCTCTCTTATGTAGAATGATAAAGATGGCTGACACTCAGAGGCCCGGTCAATGGCAGGTTCAGTAGGGTTATAATCTGTACTGTCCATGCTTTCAGAGCTGTCCAGAGGGATGCAATGAGCACTTGGGCAAGTACAATCAGCTATCAAATTAAAATGAAATACGTAAGTACAACAAATTGGGAAAACAAGACAAGAAATTGAAATTGAAAGAGATGCTTACCCATGGTCTGTCTCTCGAGAACTGTAGAATAGACCAGGAAAAAAAAAGCACCACCCTGAGAACTAAGGGAGGAGACCAGGTGTGCATCCCTCCCCTTGAAAACTGTATATAATGAGTGTGCATGTACAGTAGCTGTCAGACAGTCTGCTCTTGATAATGCTTGGATTTACGACCTAAGCATTACAATTGCGGCTCACTTGGGTTTTATTGCTGCAAATCCTGCTTACTTCATCCAGATCTGCACGGAGTCCTAAGTCATTCTTTGGTCCTTTTTGACTAGAGACACAGCGTTTGTTTAATATTTAAAATTAAGGTAACATTAACAAGTGGAAGATAAATATCTCCCACATAGACAAATTGGCTTAAGAGGGAAAGATAAATTTTGCTTATCTTCAAGGCTTTTATACACTGGCTAATTTCAAAACCAGAGGCAAAGTTTACTAAAAGATCAATTAAACCCAGGGATAATCAGGTGCAAAGCAAACTAACACAAATCTTCCCCTTCAGCCAGATTCTTTCTCAAACCTATTTAAGTTCTGCTCCAGCGAGGACAATTATACTCCCATGTAGTCATTAGCAGAGTTAATGAGAAAGTGCCCAAGATCACATAAAAACAACCACACAAAGTTTCATTTACAGTAAATGGAGAGTGAAGAAGGAAATGTACAAAAAGCACAGAGACAGACATCTTTGGAAAAATATGACTCCTGATATCAAGCACTCCCTGCCTATCAAGGCTGATGTGTACCATCTGAAGCAACTCTATTACAGAGTCTGTGGACTGCACTAAGAGGGAGGGTGCAGAGAGAAATGAACCTTCCTCTCCACACAAAAGCTGGACTATGGATAACAAAACATCTGGGCTACCATGAACCCCATGATATGCTCTGTCCCTGCCATACTAATGGACACAAACACACAAACCACCCACCCACCCACCCCAAATTACCTTCGTAGAATTCACCACACTGACCCACTGAAAATTGTTGTTGCCTGTGGAAATGCACTTGAAATTTAGAGGGCCAACAAAATATATTTAAGCAACATCACATCACATCACAAGAGTGATAGCATTAAAAATAGCATTAGATGTAAAATTGGTGCACTTTGGTGGTGCACAATCCACTTGTCCCACATCCATGATTAGGGGTTAGCGATAGATTAGGGATTCTGCCCTGTGTTAGAAGCGACTTATCTTTGTAGCTAGTCTTAGGTATAAATAAAACAACATGGTGGCAATTTGGAACAACTTAAGAGGACAAATTGTTGCTTAAGATGACACAACATATTGTTACTGAGGTTTTTTTGCTGAAAGTGCATCAGTGACTGGTTATAAATGAAATGCAGTACTGCGAACCGTACCGACCTACTTTCATTTATGACCTACAGTTAGTGTAATTAACGGTTATTAGAAAACCTGAGACATGGAGTGATACATATATATTTAAATTTCCCAGTGCTATTACCATTTTATTCCATTAAAATTATTAGTGGAATGGTTCATGTAGAACTAAATCATGTATAAATAGATCCAGCTATAGACTACCTGGACTCCACATTAACATCAATTAACATCAACTGTTATGCTGAACTGCCTGACAACTAACACACAGTATGAATGCAGATCAATTCCTGCTCTCTGTTTCACCCAGATGAG
>JAQMYJ010000038.1:12670221-12681747 GCA_030014305.1 Clarias laeviceps
TGTTATTTTATAGTTTTGAAATCCCCAGTATTGTTGTAGAATGTAGAAAATAAATCACTAAACAAAAAAAAAAAGAAGTTTGCAAGTGTTCTAAAACTTTTGAACGGTAGTGTACATTCTGGTGATGCACCTAGCTCAATTGCATACTGAGGCGACACGTCCGCTGTCTCAACTTCCACCCGCTGGCAGATGGCTTTCACCCCAGGTGATGGAATGTCTTCCCAATCACCAGAACAATCACCCTCTGGTGGGTTTCGTGATAGTAGGTCAGCATCTACATTGTTTCTGCCAGGGCGGTACTGGATGTTGAAATCATATGTCGCTAAAGCTGCGAGCCACTTATGCCCAGTAGCATTCAGTTTAGCAGTGGTCAGAGGGTTGTTGTCAGTGCGAACTGTAAACTCAGCCCCATACAGATAGTCATGAAACTTGTCCACAACCGCCCATTTCAAAGCCAAAAACTCCAACTGATGAATCGGGTAGTTCTTCTCCGACGGTGATTTTTTTCTACTGGCAAATGCTTTCAAACCCTCTAGGTGTTCCTGGTATAGAACTGCCCCAAGCCCCTTGAAACTTGCATCAACATGAAGTACATAAGGTTTATCAGCAAACATCAAGATGGGAGCATAGGAAAGGCAGTGAATGATCTTGTTGAAAGTTTCTGAACAAGACATGTCCCATCTCTCTCCAAAGAGTTCTGATTCCCTAAAGTATAATTGGTCGCTTTTAGTGAGCTTGCGTTTACGTTGGGTAGGCGCATACCCTTTTGTCAATTCTGTCAAAGGTCTCACTATGGTGGAATAGTTTGCAATGAACCGTTGATAATATCCGCAGAAGCCAAGAAATTATCTTAAACCCTTCAGGTCCACTGGTTTTGGCTAGGTCTTAATAGCCTCGACTTTTTTAGGGACGGTTGCCACTCCTTCTGCAGAAATGATGTGCCCAAGGTAGGACACCTTGGTTTGACAGAATTGCCACTTGTCTAACAAAACTTTTAATCCTGATTCCGCCAACCGATCAATAACACGAAGTCGTTCTTCGTCCTCTATCCAATGTCTTTCCGAAGACGATCAGATCATCCAGGTAGACCAATACTTGAAGCAAATTCATATCCCCCACTACCTTTTCCATCGAACGTTGGAAAGTGGCAGGGGCCCCCGTGATACCCAGTGGCATACTCTCAAATTGATAGAAGCCTAACGGGCATATGAACGCGGTCTTTTCTTTGTCTTCTTCGGCCATTGTGATTTGATAATAGCCACTTCTCAGATCCAGCACGGAGAACCACTTACTTCCCGACAGACAGTCCAACGCATCATCAATGCGCGGAGTGATATACTGATCGGGCACAGTTCGTCTATTTAGAGTACGGTAATCAATACACATCCGTATATTACCGGTTTTCTTATGAGCGATCACGATTGGTGATGCATACGGGCTTCTCGACTCTCTGATGATTCCAGCTGTTAACAGCTCTTGGAGATGTCTCCTAACATCTTCAATATCAGCAGGTGCTATGCGGCGAGAGCACTCACGAAAAGGCCGGGAATCTGTTAATCTAATGTGGTGATCAACGCCCTGGGCTAATCCCACATCCCATTCATGTGTGGAGAAAGCATTAACTCTTTCCGCCAACTTTTGACACAATTTGGTTTTCCACACCTCTTGAACAGGGGAATTACCAAAGCTCAATAAATGCATGTCTAGACTCTTAGGGGATTTCAAGTCCACTGAGACCGAAATAACAGGGTCCACAGGATGTAAACGACCCATTACTTTCCACACTTTTTCTCTACATAGTGTGGCCAATCGTGTAAACAAACTTGCATTAGTCCCCAAGATGACTGGTGTCTGATATGGGCTCTTAGGACCAGGACATATCAAAGGTGGTACAGAAATAGTTTCAGGATTGCCTCTCAGTTCAGCCGGGAATTCCATTGTCACAATCACATACCCTTTATATGGGTAGCTTGAGTCATTTAAGCCCCATATTGCTAACTCAGACACTTGCTAAATTGGAACATCACTCAGATACTGGTTGTAACATTCAAAGATAATGGTTACTTGTGAACCACTATCCAGCAGAGCCTTGCAAATTTGTCCATTAATTTTCACAGACACCAGAGAGGTAGGGCCTACTAATCCATTAGGCAATCCACTAACTCTGGAAGCCACTACCCCCCCGCTTGGAAGAACACACATCTTGGCTGTTCTTTTCACTCCTAGGTAGGGTGGTCTGATCTTTCCTATGAATCAACGGACAAATCTTAGGATCACTTTGGATTGGTTCTCTTTATTTCTACATGCAGCAGAAAAGTGATCATCCTCTCCACATCGATAACAGATTTTTGTTTATGACCCATCATGACCCCTCCGGGTGACATCTCTAGAGGTGTCTACTGGCAAGGCAATAGTCAAGCAGTTTGAAGAGCTTTTCTCCTGCCCAGCCAACTTCTGCTCAAGTCTGCTCAATTGTTTTTTCAACAAGGCTATTTCAGTGTCACTCTCAGGTTCTGGTGTTGTTACTTGCTAGTTACTCCCATACCAACACTTGTCTGAGAGGATGAATTTATCATGCCTACTACCATGGACTTCAGCTCTTTTATTTCTTTCTTTAGGGCCTGAATGTCCTTCGTCTGACCCTCATTGCTTAGATCAGTACTGACATTTCGCACCTATGTATTCAATCTAGAACATGAGGTCTCATACTCCTCTTTTTCATGAATCTCAGACAGCAATTCTAAGAAATCTGGGGGATTTTTCTTTCTCTCCCTCAAACACAGTTGAATTACCATTAGGTCCGATGACACAGCACCCCGAATCAGTTGTTCTAAGTGTACTCGATTGGCTTCAGCTGCTGAAATGCCACCTTTCCGAATGACCTTAGCCAATGTCTGTTCTAACCTTCGTAAGAAATCAGACAAAGGCTCTCTCTGTCTCTGTTGCATGAGGCGGAATGAAAAGTATAGATCCTCACCAGATTCTACACTTCTGAAAGCACTTTCCAGGACTTTTAGACATTTGTTTGGACCAACATTGGCATTGGCCAAGCGTGCTGCTTGCACAATTTCCAATGCAGGGCCCTTTAGACTCTCCATAATCCTGCGTCTCTTCTCCTTGGCAGAGGAGTCGTTCTCTTCAACTATGAGCCTAGCTTGCTCGAGCCAATGCTCGAACTGTTCTTCTCCTGCCGGTGTGGGAGAAACACCGGAGAACACACGTAAGCGCCGGTACCCACTGCTCTCAGCTGGGGACTTTACAGTCTTTTTGAATACTTCCCCCATAGCACGAATGATGGACTCGGGTGAGGACCCTGCATGACCCATTAGAGCTTGTAGGTCACCCAAAGTTCTCTGCTCTGCCCTTAAGAAATCCTGCAACCGTGTGCTAAACCCAATGGGCTCCGAGGCCTTTGTAAACAGTGTGATGAGCAACCAAGGCTCTCGCTGTGCAGGGGACTGAATCTCAGAAGGAACAGCTGGAGAATCCACTGATTCCTTACATTCACAGAACACCATCCACTTGTTTCTGGACACAAAATATTTCATACCCCTAACACGCACACGACCCAGACATTTTACTGTGTGCGCTACCTCCTCAATTTCAGCAACCTCTAAATCTTTATCAATAATTAACATAAAAGCATGACTGCTACACCATTTGCAAAGTTCTTCTACAAACACGTTGCGGCTAGCCATTTTAACAAAATTTTAAACCAACTTTGCTTATAATAATTACCAAAACCAAAAAATTTCACTAAGCTTACTTGTACTATATTTTTCACTATCCCAGCAGTGCCTCTATTTTATGTAACGCTCCTTTGACCTAGAATTAGACCCTATAAAGCTGGCGTCCTGGGTTCTCTTACCCAAAATTCCAACGTAACGTTATACTAATGTCGCGTTCTTAGGTAACTATTAACGATTAGCTATCTAGCTACTTCAATGTATCATGAACCTCAAATGCAATAATCCAAATATATTAAACACACACAACAAACGTTTGCCACTCAGTAGTGATCTTTCGAATAGTTAAATTAACGGCCAGATAAGTGCTTATAAAACATAAATTAATCCAATGAAAACAAAATGTATATATCAAAGCATTCCCGTTTGTTATAAAATAAAATATCAATTTGGCTTATCTTTCAAAGTTACTCAATTCAATTCGGAGAGGCCTTCAAAATTAAAATGGCTGCTTCACGCCAGTGGCGCAACTCAAAATAAAATGATGACTCACCACATTTTGTAGAACTCAAACGAAATGGTCAACTCTCTGTCTCTATTCCATGTACTCACTCCTTATGCTCCTCTGGGCAATTTTCCTCGCTTGTTTACAGTCCATACGAAAACGGTCGGCGCACAACACGTTGTCCTCGCACCGTCGGTCATTTGAGAAAGTCATGAACTGCAGCATGCGATTCTTGCTAGCACAATCTGTTCGGATTAGCGTGGCGCTAACCGCGATACCGTCAAACACGCCACGAAGTAGTTTAGTTCACGCGGGGGAAAAAACTCTCGCGACACCGGAAAAAACTCTTTACGAACACTCCCATGTCGGACAGTATATATAAATACATGCCATTTACATTGAACGTTATACTTCTAAAGAATTTTAACCCCTTCATTCCTCAGCGGGTTACATATATATAATTTTTCCCCACAGACCCAAGAACAGCACCACCAATGGTAGCAAGTTAAAATATGCAGACATTTTAGTCACAGTTGTGTCAAATGATTATCAGGAAATCAGTTGTTTTGGGTCATTTGCGCGATGGCGCAGGGTGCTTGGGCCCGCTCATTGTTGCTTGCAACTATACCTATTTTGATTATTATTGTTACTAATATTATTATTACTACTACTAATACTACCACCACCACCACCACTTGCAGTTGTAGGTAAAGGAAACTGAAAGTCTTTTCCTCTACCTTGATAAACATTCAAACAGCATAACCAAATGTATTTTTAAAACAAAAGTTTAAATGAAAGATTTGGCCTATACAAACAGTTTTTTTTTATCATGCTTGTTATTTAGAGGAAACATGGCAAGAATACAGGTGAAAAACATACATAAAAGCAAAAAGACCCCCCAGTAGTGTTGCAGATCTATACTTTAATGGTAGTGTATTCCTATATGTAATATTACACATGTGCTTATGTGTAATATTGTAGTTTTACATCTATAAGTATAATGAAGCTCATTTTATAAGAATACCTATAATTTTTTTAGGCAAAAATATTTGCAGGTTGGTCAGATTTACAGAGATTGAACAGCAGTCACTAGTCATGTTGACTACACACTCGTGGGACCTTTATGCAATTACCACCATGATTTAATTATTCCTGTATCTATTTATCTGTTTCTGCACTCTGGCTGGAACACACACTATCTAGCATTCCGCTTCATTACCCTCCATTAGGAGCAAGGCAAAAAACAACATGGCGAGGTTAATGTCTCACATGCTGCTCCCAAATGAGAGCTGATTGAGTACTGAAGCTGAGCGGTGCGATGACGAGTGCAATGCACCATCCGCCAGTGTGGCACCATTACTTCAGAATATTATGCATTATGTTCTCTGGTATTTTAAAAAAAACTGGCATGGACACCATTAAGCACATTTTGGCTGTTATAATGGTTGCAGTTGATACTATATTATGCTTCTATAGTTTGAAGATATCTGCTGATCTTAATACTGTGCTCATAGGTCATTTTTGGGGTTGGACAACTCAAATGAGAGTTGCTGACTGCTGACTCCCAAGACATTTACAAGGAGAAATATAAACAGTTACTAAGACCTTGAATTTAAATTGGTCATTCATGTTGCATATTTCTACAATCCACAAATAGGTTTCATGGAAGAATGTAAGATTTTATTTTCTAGATCATGCTTTACTTTATTCTAAATCATAATAGCATAGCATTTCTTTGTATCTGTTCCACAGATTTGGCTGAATGAAAACTCATATAAATGGATGATAGGTCTTTCAAATGGACAAGCATTTAAGATTTCCTTATCTGTGCAAACATGCACGAGCTGTCGATGTGGCAATGGCTAGAATAACAGTATAAAATATCATTAAAAAGACATTTCATGTAGTGCATAGAGGAAGACACGGTTTTTATGAAGAAAGTCCACAATAACTGTTGACAGACAAATCTTAGGAGCTGTGAAAATAAACTACAATGGCCCAAGACCATCTGCAGAGAGCAGTAGTGAACGAGCTCAATGTTCACAGTCGACTTTAAGAGGAGAATTACAGAGGCTACACAGCAGGTCACAGACCACATCTAATACAAAAGTGGAATTTTAAAAAAAGTACAAAAAAGAAAGAGACAAGGTTTTTGAATAAACTTAGATGATATGATGGAATACACTGACATGCTTTTGTATGTTTTAAAAAAAAAATGGGGTGGTGTGAGGTGGCTGAAGGCATAGGGCATGCATTACAGTGAACCTAAGAACACTGTTACTGATGATGCAATTACTATAAAAGCATGATCATAGACTTTTCTATGATATTCTTGTAATAAGCTAAAAGTGGATAAGCAGAAAGTGCATCTGTGACTGGTTTGAATGTGGGTTTTAAATAGTTTGGTTTATAAATATTTGTTTACTTTTATATTCTGTATAGCTTGTGATGTTTTGGTACGACTTATTAAATTTAGACTATTATAAATTGTCAAATGCTGAATAACCAATTATTTCTTCATATCTATGAATGAAGTATTAATGAAAGGTATTATGGAAGGTTATCCTAAATTTCATTAATATGCAGCAAAAACAATAAATTTTATTCCACTTCCCAGTACTTTAGTTTCTCACAGCATGTTTGTCAGCTCTTATCGCGGCTGGTGTACGCTGAATGGACTTCTCATGCCAAGGTAATCAAAATATAATTATATTCCAGTAGCCTATTTCAAACTGTGAACTCACGGTCCAGTTTAGAGTACCTAAGGTTTTCCTTTTATATTGACATGTTAATTTAACTTAATGTTATGGGACTGAATTGTGAAACTACTTCAATAAAATTACCACAAAGAATGTAGATGCACCATTCTAGTTTAAGATGAAAATTAAATTAGGATTTTATGGCAAAGCTGTGCTTCACTCTGGAGTGAGACATCAGTTCTAAAGTTACTGAACTAGAAAGAACCAGCTGTGTCTGTGTGGTGCATAAGAGGCATTGAGTGCATTGTAAACAGCTTGGGATTAGAGAATTTGCAACAGAGCTAAAGTGAGCAAAAATGAAAGTGGAACATCAGTTTATGTAAACATCCACTCTTTAGCTTATGCATTTACCAAAGACTGCTCAATAAGCCTTTTTTGCATCAGACCACAACAGCAAATTCATTACAGCTGCAAAATTACCCCATCTATCATATGCATAGATATCCAAGGGGTTTAGGCCCTGAATAGTCTTGTTGTCTTGACACCAGATTTAAAAGATTTTAATCCCAACCCAAACAATGTCATATAAAACACCTCAGACAAGACCGTTTTACAATGAAGAAAAAGAACATGATATTCTGCTTATACATTACTAGTGACCGGACAGTAGGTTAGTTATTAATAATGTCACCTCGCATCTCCAGGGTTAAGGGTGTGAATCTTCCCCCAGTCTATGTAAATGGAGTTTACTCATAGGGAGCATGTGCTCCCTATGCTTGGGTTTCCTCCAGGTTTTCTGGGTCCTTTTATAGTCCAGAGACATTTGCATAGGTTTACTGACATTTCAAAAATGCCTGTAGTTTAGGAGTAGACGTGTAACATGGTGTGCATGGGGTTGCAAAAGGTCCTGACAAACAGCGTGAAGTCAAAGGTTATTGTAACCAACCACGCCATGCAATGATGGTTAATAAAGGAGATGTGTTATTATTATTATTATTATTATTAATGTTATTATTATTATTATTATTAAACATGTATATTATTACTTAACATTTGAAAGATGAAATCTTTTAAAAGTCCCTTCTTTACCAAATTAGAATGGTATTTTCTTTAATCCTTGTAGAGAAGATCCTTTTAATAATAACTTTAAATATATATAAACTTTCAAGAATTGTAAATTAGTTTATCATATTAGTTTAGTATTAGTTTATCATCTGCTGTAAGTTCCTCATTATGCACAATATAGTTAGATCTATAGTTATCAATGGGTCTGAATATGGATCAGCCAAAAGAAGTGTTGAACTCTACCATAGTAAAATATTTCAGTATGTTGGAGTAAACTAAATCAGCCTCATTGCTTCCCTAGAAGAAATTAACTTGCTGCCAGAATTGTTGATGGGGGATGTTTTGCCCTCAACAACATTTGACTTTACTGTGTTTCAAAAAGTCATCAATTAATTAGCTGGGTACACTGATAATTCTATATAAATCCTGAAAAACATTCAACCATTTCTTCCTTTGGAAATATGCTTACAAAAATCACAGAAAGATGCACAGACAAACTGACAGATGGACAATCAGAAAATATACGTTAAGTTTAAAATTACCTAAAGGAATTCAATGAATTCTTGCTCGATGGATCCACCACATCTTAACAAGCTTACTGGCTGGCCCCTGAACTGGGAGAGAGGAACACATACACATTATCAGCAAAATAGGCATATTTAAGGCTTTGGCTTCATGGACATTAAAAGAAAAAAAATCATACCACATAAGTTGAATGGAGACAGATAGATGATAGAAAGCATATTATCATTGGTTAGACAAAATGGTTCTAGTGAGTATTTTGCATGAACATTCATCTGGACATGGGTTATAGGAAGCATTACCATATAAGGAATGAGGACATGCAATGAGGGGATTGTTTTATAGGTATAGAGGCATGGGAATGTTCACACAATATCAGAAAAACTTAGCAATAGGCTAAAGGAAGAGGAATAATAAACCTGTTGGATAATATAATTGAATTTTCTAGAAAAAAATGGCAAAATTTACTTAATATAATGAAAATACTCCTGCTACTAATTATAGGAGACAGAATGTCCTTTATGGAGGCACTTGACATGAAACAGTCGTCTGATTTTCTCAGATGACTTTTTTGTGCTAAAATATTTATAGTTAAAAATATAATGCTGAAAATTATTACAAATAAACTAACGGCTCCCAAAATGGATACAGATAAAATAAATGTGCGGAAGATCCACATGAGTGTAATTTTAAAAAGACTCCAACCCTGAAGGCCCAGCTGCTTGCTTTCTATGTTGCAGAAACATCTTGGCACAGGAGATTGCTTGGGTGTGTTCTGAGTTGGAAAAATGAAGACTTCAAAAAAAAATTTTTTTACAGTTGCTGGCTTTTATTGTTTTTAAGCTTCTGAGTCCCTGACTTTGTACTTTTGCTTTTTCTCCCCTCTGTTTCTCTTTATTATCACCTGATAACTATGAATTTAATCAAATCCTTCAAGCCGAAAGAAATTTGGTACAAGAATTATACCCTGTGGTCCTCAAACAAGAATTTACAACATATACTGTAAACAATGTAGTTGGGCAGAAGTTACATGTTCTTACATGACAACATTCAGGTCTCAAGTATATTAGTGTTCAGATTGCTAATAAACCTTTGAGTGTAATTTAATTATAGAGAAGGATCACAACGTTATACAGTGCTATTAGAAGGCAAGCAATTATACATATCACGTGTAGACAGTTGCCTATTTAAGCATATTTATTTCTGTTCCCGCTCTTTTCACAATGCTCATGACCTACTCTATTTCTAACTAAAACAACTGGTTGTCTTGTCCCTCTAGGGCAATAAGCTCTCTAGAATTTTACAATCTTTAATATTGTATTAATTGAAATATAAGAAATAATTCAACATAGTTCAGTTTTGAAACATATTGCAATTTTTGAAACATAAATTGGTACTTTCAAGAATAAACCTACCATTTTAAAATATCTGTAAAAATATTTTAAAAAATTAAAGCCAAAGTGATTTAAACACCAACGGATTTTAAAAATCCATTACAGGACACAGTGGGTGGGTGAGCATTGCATACAATATTGTCTGACATTGAGCCCGAGGACCCATGGGTCCATATAGAGAACCAGAGATCTCTCATCCAAGGACGGATCACACTTATCACAATTAGATATGCAAATTGAACACGTCATGCATGGACAGAGTAATGAGTAATTTAGTGCTTGACTTCTCTCCCATAGCTTTTGACATAACTAGTACATTCAAAGGACAAAGGACTTTATCTAGCACATCATCTACGTTACCATGGTAGCTTTCCTTGTGTCAGTGAGAAAATAAAACAACAGCAGATGAAAAGATATTGTTAGTCTTGTAAGTCTTCTCGTGTATTTTTCATGAATATCAAAATGTTATTTGAATAATGATATATTATACAGAGTTTTCCAAAAAATAAATATACACTTCAAAATGAAATATATATGCCTTTCTTCTGACAGTCACATGATAATAACGATGGTGGAACTAGTCACATCTTTAGCAGAAACATACACTATACATTGCTGCCATAATACAATTACATAATACAAAATAATACAATTTGAGTTTTTAAAAAAGGTAATAGATAACAACTGTTGAAGTGTGTATACATTTTTGGTCACCTCTGTATTTATATATATTATTTATTTACATTTACTTATAACAGTAATGTAAATAAATTTACATTCCATATTATAGTATAGTATGATTATTATCTGATTAATTTAGGCATGGCATTTGAATGGTTATATTGGCCTACTTCAAAATTGGATAATGCTGCTTTATAAATAATGTTATAAAGGCACAGTAATAATAACAAGACATCCAGGACCCATTACCATGTCTGCTAGGGGTATAAACCCTACAATTCCACATGACATAATACAAATTTAAGGGTACACTTAAATCGCATAGCAAATCTATGCAATATGATATAATTCAATTTAATAGACTTTGTCTATTAACTTTGACTATATCTGACCAACTTTACTCAGAATCTGCATGTTATGCATTGCTTAACTGCCTCATGATTTGCTTGTTAGATAACTGCATGAGTACAAGTGTTCCTGATAATAGGTAAATTTAGACCCTTCTTAGGGATGCTCAAGCTCAACCCCTAAATTTAATCCTACACCCCTAAAGGCAATAGTAATAATAATGCCTCATTAAAATCTACATTTTCTTAATTTTAGTGCTCTACCATTACCAACAACAGATGCCAACAACAGTTTTAGGTACCTTGGATTGCAAGAACCTTGGTCCGCGAGCATTTTGCAAGACGAGCAAAATTTTGAAATAAATTTTAACTTATTAAACGAGCGAGGTCTGGATATACGAATACTGTAGTACGCATGCACTTTGTCTGCCGAGTGTCACATGATCACAACTGAGCCAATGGTTCTTCTCTCTCTTGCGCTGTGGGATTGTGGGTAATCATCTCCCATGCTCAGTCTCAGTGCGTGTTCATTACTTGTATAGACAACATTGCAGTAAGTCTCTTTCCTGATCTCTCTCTCTCTGCTATTGGATCTGCGTTTTTCCTCCCCCTAGTGGCGGCGTGACA
>JAQMYJ010000038.1:12685953-12729061 GCA_030014305.1 Clarias laeviceps
GGCTCCAGCTGCCTGCGGCGCTCCGGATCCATCCAGTATTTCACATCTCCCAACTGAAACACTTCACCACCTCTCCTTCACCACCTCTCCTACTCCATTATTTCTTTTATGTTAAAAAAGTAATTTTAAGTAATGTTATAAGCAAATTTATATCCAGAATTCTAGATAATGTCCAAAGCAAAAGTATTCTTCGTTGGAGATTATAGTTGGAGATCCATTTACTTAATTTGCAACTAAAGATCCATAGAGGACAATATGTGAAACAAATTCCATGGATTCAATAAAGTAAAGCTAAAGTAAATATAGAAAAAAAGACTGATCTTTTCTGCTATTAAAAATTTTTTGTTGCATCATTACACATTTTGTCATCAAAGTTTTCTCGTGTCTGCCTAAGACCCATGCCACTCAATGTGAAGTGTTGGTTGACTGCTCTTGCTGTATCATTGTTTAAAACATTATTCTGTTTGTTGCCTAATACAATGATTTTACTTGATTTATTTATGTGATTCTTACCTCTGTAGTCTGCGGGTAGTTCAGTTTAAAATTTGGTGACGCCTGCTGTTACACATCTTCACAATGTCCACAGTATCACAATCATTAAGCACAACATTTTTACTTTTTTAAGCACAACTAAATTTTTACTTTCTTGGTCCTGAGCGATTTTTAACAGATGATTTTAAGTTTGAACAGTCAGTTATATTTGTTGTCACAGAAACTGATTCAGAGGCTTTATTATTGAATGAAAATAATAGAAGAGCACACAAACGTTTACATGGTTGCAACATTTTTTCACTCTTCATTCTTTCTTTACAACATTTAACATTTCATAATATAATGCATTTAGGCCTGGCCCAGACTGGAGTCCTATTTATATAGTATTCATCTATTTAGTATCACTGTCCTAGGATATCAATGTGAATAGTTTTGAGGCCTTTTCCTAATCAGAAAATTGCTAGAAAAGCAAAGCTTCAGTTGCAGCACACATACAATGCTGGCCAAATAAAAAACTCACACACTAATATTTTATTGGACGGCATTTTGCCTTGATTAGGCATGTGTTTGTTTTGGCAACATTTTTGTACATCAGAATGTGTTGCGATGTCACAACATTTATTTCCGTATAGAGTCATATTAATTTCTCTACATGAACTTGTATTGATGATGAGAGAGTCAGACTGCTGTGCAATGCCTTTTCCAACTCTGCCCGACAGGCTTCTATAGTAGGCACTAGCCATGATAGATGATGAAGATGATGAAGAGCCACTTCATCTGCCTCTCTTCTTACCCTGATGCAACATCAATCTGGAACAAAGTAAATCTGGACTCATCAGAACCACATGACCTTTTTCCCAACGCTCCACAATAAATTCTTAATGCTCCCTAGCAAATTGAAGCCTTTTCTCCAATTTGCCTCACTGATAAGTGGTTTTCATAAGACTACATAGCAGTTTTGTCTCAATCTCTTGAATTCTCTTAGCATGGTGCATTTGAAAATGCTCTTACTTTTACTATTTAACGACCAGTTTGGTTGTTTTCTTTGCTTGAAGCAGTCCAATAAAATTACAGAGTAACATCTTTACTACAAAGACAGGACATGTCTTCTGACATGAAAAAGCTATTCACTGCATCTGTTAGGGTTAAAATACTTGTTGCCAGCTGAACCATATTAATCACTGCAAGGAGTGAAAGGAGATGGCGACTTTATTTGGCCTTGCAGTGTATATGCTATGGGCATGTGATTAAGCTCAACCTGTATAGCCACAGCCCCTTCACAACAAAGTGCCTATAATAAACAATCAGTTAGAAATTAAAACAATCAGTTTTAAAAAATGATCAAATGTGAACATTTGTTTAACATAATAGGTAATTATTTTTTGTGTGATGACTATGCATACTTTGTAAGATATACAAACAGAGATTCTTTGTCTTTGTCCTTTGTGCAGTTTTTATTGTTTGTTTGTAATCTTTTATACCACTTATCCTATATGGGGCCACAGGGGACCTGGAGCCTATCCAAAGACACTTTTATGCTTTTCTGGTCACAATGATTGTAAAGGGTGAATTTATATTAATATTTTAATATTAATATATTAAAGTACTGTATCCTTCTTAAGTTACTGTATCCAATCTGGTTACTTTCATCTGATGTCTCGTTAACAAGAAATTTCCACCCACAGAGCTGTCACTTGATGTTTTTACGTTTTTGTTTGTACAAAAAGATTAATGATTTTGCTAAATGTTATTTCAAATAGGCATGTTTTACAGCCATAAGAGTTACTTCCATGTGTCAGAGTTTTTATTCCCACAATTTTGTAGAAGAACAGTTCACACTGACTCATTTGATATGAAGCAAAGGCTTTGACTGTATCACCAAAAATGTCTATTTCACAGCACTTTAACTTTGAACAAAAGCATACCATAGGATTAGTCAGATCAAATGGTATTGCACCACCAGCCATCATTGCTTTGAATTGCTGCTATATAATATAATACAATATATTTTAAGCACATACCACATTACAATCATTCATTTATTCATTTTCTATAATGTTTATAGTGTACAGGGACACAGAAAGCCTTAAGCCTATCCCAGGAGACTTTGGGCACAAGGCAGGGTATGCGTTGGACAAGGTTCCATTTTTCTAATTTGAAAATGGGAGAACATGCAAACTCCAGGCACACAGACCTGAGGTGGGAAATAAACTCTCGATCCTGGTGGTCTCCCCCTATGTGAGGCCAAAATGCAAACCACTAAGCCACCCAGTAAAATCACATAGTAGCTTACTTTACATCAACCATAACCTGGAGAAGTAAGGTGTGTCATGTATTTGCTCCATTTAGTTACAAATTAGCTCTTAATAAAATTATTTATATTGTAAAAAGTTTTACTTGACTTTTTTCAAGGCTACTCACCACAAATACTTGCTCTATTAAGCATTGTCATGCATCATAATGCATAAAGTGTCTAAAGTGCATGACATAAAGTCATGGATATCATTATTCCTTTGATAACTTACAGCTTTATACTTGGTTTTAGAATTTTAATAAAGAGGTAAAACTTATCTATGAAATCTTCCATTCCAATCCAGTGGTGTATAAGGGGTTAACCAAAGTAAGTGCAATGTGAAAGAGAATAATCTATCTCTTCCATAGATAAGTAATACCCATGCACCTAGCAAGCCCACACATACACATATGATGTTTAAAAAAAAACATTCCTCTATTGCTCCCTGGTTCAGTTTTGATGCTTTACCTGAACATTAGTAACCTGTTTTTGTTGTGCTCCAATCAGCTCTACCTATTAAAACTGTCCTCACAGTATTGTTGTACAGTATGTCCTTGTGTTTTTGTGAAAGTCTACATACAGTAGCACTTCCACTGTGTTTGATCTGGATTTCCCTGGATTACTTGTTCAACTGATCACTCCTTGTTTACTGATAATGTAACTGCTTCCATTTATCAAGAATAAATCTCAACTAAATGTGCATAAATATTATGGACTAATATAATAAAAACACTTCATCATTATCTGATATAGATATTATTTGCTTGCCTACAAAGCCAAAAACGGCCCAGCACTCTCAGCTCTAGTCACACCTCGCACTGCACCACGTTCCCTCCGATCCTCCAGCACTGCTCGGCTGGTCCCACGTCTCTCAGGTATCGAGGAAGATGTGCATCTAGACTCTTTTCTGTTCTGCATCTGCCAAATGCCTAAATGTCTCAGTATATTGGTATGCATGACTGCATGAGAGTGAAACCTGCATTGTATTGCAGTTCTGCTCCTGAAAGATACTGACACTGCCTGACAAGAAAAAAATAAATAACCACTTGGGTTTTAACTAAGCAAATAGTTGAAAAACCTTCAAATGGAAAATTACTGCACTGACTAATATGGTTCAGTTGGCAACAAATTATTTAAACAACTATGGAGATTGTAGAAACTTCTAAAATTCTGGAAAAACTTCTTAAATGATTGTGATGGGAAACCACTTAAATGCTTAGTGAAATCAAATCATAAAAAAAAAAAATAACAGTAGAACTAACTGCTATGTTATATAGTAAAAGTACAATCATTTCCAAACGCACAATGCGAAGAGAACTCAAGGGATTGGGACTAAACAGCTGTGTAGCATTCAGAAAACCACATATTAGTACGGCTAATTATGGAAAAAACTTCAATTTATTAGAGAGATTAAAGAACGGACTGTGGAGCATTAGAACAAGACCATGTGCTTTAATGAGTCCAGATTTACCCCTGAGTGATTTGGATATCAGGGCAAGAAATAGGCAGATGAAGTGATGCAACCATCCTGCGTCGTACCTACTGTACAAGCCAAGGGGCACTGTTATTATCTGGGGTTGCTTCTGTTGGTGAGATCTAGGATCAGCAACGTTATGTGCCCAAAAGTGAGGTCAGCAACCTGAATATACTGAATGACCAGGTGTTTTCTATCAATAGATTTTTTTTCTCCCATGATGGCACAGGCATATTCCAAGATTACAATGCCAGTATTCATCGGGCTCAAAAAGAGTGGTTCAGGGAACCTGAGATATGAGATGCCATATAGATTGGCCACGACAGAATTCAGACATTAACCTTATTGAGAATCTTTGGAATGTGCTGGAGAAGACTTTATGTCATCAATAGAAGATATTGGAAAGACATTAATGCAACTTTGGACTGAAATGAATGTTGTGACATTGTAAAAGCTTATTTAAAAAAATGATGCATTAGCCATAATCAAAACTCTCTTGAACAATTTGATATGAAACAAGGGGTAAGTGCCCTTAAATTTTTACAGAACAGGACATTTCCATTGACCTAATCAGCTACCACTACTCAAATGAAAAACAACCCACATTCATTAATTGATCTTGCTATATCTGCACACTTCAATAATATACAAGCTTGATGTCTTTTATCTGTTAATTCTGCTTTTCCTCTGCACTCAGTGTTGAGCTGAGTGCATTGTAAAGTCCCTCATGTACTGTCGTTCTGCATGATCAAAGCATCAGATCAGTGAGCGAACGGAAGGACAGACGTTTTGATGAAGATGGATCAGAGACCTACTGCAGATCAGTGGCTCATGACACATGCTGTGGATGCAGACTTGACAGTGTCACATTACAACACAAATTCTTCTTCCCCTCATGTTGGCCATCCTTAACAATTCTTAACTTGTTTTCTTAATTGAAAGCACTGCTGAAATAAACAAATGCCAGAGGGCGAGTGAGTAAGCAAATATATAAATAACTAAGAAAATAAATAGCTGAATGTGTTTTCAGGTGTCTTTTTGAGAGTTTTCTGTGGTTTTGATCACCTTGCCTTGCAATAGCAACTTTTTTTTTTTTTTGCTTCTTGTTTCTCTTTTCTATTGCACCATCAGAAAAGTGCATGAATTAGTGATTGAATTGATTGAATTGGATTAGCATTTATATGAAAATGTTTCTTGCTGAGACAGAAGCAGACACTCACTCTTAGAAGGCCTAGTGTGGTGCCCACAGATGAGGAACAGGGTAGTCAGGGTGGCACCCCAGAGAGGAAATTTGTACCTCTCTTGCCTGCACCAAAAGATAAGACAAGAGAAATTAACATTTACTATTTTGAGAATACCATTACTTCCTAGAAAAAATGTGGAAAAGGTATCTATAGGTATCATTCAGCTAAAAAGGGAAAAAATAGGAAAATAAATTCTAAAAGGCACTGAAACGCTTTCTTTCCTCTGTCTTTAATAAGAACAAAAGACCATAATCATTGAATTCTTTCAGCTGATGAAACATTGACTTAGCCAAGAACATTGAAAACCCATGAAGTTGTGCCAGACAGGTTGTAAGTAGTAGGCACCAGGCTTGGCTGTTTATTACACAAAGCATTCAAGCAATTTTTTAAAAAGGACATTTACTATGACGTAGTGGTTTGGAGTGGGCACGCTGAATAGCAATCAAAAGTGGCCTGAGAGAAAGCTTCCATATTAGAGACTTTAAAAATTCATAAATAAAGGTCACTGTGTGACCTTTAAGAATGTAGTGAAGAATGCGCAGCTCAGAAAAAGAAGAGTCACTGACCTTCCTCTCTGCAGTTTTGGAAAGCTGGGCCATGCTGGCTAGTCAGGGCAAGAACACAGTGTAATGAATTATTCATACATAATGTAAATACTTTTTACCTAAAAAGGGCCATTACCAGACACAGTGTTCTTTTGTGCCAAATTACATGTCAATTATCTGATCTTTACCTATTTGGATAAAATAACTCTATCATTAAAAAGGTTTTTTAAAGCATTTTACTTTTTATTGGTGCTGGAAAACCTAGGTAATAGTCTGCATGTTGTAACTTGGGCAATATATAAAAACCATATGTTCATCCCAAGCATATCAACACTTTAATGTTCCACTTGTATGCACTATATAGTGCTGTATGCCCAAAGTTTATGTGGATACCTGAGCATCACAGCCATTATTTTGCCAGTTGCATTTATTTATCTATTTATTTATTTGACACATATATTGAAATAATTGTCTTTGCATATCCAAGTTTGTTATGAAGTTTGGATCAGAGCACAGGGTCAACAATGATATAGCACACCTGGAGCAAAGAGGGGTTTCAGCTCTTCAGTGGCACTTTCCGCAATCATTCTCATCTGAAACTGAGCTTTAACCACTCAGTGACCAATGACACACAGCTGTCTTGAATTATCATTGGGAAAGAAATATTTTTGCCAATTTTTTCATATACATTGAATATGACTTTCCAAGTTTCAAATGAATGATATCCTGCACAGTAAATCACCTATCCCAAGTTTGACAGATTTTATTTATTGTGCATTCATCCAAAGGATGCTAACAATTCTATGGTTGAGTGTAAACGATCAAATAAAACTTGTATTATCAAAATATCAGAAAGTCTGAAAGAGTTTCATCTTTTCTTAGCCATGTTTTCAAAAATATTGCAGAGAGAACAGTGAAGTGAAAAAATTAACTATGTAACTTGTGTGCACTTTTTATTTCATAGTAATGTCAGTGGTAGTAAATTGAGATCAGATCAAAGTTTTGGTGCCCTTTTTTGGTGGCCAAAGCAATTAAGCATTCAATAATTAGGTGTTTTTTTTTTCTTTGGCTAAAGTATTCCTTTTACAGTGATAATTGGGGTCAGCTAGTAGATGGCTTATATAAAAAGTAGATCTGATTTGAATCTGTGAATCTAATACTTGATTTTACCAAGTGACCTGGGAAGATGTCTTATTTGAGCATTAAGCTGTCTGTTTCTCGCATCCACTAAGAGAAATGTGAATTAGAGAAGGAACAGAGAGTCACTAAAAGGACATTAGGGTAGTGCTTTAATCTCTGCATAGCCAAATAAAGAGACAGGCTAGTGCAAAATGAGTGCTGTGGCAGCAAGATGCACTAATGCAGGTATCAAAGTGACAAGCAGCCTTTGCTAAAAAAGAGAGTGAGCGAGTGAGTGAGAGAGAGAGAGAGAGAGAGAGAGAGAAACTGTGAATAAGGATTTATCTTAGGTGCATGCTATACCATTTGAGCTCTGGGTATTTACCTGATCGATGAATCGCTCTAGCTCATTGTGCATTATAGAATATCCATAACTTCTCCAAAGCTTTTGGGAGGTTGTTGTCTCTGGCTTATCCTTCCTTCCCAATAGACTTATCTGATCCAAGATGTTAAGAACCTAATACTGTCTCTAATTGGAATGGACGGAGAGGGCTGAGAATGCTATCAGCAAACCAAATTAGCTTTAATTAAAGCTGTTAAGCAGAAATAGCTGATCTGTCAATCTTTGCACATTCCTCTGTCAGGTTAGAGGGTGGGAGAGATGAAGGGGAAGAGGGGTGGGGGCACAGGCTTGATGTAAATAGTGATCCGTTAATTACACCTGTCTACCAGAACACTCCTGAGAAAAACGGGAAAAGATAAAAGGGGAAGTCGGGGCAAATGCATTTTAAATATTTTCACCCAAAGCTATAGGTTAGTGTTTGTAGTGTGCTGCTGCCCTCTGTGGGTCACTTGCTCTTTTTATCCACCCCTGGCTTTGTGTGGCTGAGCACTGTGAAGCCTTTTGAAGAAAACTGAGATTTGGTGCTGGAGGGAAATGAGTGAGCCATGGAAGACTAGCACACCAAAAAGAAGAAGATTAACAAAAAGTAATAAATATCTCTTGCCCACACCATCTGACTGGTCTCTCTCTCTCTCTCTCTCTCTCTCTCTCTCTCTCTCTCTCTTACTCAATTGCTCTGCTTCCAGGCAGCCAAGGCATTTCAGTGCACTGGCATGACTGTATCATTGCACTTAAAACACACACAGACACACACAGACACATACAGACTCACAGAACTGAACCTCACTCCAGGATGTGTTACGTATAGTCATATGGACTGCAAAAATAATTATTCTTATTAAGGATTTATGAAATATTTATATTATAATCTCTCTTTAGAGTTATAAACATTAAAACCAGGTTTTGGGTTCTCCTTGCTCCAATGGAGTCCCTCTGGTTCGTCAGGGTGTACTTCTGTGGGTGTGCTGTGGTGTCTGGCACTGTGGATCGGACTTGTTTGTCCAGTGCGTTCCATGGATGCTCGATTAGATTGGGATCTGGGGAGTTTGCCTGCTAGGCCTTGTGCTTGTCAATCTGTGGTCCACAGGGTGTTTTGAGGCCTTTCTATTGTGACCACCATTGACTTTATTTGGTGATTTATGCTGCATTGACTTCTGTGGGACCAGAGCAGACGGGCGGACTTTGGTCCCCATCTTCATACAGCTTTCATACAGGCAGGTGCAAAAGAATTTGGACACTGGCAAAAGTCAACCATAGAATACTGGAGGTTTTGTCTATCTAGCATGGTATATATGAGTTAAAATATAATAAAAAATAATAATATATTTTGTTCTCCATATTTTTCTGAATTTTATCCCTCAGTTTAGTGGTAGCCAATTCCCACCTTCAAATTCTCCCATCAAGGCTACAACCAGGGAGGGCAAAGGCTGACACCAGACAACAAATTTTTTCAATCCAATTTGCTTACACACCATAGAGAGTGGTGCAACACATCATTGTCGTCATCTCATCATCTATACCACTTACTCAATTCATGACAGGGTACAAACACACATACACACATGCTTATTTACACACTCCAATTAGCCTAGTCTGCATGTCTTTAAACTGTGAGAGGAAACCGGAGTCCCCAGAGAAAATCCACCACTCCATGGTCACAGACAGTTCTGAGTTAGGCACCATGCCTTCTGGTGCAACACGATCGGAGGAAATTGCTATCTGCTCCTTCCGCTTGCGAGAGCTCATGATTTGCTAAAATTGCAATTGATGCGAGAGCGCTAGAGTGACAAAGACACCAAGAGGTTAGCATTCTCTAGGCTCCTCGGCTGCGGATTCGAACTTGCGTTGAAAGGCGAGCCCAGAGGCCAAGGTGAAATTAATTAAGGAATATGAATAAGCTTAAAGTGCAGACTCAAATCAGCACAAATTTGTAAGTGTCATGGGAATTACAAAGCATGTAATATTTATCTTCCCCTTTTTATTTTTTTTAAAGACGACTGACTGCTCAGTTGGCAACTATGAAAAGATATCATTTGCAGTTAATTCTTTTTCCTTAAGTAAGTAAAAGTAAATGTGGCATTTGCATTTGCTATCTGTTGCTAACTTTCAACTTTATCTTTAATTTTGTTGGTCTATCTTCTTAATATTCTGTCTTATGCTTTCTGTTCTAATGTCTATTCATTTCTTAATTTTATAAATTTCTTAATTTTACATGTTCTCTTATTGTTTGTCTTCTTTATTTGTTATGTCAAACTCTTTGGTCAACTTGAAGTTGTTAATAAGTCCTATATAAATAAATTATTGATTAATTATTGATTGAAGTCCAAAAAGCTGTCACTGTCATTAAAGCAAGCCATCATTAGGCTAAAAAAATCAAAACAAACCTATCAGAGAGATAACAAAAACATTTGGTTCAGCCAAAGTAACTATTCGATACTTCTTTAAAAGAAAGAATGCACTAGTGAGCTCAGGAACACCAGTAATTGGACAAACTAACAACCATAAATTAAAGTGTCCATTTTAATACATGGCTGCAAATCCTTTCAAATCAATGACTGCCTAGAGCCTGGATCCCACAGACATAACCACACAGAGTTTTTCTGCAGCTGGCCAGCCTCAGTTTCTGTTTGTTCTTGAGGTGTTTTGTCTTCAGCTAGTAAAATGCATGCAGAACACTGCTTGGGTTGCTTCATGTTTTTGTGCAAGTATACTATCATGTACTATCTAATTTACCTTAATCTGGGCAGGTGACTTAGTGAATTCAACCTTCTGCTTTAGTTAGCAGTCGCATCAATAAATACAAGGAGACCAGTTCAACTGGCAGCCATACTGTACATGTCCATTCCATAAGATGAGGGGGTTATTCTTTGGGTCATGAGCAGTTCCATTCTCCATGCCCTTTTCTTCCATCATTCTGGTACAAATTGATGTTTGTCTTATCTCTCCACTGGATGTTACTGAACTATGGGTTTTTGTATGCATCTGACCAACTCTCATCTGGTAGTTCTGTTTTTGAGTCTTACCAACGATTTTCATGTTGTGCTCTCACTCCCTTTTATTTATCACTTTTTTTCCTCAACCTGGACTGGGGCGTAACAGTTTTTTCTGGTGAAGGCTTCTCTGTTTCCTTAACTTTGACACAGCATATATATATATATAGTATATCCCTACCCCTGGAGGGTGTTTGTTGTGAAGGGGTTTTTCTTCACCAGGGAAAAATCTTTTGCCATCCACCACAGCTTTTACATAAGCCTTCTTTTGTTTCTAAAGAATATTCCACATTGATGTGCTCATACCTAAGTTTTTTCTGCATCATGGTCAAAAGAAACGTTATTTCGTTATTTATAGATTTGTATTATTTACAAACACCCGACATCTACCTGATAATTTTGTTTGCCTTGTTACATTAACGAAAAATTACTGTCATGCTCAATACAGCATTACTTTATCATGGAAAACATTCTGATTGCATTTTGGCTTCAGTATCATGTCCCATTTAGACAATGTTAGCAGATTGTGGGTCATCAGAATGCTTCAGCTTGGTGCAATGCAAACAGACATTGTCTGTTTTGGAGTTGTCAGGAATACCACGTTATGGAACAGATTCTGAACAACTGGTCTGATCGCCCTAGGTCTAGGAAGCATGTGTGACAACACCAAAACAAGACAGACTAATTAAGAAAAGACAGACTAATTCAATTGTGTCATTTGGGAAATCGTACAGAAAATCCTGCCTGCATTGTCCAGCTGTGACCGATAACAGAGACTCATTAACTCGATATTGACTTTGTAAACATAGATGTTGAACACATCAACTTTGAGCTATCAACCCCCAGAATTTTCATGATCTCTAGTCTAGAGCCAAATTTGAATTTCTGATGCTGATGGGGACACAGATTTTGTATAAAATTCAACTTTCTTATTTATTTGTCAGAAATAAATGTTGGAATAAATTTATATATGCAACATATCTTTGGTCCATGAGTATATTTCCCTGAGTTTTTTAGCCCAATGATGGCTTGATTTGGAGCAATGAAAAAAATGCAAATGCCACACTTGAAATAAGCGCTAGACCAAATAACACATCATGGAAAAGCCATGCAGCTAATTATCAAATTACTTTTTGTCCTTTAAAAAGTGCTCTAATTTTTATACTAAATGAGCTCCATGGAGTTTGCACTTTTACCTCATATTGATTAAATACTTTCAATTCCTGTACAATATTCTATGATAGATAATTTATATGACAAAACTATTTTCCATACATTTAAATAAATTTCCAAATATTCCTACTGTATATTCACCTGTCTGTATGGAACAATATTATGAAGAATCAACAAATGAAATGGTTACATGTTGTGTTTAGTTCAATTCAACTGAAAAGAGAAATTAGTGTTTGAGATTGTCATGCAAAGAATATAATTTTTGAAGACACAAAACCTGGCCAAAAATCCCTGCAGATATCGAAAGTCATTTCTTAGGTGATGGCATTATGGAACAAAGCTAACAATCAATCCTAACAGGTGTCAGACGTTTTTGTCTGAGTACAGTTTTAAAAAATAGAGTAGCAATTAGCCATCAATTACGTGTCAAAATGTCCTCTGCAACCTCCTTTAAGAAAGAAAATGATAGGTTACAGCCGATGTGCTCTTCCTGAATCTTCTATTTGCATCCAAGGCTAAAAAGCAGATGTACCTAATGTCAGATTTCTAATTGTCTATATATTCATGTAGCAATGTAGCTCATAACACACAAATTAAACTATCGGACTTATTTCTTACACAGAGATTGACTGTTATTTATACTATTCACAGAAACATTTAACCAATTACCATACACCTAAAATCTGGTTAAAATCCCATTATAAATCTCAATTTAAATTCCCTGACGCAATTCTATACAGAATCATTAACAAGAATCTTTCCTGTTCCCTCTTTATTGAACCATGGAAAAAAATATCCTGATTTGTCAGACAATTTTCTTTACAAAAGAATGATAAAAAAAATAATAACTTCCTCTGATTAAAGAACAAAAGGTAATTGTGAATTATTTTTATATGAGGGACATTCTTTTGAAGATGAGTTTAATCAATTGTAATTAATTCTTCTGGTTATAGGCAGCAGAGCCTGAGAAGTCAGAGATGAGGGTGAGGTTATTGAACTGTGTTGAAAACCCATTAATAGCTAATAAGGCCACTATAAAATACAAACGTCTGAAGCTGAATGTATCCTCCCTGATGATTAAGCCTTGGGAAAGAGCTAAAGCCTGGCAGTCCCCACATTCAAAGTGTTTTTTATCTTGACAGACAGCTTTTATTAGGTAGAAATCAGACGGGTTTGTGGATTGAACTTGCTATCATTTCCAGTAGCTGTTTAACCGTGCAAAAAAGGGCAACTCTTTAACATCTGGTTTTAGACAATGTGTCTGCAATACCAAAATTCTGTGACCTTTCATTCATTCATTCATACATTTGTTCATTCATCTTCTATACTGCTTATCCTGTGTACAGGGTCGTGGAGGCCTGTAAGACTTAGGGCATGAGGAGGGGTACACCCTCCATCGCAGGGCACACACAGAGTACAGGGCAATTTGGTAATGGCAATTAACCTAAACTTTTTATCTATGGGCTGTTGGAAGAAACTGGTACCCAGAGAAAACCTCCTAAGCACTCTGGGTAACATTACACAGACCAGAGGCAGAAGTCTTGCCTTCGACCCTGGAGGTGTGCAGCCACTCTGCTAACCACAATGCACTATTCTGTGATGATGCATCATAAAAAGAAACGATATGCAGAATGTTGGAAGTTTGAAGGAGGTTATACTTAAGGAGAATTACATAAAAACTGAATCCATTTGAAACCTTCAACCAGCTTCTTACTTCAAATTCCACAGCCACCTTGTTCCTATTCATCCTTTTCTGCATTTTACAAGAAAATGCACCAGAAACAAAATGCCATCTGATTTCTTTTCATTTTCAAGATTCTGTCTCATAATGCATCCTATGCAATGTAGCGATGAATTTGTGCTTTAGTACAAGAAATCAATACCTGAACATACTGTATATAAGGTACATCATTTAGTTTAACAGCCCTGATTCTGATTCATATTAAGCCCACTGATTCACAGATAGACAGTTAAATTTTTGCCAATGTCATAAATCACTACTGAGTACAACATATTTAAATAATCACAATAAAATGTTTATGCATATACTGTAATGATGGACAGGCTACGCACCACATGGCGCCGTACCACTGCAGCTATTGAAAAGCATGATCTCAATTCTCAATTCCTTTTCTATGAGCGCCATCTGGTGGTGATTCGATATTAATACCACGCAGATTCTGTGCTAATAAAGAACACAAAAAGCAATAGATTTTAAGAAGGACGTAGCCAATATAAAGTTTGTTGAACTGCAGCTGCAATCATAAAGACTGTCCTTTTGCTTGTCTCAGGATTTACAATACACTTAATATTGTCTTACAAACCCAAGATTTCTCATCTGAAACAGAGCTCTTTTATATTTCTCAAACAATATACAATAAACAATATTACAAAATAAACACATCCTCATTCTTGACCTTTTGTTCAGTCAGCATGTCAGAATAACAATTCTATGTCTTAAAATTAGCAGAACGATTTGTCTATTTTATCTCTCTTTCTCCCAAAACATAAACCAGCCTTGGATTTTAATAAGTTTTTTTGTTAATAAAGATAGTCTTATTGATTGCAGTAAACTGGGATTGGATACTTTTTAAATTCTTTCTTGTAGTCCATTTTTCCAGCCTGCACTGCACTGCATACATGGACTAAGGATTGATATCCCTATGCGTGGAACCTTTTAGTTGTAAGACCTGACTTGTTTTATTAGGGTTATTAGCCTTATGACATGCCTCTATAGCTAATGTATGCCCTTTTTTTTTTTTTTTTTACAGCATATTAGATTAGATGGGTCTAAACTTTTTGTGGCTCTCTTATGCTGTGTGACTTGTAACATTATAAAAAAAAAACTTTTACTGCAAATCAGTACAAAGTTATTAAAAGTTATCTGAATTTCTTTTAGAAGAATACTTTTCAAACCTTCAATGTACTGTAGTTCCAGAAACTTGTGGAAACTTTCAGTGTCCTGCAAAATCACTGGCATCTTTTTTGTTAATAAAATAAGCACAGCTGACTGTCTAAAAAAACATGACACACAATCATTCCAATTTTCACTTTTTAAAGGGAAAAAAAGCAGATTTATTTTATTACAATTTGCCCACTACTTGGAATTAAGTTAGAACAAAAGAAGAACACAAAAGACCCAGAGCAAGTTGCAGTTCCTTATTTATTATTTTAGTAGCTTGTGCCCTTAGATTGTTTTGCAGACTAGAAATGTCAGTAAACACAAAATCGAATGTATATGTATATCGAATGTACCGATCAGGTGTTTGGCTGCCTGCACATACTTGACATTCCAATCGACCAACCCAAAATATAACACATTCCACCTGCTGCACAGTTTTTTTTCCTTTGATGTAATTGCTGAAGGTGCACATTGCCAAAATTACAATTTTAGAAGTGCCACACTCAGGACATTTTTCAAGCAACTCCTGTAAACTTCTTGTTGTTATGGAGATGTCAGTGTCAGGCCTTTACACTTGCTATAGTATTCTCACACTTTTTTTCAGACACAGGGTGCTTTAAGTAAAAAATTTGCAATCACCCTCAATTAAAACTCAATTTACATATTTAACCCAACTATTCAATATATAAGGCACATCATTTAAAAGTGTATGATAACTTTGTCAAACATTGGAACAAGCATTTAAGTGCCTTTTACACTCTAAAAAATGTTTTTAACAAAGTGCTTCACACAAAATATCTTAATCTTTTTTAACTTCTAAATAACATCTTTTAAATATTGGTCCAAAGAATTTATAGTGACGTGGTGTTAAAAACATGTTATCTTGTTATATGTTATCTATGTAAACCATCACATAAAAATTCAGACTGCAAATTTTAAGATCCAAAAAGATGTATAATACTGTTTTAATACTCTTTACAACTTGCACATATCAACTTCACCTTACAACACTGAAGGTGGTAAAATCTTAAGTCTGAACCAGTAACCCTTGGTCATAAATTTTGAAACCCCAGCAGTAAAGTAAGAGCTTACCTTACTATTGACCTCAGAACATGGCAGACAACAAAGATAAGAACATTTTAAATTAGTTAAATTAGTTCTTCTAAATCTGTATGTGTAAAAACCATTAACAATGTTTAATGCTATGTCAGAATCCAATTATACTAGCTTAATCGATAAAGACACTGAAGCTCATTTTCTTACTAGATGAAATTCAACTAGCTCAGATGGTAGGATCCACAAGGTGATCTTGGTATCATTTTATAGCTTAGACCTTCGCAATTGTTTTTCTCATATACTAACAAGCATTAGCCAAAAGTGAAGCCACTTTTTCAAAACTTTTCATACAGTCTACCTTACCAACATGCATTGCGGCCAAACAGGTAGTCTTTTCCCCAAAACTCTCTTAGACCACCAAAACCCATCATACTGTACATTGTCATTCATAACACACTGACCTAAAACATTAACAACAGGAAGCACTTTACTGACTAAACAGAAGAAGAATCAATCAGAAATGATTGCAAATTAATGAGCAAATTACTTCAAAAACTAATAATTTACATGCGAAAAATTAAAACATGAAACAAAAAAAATAAATCCGCAAATTCCACGACTGCTATCACAATAACAAAAAGAGGAAGATCACCATGTAATCACTACTGTGAGGATTCTAGTTATCTCTCTCTCTCTCTCTCTCTCTCTCTCTCCTGCATTTGTCCTTTTTTTTTTTTTTTAACATCACATCATGTTAAAACACACTCTAGTGATGCATCTTGGAAACTATCACCTGGAATGTGCAATCCAAATCTGGAAGTTTTCAGGAAAAATTACTACATCCTGAATTCACTGCATCCATCAAAGACATCTGATGGATGCAGTGAGGTCATGCAGTAAGGTCATGTGGTCATAAACCATCCACCTCCATGTAGACAAAAACTCCTCTTTGGGGTTTAAAAAGATTTAGGAATCTGGTTCTGGTATCTGGCATTCTGTGACTGCAGCAGAGATAGGTAGAGGAGTTTCTTGGCCAATGAGTCAAATCAGTGAGCTTCTATGTATTGTAGGGGTCAATGAGTGATTTGTGTAAAATTAAACCATCAGTGGGCAGTGCTGCACATATTGTGATGTTGCCCCCTAAGGCCTATAACATTCATGATTGCACTCTGTCTAATCACATTTCTTCCTCTGCATTGGGTTTTTTACACTTTACACTACGCATGTAACTGAACATACAGTACTGATGTCAGAGTTCTTTCACATGTTCACTGTTTCTCTCAAAGATTACAATGTACAACTTGAGCTTCACCCTTACTTGTTTTGTACTGTAATATATAGTTTCATTATCAATGAAGGATGCACAACTCACCTGTAGTGTTGGCAGAAAATTCAAACTATTGATGTGAACTTTGATATACAAATCTTTTGTGGAATAAATATACCATATGTTGGGAGGAAGGACCCGGACACTTTTGTTCATGATAAGTCACTCAAACATGGAAGTTAACTACAGCTATATTGGTCTCACTCATTGATGTGGAGAGTTGTGAAAATGTGACTTTAGCTTTTGCCAATGCTTGATATCAATCAAGAAAAAAATGTATAACAAATTAAATGAAAACTGACTGTTTTTTTTTTTAATTGCCTTCATTTTTCTTCTTTTCTAACTTACATTTAAAGCTCCAGCAATTTCCTTGTCTGACACACTTACTAGTAATTGCCCACCAAAACTAATAATTCTGCTCATCATTGTCTGGTAAGTTACTGAATCAGTGCAATGGTAAAAACTAGACTGCACTAGGATGGCCCTGAAGAAGAACATTCTGGCTAGTGATTGGGCAGAACATAAGTCATTTCATAGTCTTAATTTCCTGCATCCTATCTCTTGCTTAGATGCTGTGGTGGTGTCTAGTTTTAAACTATGGAAAAAGAAATTTAACTAATTAGAGAATATTTGACTGTGGAATTTTTATGTGGAATAATTTGATATGCTGTCATCAAACCACAACACTAAAATGTGGCTTCAGACTCTGATGCTTGAAAGCTTCAATAAGGGACATTAGGAGAGCCATCATCAAAAGTCTGTGTAATTCATTTAAAACCAGACTATCAAGTTCCTTGAAGAAGAAATCTCACTGTGAACTCACTCAGTATGGAGTGTGGCTTTTGTGGAATAAATACACAATATGTTGGGAGGAAGGACCCGGACACTTTTGTTCATGATAAGTCACTCAACCATGGACGTTTCTATAGCAGCTATATTGGTCAATAAAATTCTGACGTGGCTTGGGTTCTGTCCAATAAAAAAAAATCTGTTTCGAAAAATGTTTTTGTGCTTTGGGAAAATTTGCTTGTTGCTTGTAAAATGTTTTTGCGTTTTGTTAAATGTTTTGTGTTCTGGGAAATGTGGTTGTGTTTTGGAAAATGTTTTTGTGCTTTGTGAAATGCAGTTTTTCTTTTTTTGTTTGTTTGTTTTGGGGAATGTCGTGGGATTTTGTATAATGTGGTCGTACTCTTTTGTGAAATTATTTTGTGGTTTAGAAAATTTGGTTGTGCTTTGTGAAATATTTTTGTGTTTTGGGAAATAGGGTTTTCTGTGAAATATTTTTGTGACATTTTTGGCTGTGTTTTGTGTTTTTCCCTTATGGGTTTGTCAGGTTGTTTCTCTGAGGGAACATTAAAAGGCTCCATTTAGGTCCTTGTAAAAAAAAAAAAATTACCTAAAAAAAATAACAATAATGATAAAAATAAGAGATTGGCTTCATCTGTTTTCTATTAAATTAAATTACACTGCAGCCTATCCCAGGAACACTGGGCGTGAAGCAGAAACACAGATCAATACAAATGGGACTGTCTGAGGTTCTAAATTTTTTAACAGTGCAGATGTATTTGACTGCATAATACCGTCACACTCTGGCGTTGTGAAATGTACTGCAGTTATGGTGGACAAAAATAGTGCCATTAAAAAAGAAGAAAGAAAAATAATAATAATAATAATAATAACAAAATAAAATGTATTTATGTGATTTGTTATTTAAATAGCAACTTCTGCAGCATCTGAGGGGCAAAGTGTGACCTTTATTTTGAAAAGACATACTTCCGGAGTGGTTGGTTGATATGGTTCCTTTACGTCAATGTTTGTTTACTGGTCCATTGACCGTTTTAGTATGTGGATACTGCTCTTTTGTTTTCAGAACATTATTTTTAATTTATTATAATTATGTATAATGGCGTGTCCTGCCAATGACATTAGTCAGAGACCTCTTCAAAATGCGATGCGACTCGTTAAAGTGGCTATTCAGTTGGATTCGGGTAACAGACATAAGGTACCTGGGACGACTCGTTTACCGGTTACAGCGCACTTGGACATGTGCATTGCGTCCAGCAAAAAAGAAATGCATAATCTATATTAAATAATGTTAAGAAGTAATGTTTTATCACGGTAGAATGCTACTGGAGTAAATGCTATCTAAGTCTGACTTCTCTACCTCCAGTGACACTGCGTTTTATGGGACTGTTTTAGTGTGTAAATAGTGTGTGTTTGAGTAAACACAAAGCTGTTTGTAGGGATGTGGCTGGTGTTTTTTAGCTGGAATTATTGTCATGTGGATACACCTAGACCAGCCATGTTATTTCTATTAATTTGTTTTTCTGAATTAGTCCCTGTCACCTTTACACTGTCTTAATCATGTGCTTTAGGAAACACGTCATTCATTTAGCCTTTTTCTTTCTCTCTCTTCCTTCCCCCTTTAGGAAGCTTATTGTGAATACTTAAAGAGTGTCAACTACATCTCCCATGCATTACTCCAAGATGCAGCATTTAAAGGTAGCGCTGGTGAGTTTTAATTCAGAACTTTTATTTTTCCCTCCAGATATTTGGCTCCACACATTCTGGCAATCACTAGAATATCTGCTCAGATTTTACATTTTACACAATAAATATTCAGGCAGTGTTAGGCCTAAGAAAGAACAGTGTCCGAATTGTTAAGTTTAAAGAGAAATGAAAAGAATAAGAGTCATTGCTTGTTATGTCGGGACAAACATACACGACACTCATGCATGATGTCTAAAGAACTCTGTTTATTATCAGCAAAGAGAACATATTTAAGCTTTTAGGTAGGTTTTGTGTCACATATGTGTGTCCTGTACACCAAAATAACCATGTAAGTCATAGAGCGATCCAGAGACAGACTGACGATAGGAAATACATTTACATTTTCTGAAAAAAGTTTACCTCAGACATAACTGTTTGGATGCATACAGGCTATAGGAAGTGTTCCCACATAAGGAGTCAGGAAGCACAACAAGGGGGTTGTTTCATGCTCATAGAGGCAATGGGAATCATATTATAATACCTTACAGACAGTGTGTTTTTGGGGGGTGGCTTAAGAGGGAAAAGCAATGTGGCCTCCGGGGCCAAGAATTCGATTCCCGCCTCGGGTCTGTGTGCATGGAGTTTGCATGTTCTTCCTGTGCTTGGTGGTTATCCACCAGATACTCTGGTTTCCTCCCATAGTCCAAAGACATGCAGATTAGGTTAATTGGGGTTCCCAAATGGCCATAGTGTGTATGTGTGTGCCCTGCGATGGATTGGCACCCTGTCCAGGGTGTACCCTGCCTTGTGCCCCTACATCTCCTGGGATAGGCTCCAGGCCCCCAAGGATATAGAAGATGAATGATTGAATTCCTCTTCCAGGAATGTTGTGCAGATACACCCTGATCTGACAGAAGTGCATCACATAACGTTAGAATGAATGAACAAAAGAATATTGGAAGGAGGAAAGAAAAAAGATAAATAGCTGTTTATTATTTCCTCCTGGAAAAAGACTTATTTCCTTCTTTCGTCCTGGACAACAGCTGTGAGCAACTGTAACCAGGTATAAGCAATTTCCCTCTGGGATGTTTTTAATAAAGTTCTTTGAATTAATCATACTATATGAACCATAAGCATGTGGCGTCATATATAGGATTAATTTGGGTTGGCAGTTACACAAAATTATTGTGAAAGGTCCATCTTTTTGTTTTCTTTTCATATCTTTTGCTCCAGCATTTTAGATACCAGCAGTGAAGTTGTTTATCAACCATACAGACAAGCAGTCATTAGTAATTTCACACACAGGACAGGACAGGGCTTGGAAAGATGGGTTTGGAAAGATATCAAGTGCAAACATTATTAATTTGATTATGTCACCATTAACTGTAATCCAGTAATACAGTTTCAGACATGTATTTCATTTGTCTTGGAAGTATTTGCTGTATTTGAAGTCTTACAGTCATATTTTTGTCCAATTTCAAAATTGTACATTTTAAATTGTATACCATATTTCATTTTTTTTTTTTTATAATTTCTTTGACAGCTGTGGGAGATATGGAGGAAGTGGAAGTGGAGAAGATGGTAAAGTTGGCTGAGCAGTGCATAGAGAGAATAAAATCTTTTATTGGAAAGAGAAATGAAACATCTCTTCCTACTTCTTCTATAGCCCCAGTGCAGGCTTCATCACTTACACAGATAACGCCTCAAATTTTAGGTGAGTATTTTTATTTATTTATTTATTTTTATTTTTTTGCTTGATATTGCTGAATACTACAAAACATAAATGTATGTGAATTTCTTGCCCTCCTTTCTTTAGGGACGTCCAATAAATCAACATTGGTGTCAAGTAAATCATACATGATCGAGCAGAACTCTCAATATCAAAAAGGGTTCTCGGAAGTTATGGGGGAGGAATGTCCTTTTCTGCCCCCTGACCTGTTCCAGAAGCTCCAAGTTGTAGAGTCACAAGACAGCAAAAAGTGAGTTAATCATTGCTTCATAACCTTTCCACTAAATAAACTTGAAGTGCAGAGTCCCTGTATTGGACTGTTGACCATCTACTATGACATGTGACCTTATGTTTCTAGAGTGCATAAAAATGCCACATAACAAACTCTGATGTGCAACAAAACATACAAACTATGGTGAAATAAAGTTAATCACAACAAAACTACAATGTATGCGCAAAATGTTTATGGCACATTTGTGGGATATTCACATACAGAAAAGATGTTGCATGCAGAAATGTTCGTCTTGTCACGGCATATAGTTAACTGAGGGCATTGCGTATTGATCTTAGATTTGTGTCTAATCCTACTTGCACAAATTATTGATCCCCAATTATGACCAGTATATTTATTTTCCGGGGTCAATACAGGGGTCCATTTGTTATATAGAATTCAGATATAAATATATATTTGCCTATTTTTCTATCTGTCTGTATACATAAATATACAGCATGTGTTTGTATGCACCGATCAGCCAACAAACTGGTAACAGGATCATGTGCATGCAAGGCTCACCTATCCCATGCCCATGGTGACCACAGGCCAACACATTTGGTCCTATCCCAAACAAGTCCCATCCATGGAGGCCCCACCCCAAAACCCACAGCACCCAAAGAATCCACTGCCAACATCCTGGTGCCAGACACCACAACACACTCCAGAGGTCCTGCCGAGCCACACCCTGTGGGGCCAGAGCCACCCAGTGGCACAAGGAGAATCCAAACCTAAATGGATATAATATTAATTTAGACATTAAAAAAATTAATAATGTGTTAGTTTTGTACTCTTAACGTTATAAAATGTTAACATTTTTAGAACTCCTCCTTTTTTTGGTATTATTATTATTATTATTATTATTATTTATCTAATTTCTGAGTGTACTACATCTTGGCATATTGATGGGTAATTACATCAAAGAGTTGACCCATTCCATGTAGAAAATGCAAGAGCCTGTTTCTATTTCTGAGTACATACTTTTAAATGGTTTCTTTAATTTTCCATTACTTAGTAATCTTCCTGAGATCGGTTCAAAATCCCATATGCTACGATGCCTCTGTGTCTTCGATCTATTAATGTGTATACACGGACCTTGAATGAAGAAAGTCTTGGCTCATTAGCGTCATTGTTTAACTATTTTTATTTTATCAACTAAAATTGTACAGATCTGTTCTGAGAATACCTACTTGACCTGTTGATGTAAAAAAAAATTTGTCATGGCCATCAGGTTTGTGATGGAGGACAGATTCATGCAGCATGCATGTGACAAAAGCATTGTGTGGTTTAATTCCACATGTCATCAAGATCTCGCTTTATCTTTTCCATATGACATCAGCAATTCCCAAAAGGAGGAAATTGTAAAAATGATGTAAAAGAGAAGTTGAGTTTCTGTATTAAGTATGAAAATATGTCCATGTTCTAGTTTCTGTCTGTGTTGAACTTCACATGTTCTCCGTGTCTGGGATTCCTTTGCATTCTTCAGTCTCATTCCACTTCACAAAAACATGCCCCATAGCTGTGAATGTACATACTGTACATGGTGCCCTCTGACAGGCTGGCTTCACATTCAGACTGTGTCCCTTCTCATGCGAGATATTCCTAGATTCACCAGGACCCTGACCAGAATACCTTATTTCTTGAAGTTTGAAAAAAATGAATGAGTGCATGCCCCTTATTATTAAAATTGAGGGAAGAATGCCTGTGTACAAGCAAGGACGTGTTTCCTTGTGGCTCTCACTTTAGTGGAAGAGCGAATAAATAAAAGTGCTGATTCAGCCGTTATGCATACTCGTTTTTATTCTTTATACCTTTTTCACAACAGACTTTGATCTCACAACCCTGTTTTGTGTTACAGAGAATTAACACCTATTGAGAAGGCTTCATGTCTGAACCAGAAACTAAAAGCTAATTATGAGGCACGTCTGGCACGACTTGCCCCTGGTCAGGCCACACAGAAAACGTCACTGGTAAATACATCTCCTCAAGCAATTATCTTTCTAGTCTCTTTTTGATCTTACTTGGAGGTGTCTTGATTAATTTAACACCTCCATTCAGATTCTTTCACCTGTCCTCACCCTCAGTTTCATACCCAATCATATGAAAAAGCATGCTCAGCTGCCTGTAATAACTGACTTACAGTACTGTGCAAAATTCTTGAGCCACCCCTCATTTCCTCATATTACATTTAATTGCATTATGTCGACTAAATTAAAGAAATTGTAACAAGTGTTTTACTGCAACAGGCTGCAAAGTGGCTACAAAGGCCTAAAGATAGAATTTAAAAAAATTGTAAAAGAAAGTATAGCTCTTTAGAAGCAAAATGCGAGGAAACAATGGGTGGCTCAAGTCACTGTAATGTATGCCTTAAGTATTTTATTCATTTTAAATGTGCAAAACTCCATACCTCCTTTTTCTTTTGCACAAGCTCTCAGGTTAAGTGCAACCAACTGCTCTTTCTCAATGTTGAAAAAGTGGAGAGCAGAGTGGATAAAATTGAAACAGTTTTTGAACTCAGATTTTATGTACATATTAAATATATTGCATAAATTATGTTTTAGTGTTTATGTTTTTATGGCAGTAGAGGGTTTCAATATAATATAAAGAAAGCAATACAATACTGATAATATTCAGGTACATTATTTTAAAACTACTGTTCAATACTCTAATACACATACAGTTGGCACAAATTATACGCATAAATTTGAATAGATGCAGATGATGCTGACAACCCTGATATGTGCATATGTAACAAAGTAGGTCTGGTTTTGTAAAGGTAGGTGAATGTCAATCACCTGGTGAATGGGTATGAATAAGTAATTTATAAAATGTGTGAAGGAATCACTAGAGCAGTGGTTTTCAAAGTAGCGTCTGTTCGAGCTGATGTATGCAGTATACACCATACTTCACCATCACACCCATATGGCCCATTGTCATGGTGAGGGAAAATGTTTTTGGTACATTGGAATTTTAATACAATAGCATTAACAATATACATTTTATATAAAGTAGTTATTAACCTATTTCATTGGTAACTTGAATTTAATAAGTTTAATTTGAAAAAATATATCAGGTTAAATAAGTTGTCCCAAATAATAATTATTTTTATTAATTTACAAATTTAAATGTTTACCTAGGCCTAGGTGTTGTGTTGTTGGACAGTTAAAAAAAGGACTTCAATAAACAGACAGGATATTACTGTACATTGTTGAATACCAAGCCTAATATTTGAATAGTTTGATTTGTTTATGAATCCATGCTGTGGAGATCCATGAACCTAAGTCTAACACAAATTGCATTTTATTCTTAATTTATGTTATGTCTGTTACATTAGCACTTACTGTATTTTAGTTAAAGGCTCTTAATTTTTTTTTTCTTTATTAAATTGGTGTTAAGGGATTTACACCATAATGGCACACAATAAAATTAACAACACCATAGCAATTAGGTGTTTGCATAAAAATGTGTATTTATTTAAAACCAAGCCACCTGATGTTCTTCCCCTAAACTACCTCTAAATTAGCTGACTTATGTTGCATCAGTTCAAGACTAGAACAAACTGTAAAGTATAGGTTTTACTTTACACATCTTAAAGTTTTTTGATCTCTTCATCTCAAAATGTCTCAGAACTCAAAAATTCTAAGTAGTGACAGATACACACTCACTCTCCGTTCAGTCACTTCAGGTAATTAGAATCAGAATCATTTTTTTTCAAACACTTTTTCTTGGATGTTTGGTTATAAGATGTTACATTCAACACACACTTCACAGATAACACTACACAAGTACTATCCAAATATGCAAATGTTGCACCCAATATAGAAATATTACACCTTAAGTGGAAATGGTAGGCTCAGTTGTAATGTAAGTACAGCAGAGGTAGAAATCATACCAGGATGCAGTTCAGCGAGCATTAAACACAGTGGAACAATTATGAAATATAATAAATTATAGCAATGATACATAATGACAATATTAATAATTTATATGTTTAAAAATTAGAAACAAATAGTACTATTTATAAATAATATTTAAAATAGTAACAGCCATTTGTCTGGAGCGAAGAGGGGTGAGGAATCAACCTTGTTCAGAAATCGTCTGGCCGATTCTCAAAACCTGATTTTTGTTGAAAGGGAAGTTTCTGATCCATGTACAGATTGAGCCAAATACTAATAAAGTGATGAGCTTCTTGTGAAGAAGGTTAGAGATAATGTTATTGAAGGTTGTGCAAAAAATCTGCAAAGAGGATCCTGGCATGTGTGTTTAGAGAGTCTAGGTGTTTTACTATAAAGTAAGCTCTGATTTTAACTGCAAGATTCAAGAATTTTATTTGTCACATACATGGTTGTACAAGTACAACAGTAGTGAAATGCATTTGCAATAATCTCCAGATTGTGCAAATTTTTAAGAAATAAAATAAAATAAAAAACTAAACAATAAGTATGTACAAAATAAAAAATAAGACTAAGGAGACTATGATATAAATGATATACAGTATAATGTAAATATGAATATAAATTATACAGAATTATGTTGTAAAAATGTGAAAGACCAACAACATGTTGTAAAAATGTGATACCAGTGCAATGATATGTGATAAAGTGGCTGTGTTGAAAGTGACAGTGTGCTGAATTTGTCTCTTATTGGTGACGTTGTGTGTTTATTGCCCTTAATAGCCTGATGGAAAAAGCTGCTGTTCAGTCTTTCAGTACGTGGCCTGAGTGACCGGAGTGTCTTACCAGATGGCAGCCACTGAAACAGATTGTGATTAGGAATCTACTGACGTGTCATTCAGTGTTCTTTGTAATATTCAGACATAATCTACAGATGTGTCATTCAGTGTTCTTTGTGATAACAGAGGCGATGGCTACTTGTCTGTAATCATTTAAGCTGATTATCTCTGTTTATTTTGGAACTGGGATGGTAATCGTTGTCTTTGAAGAATGTCCGAAGAGTTTATAACTTTATTGACCAATTGAAAATGCCTGTAAAGATGTGGGACAAGTAATCAGCATAGTGTTTGAGGGTTGTCAGCTTTTGATTAATTTTTTTTGTTATTTAAATTGTCTTCTCACCTCTTGTTTTGTGATGGTGACAGGGCTGGGGGGATGGGAAAAGCACCTAATGGGCCTTGTGTCTTAGTTTAGCCGGTTTGGAAGTTGGGGTTCATCAGTGCAGGGGCGGAGCTTCTTTCTGCAGTTTGTGATGATCTGAAGATCCTTCCAAACAGACTGAGCATCAATCGTCAGCAGAAATGTATTGATTAAACTTATCAGCCTAGTGTGGCTACTTTGATATCTTTCTCAGACTTGTGTTTTGCACTCATTATTTCCTTGTCTCCTGTCCTGGATGCCTCTTAATTTTACTGGTGCAGCTGTCTAAGCTCTGCATAAAAGCGAGTTTGATTTTAGAAAAAGCAGTTAATAGTTTTAGGGGGGATAGTTTTCCTGAAAAAAGGGTGAGGTAAGATGTAATTGTGTCATACATGCTGTGGGTACTTGCTTGGGTCAGTCTGAGGTATTGTTGTAGTTCTTCAATTTCTGTGAAGATTCTAAGTCATCCAGGTGAGGTTATCTGGAAGTTGAGTCATGTCAAACAAACTTCTTTTTTGTTAAGTCGAAACAGTTTACTACTCATTCAAGTAGCTTCTTCAGTCTGAGAAAGGTTGGTATGATTCTTCAAATTTGTATCGTCCGGGCTTGAGGATCCTCCCCAGAATGAAAGGGCTAAATAGGTGAACAATGGATAAGGTGAAAGTAAGAGAAGAGAAGTTATTAGAGAGTTGGGAAGGGGGAAAAGGGGTGTAACATACAAGGACCAGAGAATGCGAGATAGAGGGAGTCCTTAGGTGTGGCTTATCTGATGAATCTCTGAGGAGTTCTTGATCTTCCTGGGGATGGGTGAAAGGGCTGCATAAAAAATAGGAAACCTAAGACCTCCATATCTGTTGTTTTTTTTCACTTACATAAGTAGTCTATTTTTTTTTTTATCAATATTTAGTAGTCCATGTATTCATGGCTTTTCGTCCCAGACTCCGGTTTTTCAGTTTCAATTAGTATACAGGGATGATGTGTTGGATCATAACTGAATCATAATATGATCAGACAATCTGAGGCCGGGCATAGGTGATGGCATGGTATGCATTCTTGATTAGCAGTGGTCCAGCGTTTTTTTTTGTTTTTTTTTCTCACAGTGGCATATTCAGGAGAGATCCAGAGTTAAAGTTTATCTGATGAAAGTATGTTTGAAATTAAAATTACTTCAAAGTGCAGATGTGCTTTTTCTTTTCTTTTCTTTTTTTTTATCTGTGTGACCATGTCTGCATGTCTGGTAAACACTAGCAAGTTCAGAATATAAATATGTCATGGTCTTTGGAACAGCCTTGATTAATATAGCTACTCCTTTCTTGTCTGCCTATTGCACAGATCAGTTTGTATTTTGTTATTTATATGTTTGTTTATTTTTATTTACTTTTTTGTGCGTGCAAGGATTTTAATTTAGACGCTCTTGTTACAAAATGAGTGTACAGGAATATTCCCGGGAGTGGGGATAAGCAGTCCTCCCTTGATGATTTTGAGCAGTGCTCCAGCGTTGGCCTCTCCGTCATATTTACGCACTTTAGGAGCAGCGCGGACAGAGTTGAAATTGATCGTCTTGTACATTTTAATCATATTAAAAAGCATGTTTCTTGAATATATTTTATCCGAACTGGATCGTCATTCACTTGAATTACACAAAAATATATCTTTAGATTAGATTATCACATGCTCCACCAGTCCTAAGGACTTGTCGATATCCACAAAATAGCACGTAAACTTCTGATTAATCATAAACATGTTGTTACGAACTCCATATTCGTCATTCGATTTGAGAAATTGTAGAACTAGAATTCGTAGACGCCCTAACGAAAACTGTTCCGAGAACAGCTCTAGAATCGAATACCACGAAGGCCCCGATTGTAGAACTGTTCTCAGAACTGTTTCCGTTTGCGCGTCTACGAATTCCAGTTGTAACATTTCTCCAGTCGAATGCGCCCCCAAACTCCCTTGTTCACGTAGCTGCGCGCAGTGTTCTGATTGGCTCGTTGTGTAGTGTACTCTAATTGGCTCTCGGAGTTGCGCGTGGTGTTATGATTGGCTCTGCGGTATTTCGCGATTGAAATAATTCGGGATGGTTTCCAGCGTCATGTTGGAATCGGGTCATGTGCCCGGTGCAAGGTTCGGTTTATGAGTATATATCGTGTCGCTTTGACGTGTCTGAGGATAAAACGTTGAAGTAGAATGGCGAGATGAGCACTCTCTTGTAACTCACACCCTGGCCGGAGGAATAGGAGATGTTAAATTTGTTTTTAGCCAGCATTATAGGAATAACGACAAACCAAACAATGAAAGCAATTATTTAACTGTAGTGTTCTTGGCGCGCGTGGGGTCGCGGGTCTGTGTTTTCTTATTGTAATTAGCGCGGCGGGTCTGCCCTCAGGTGATTCCATGACTTGGTATCGATTTAGGCGTTGATTCACTCAGCGAGCTCAACAAATCGCATGTGTGTAGGGAAATAAAGTGGTGCTTCTTAGGCGGATGTCCAGCTAGTCTGAGTTTTATTCGCAACCCTGTAGTTTTAATGTAACAAGAACAATTTTACTGAGCTTTATCTATAGGAGATACGTTTAAAAGCAACGTTTTACTTCAAAACACCATTTAAAATGTTTCGAGGACGCGGCCAGACTCCACTGGGCCTTCCCAGCTACTGGAAAAAATTCAAAGTCTTTCTGAAGGTATTTATTTTATTTGAGTGTTTTTTTCTCATGCTTAAATCAAAGTTAAATCTCCAACACGTTTGCGTTAAAGCGCACCAGTGGGGCTGTTTGTTATTGTTGATGTTTTGACAGGGTTTAAACTTTCACCTCTTCACCTTAGCATTGGTTAAAGGTTCTGCTTATCTGCAATTGATCTGTTTATTTGCCTGTTTAATATTTTTTTGCATGAAGGAAGACACACAGGATGCTTTTATGGTGCTGTAAAGGTATAAAACAAATACGATGGGGACTGAAATGTTTTGTTCTGAATTACACAAGTTTGCAGGCGAAGATAAATTAAAGCAAATGTTTCCAAAGCGTGTTAACGTGTTCGTCGGTTTTAAGAGTGCTGTCCTGTGTGAACTCTCTAAAGTAGCTATTTGATGCCACTTCACTTCTCTTCTGTGCGGAATCTCTTACTGTTTGTTTGCGTATCTTTTTATCCCCAACTCTGTCAGTCATGTTTGACCCCTTTGTCTTTCGCAGACGTTCGGTGTGTTTGGGGAATTTTTGGGGGTTGATGCAGAAGGGAGGGGATTTGTCACGTGTAAATTGTTTTGACCACATATTTAAATCAGCGTTTAAACATTCACCAATTTAAATAATTATTCATTTAATGGATTCTGTAAGATATAATGTATCGAATACATCTTCAGGGTTCGAGCAGAGAAGGTAACTTTTTTTTTTTTTTTTTTTTAAAGAACAGATTTTGCAGAGCCTCTGAAACGTGTAAAAATAAAAACTCTTTTTGGAGTTACTTGTGTGGCCTGTGTAGATCTCACATGGTGTACACTGAGCCCATTGCTTTTTAAATCACTACTCAGCAAAATATTAGCTGCATCCAGATTTGTAGTCTCCAGTGTTTGCTGAATGGCAACAACAGTTACCTTTTAATGCTTAACCAGTGATTCATTCATGACTGTAAATAAAAACATCTCGCATGTCTCATTTGGCAGAGGCACTTAATGTTTCTGCTTTCCATTAGTGCCATTTGGCTTGAGCTCGAATCAGTGAATAAATGCACACTTCTCTGTCAAGTGCAAACTGTTGACACTTGAGTACTTTGACCATAAATGGGAAGTTTTTTATTTTATTTACCTTCTATTTAACCAGGCAAGACAGATTAAGAACAGGTTTCTTATTTACAACTGTGGCCTGGCAAAGGCGGAGCCTTTTGGGGGAAAGAAAATTAATAAGACCTCTTTTTTTATATATATATATATAAGTAGCATGAAGCCACGGCAGAGGATCTGCTAAATATTACAATGCTCTGCAATCTTGAACTGCAACTTTTCTTTTACTTCTCCACCTCCATATGTTGCTGGAGTACTCTGCTGTATCCACACCCAAACCCAAGTTTGCCAATTGACAATCCCTGGACTAGTATTCTTAAATGATGTCTCTCTCGTTCTGAAACTGTCTAGCCATACTTACTTTAGACTTGTTTTTATTGCCTAATATTTGTGCACTGCCTAAATTGTCTGTTTCTAATATTTTTTTTCCCGCCCAAACCAGACACTCTCTCTTCAGAGGCAAATGATGGAGAACCTGATTATAGCCAGAGCACGACAAGATGCTGTATCCTTTATTTATGTGTGTGTCAGACTGCAGACAGGACCAAATATCATTTCAACCCAATTGAGTAAGAGATTGCATAACTATAGAGAATTATTTAGATAAATTAATGTTTCTTGTTGCCAATCACATTAATCTCTACATATTTTGTCAGGGACTCCTGTGATTCATCATTGATTTTGACTCTTTACAGCACCACAAAATATTTTGGTAATTTGTTTGACATTTGAGGTTTGCAGTAGCAAATTTGTTGACTTGGGTGGCAGAAAAGTGATACATATTGACGTGTTGGAAGCAGGACTTTAGCAGAGTTATTATAAATATCGTTAAAGGAAACAGATAAAATGAAAGGGAGAAAGTAAAGTTTGCCAATACCTGAAATGCACATGTAGTATTTAACCATTTCAATGGACTCAACAACAGTCTATTTTGTGAACCATGAAACACTGTAGAACTATGTTTTGTCTGAATGTGACACAACGACTGTTGAAGTTTTTCCTTAATAACTATAGCTCCAAAGGAAGATGGAAGAGAGAAGACTCCGGTTACAGGAGCAAGCCAACAGGTGAGCCTTTTATCTGGGATGCTAATGTTACTATGATTAATATCAGAGATCTCTTTAACTATTCATTTTTAAAGGTTTAACTTTACAAAATGTCCTGCTCCCTCCTTATGCAGACAAAGCTAATAACTAATTTTACTAATTATTCTTCTCCCTTCCTTCCCCCATAATGGTCATATTACTGTTGACTGGTGATTTGGGCTTTTGTGAAAAATTATCCTTATTCTGATGTAATTTAACTCTGAAAAGTCTCTGATCTGACAAGCTACCTTCAGCCAAAAAAATAAAAATTGCATTAATTTGACCAATTGAGGAAAATCTGCTGTGGTGATGAACATTAAGAACATTTTAACACAATTCATTTGTTTCAGGCCGTGTGGTGTGCATGTTTAAATATCTCAAAGATAAGAGAAAGAACCTGGTATTGGTTTTAAATGCTAAAGATGTTCATTAGAAATTGTTAAACAATCTGCATGTCAGTGGTGGCAGCACAAGAACTTGGGTTTGATAATGTTATTCTGACATAATGAACAAATATTCAACACTGTACTGTATGAGCTTACTATTTGAGCCTATAGCCATTCCGTAATAGTACATGCTCAGGTGTCAGTTCAAGCTTACCCAAGACAGTTTAGGTGAAAACAAAATGATTAATAAACTTTGACAGTATTATTGGATATACTGACAAATTCATATATTTTCATGTTTTGTTTTTTTTACTGAACCAGTGAATGAAACATTTAAATTGGGCATGCAAGGGCAGGATGTGGTGGAGTGTTTTGGCAGCTTGTCAATTTTGGTGTAAAATGGGCTTCATCTGCAAACCTGAATCATTTCAAAATCTATTTTAGCTTTAAATTCTTGAAGGATTTGTGCTAAATGTTATTGGAAACTTTATCTATCTCTTTGCATTTATATCTTTATATTTAAATAAATAAATGTTAAAAAGATATGAGAGCTATAGAGCTAGAAGTATTTTATTTTATTTATTTTTTTTTTTAAGTAAAACACTTTACTTTTAACAACTTATTAAGCTTGTTATTCAGTTTCAGCTAGACTTGTTTTTGTTATTTAAACTGATTGTCCATAGGGCTTCAATTTGCTATGCATGATCTTAAAAAAAGTTTTTCAACGGTTGTATTATTTTCATTGCAGGAAGTTTTCTTCTTCTGTGATTATGACACCTGAAGAGCAGGAGCAGAGGGTTCTGTATGCAAGTATCTTGGAATATGAACAAGATCATGTGAGTGTGTGTGACAATTAAATTTAGAGATCTCTGTGTGTGATGTTTTAATAAGTTTTCTGTTTTAACATTTTCATTTAAATTATGTGGTTCTTTAGGAGTGGCCTAAAGTATGGAAAGCTAGCCTTAAGAAGAATCCAAATGATGCAGGTTTGGTTTCAGGCCTGGTGAACTATCTCCTTGGGTATGAAAAGCTTATTTTATGTTGGGCAAAATAATTTATAAGCCCATGCATTTATCTTGACCATGACAGCGATTACTATGTTTAAATATAATAAATCAATCTTTTTAAATTCATTTTAAAGTTGTCCAGAACATCCTGTTGTGAAGCTATTGAAGAAGCTCCAGTATCAAGTTTATAACCGGCTGTACCCCATAATAAGCCAAGCTGTTCCTCCAAGCCCATTGCCTGGCCACTCTGTGCGCTTAAAGCCTTCACGTAGCGCACAGAGCCTGCTGATCCCTCAGAGTCCGCCGAGTCAGCTCAAGTCTGGTCTAATCCACAGTCTGTCAGATGCCTCCATCTCACTCTCACCACTCCCTGACCTCAACGCTAACAACACGGCATGCAAAATAGACTCTGAAGAGCTCCCAACTCCAGTTCCTCCAGATCGGGAGAACTCCTTTGAGGATCTTGAGCAGTATATGACCCAGCTGGACTGGGCTTCAGCATGTGCAGAAGACACAGTGTCTGATATGACCTTTGACTTGACCCACAGTGACATGGAAGGTCATTTTCAGGACTTGGAGGAGCGAGCTTTGAAAGAACACCTGAAAACCACAGTCAAAGATATCCACAATGCCATTGGTAAGCAAATATTGATACCATTTAAATGAAGAGGATAATGCAACCCTCTACAGGTACTGACATTTCGATTTAAAAATTAATGTCTTAATTAAATCCTTAATTTTTCTCTGCTTTAGATCGCCTGCTGTCTCTGTGTCTGCTTTCTTTTGAATGTCTTAACACTGCAAGCTCCAAAGACCAATGCTTAGCCTGCATCGAAGAGGTGTTCTTCACCCCAATATGGAGCCCTCTACTGGCACTGTTTAGGTATTTCATTTTGTAGTTCTTATTCTTTCAGAGATACTAAATATTATAGCGTTATTCTATGGATCAGGGCTTTTTTTTTTTTTTTTAATCCATAGATGGAACGTGAATATTCATTACTAACAAATGTTGTACAAATACACTTATAGGCGGTTTAGACATGAAATAATTAAAATTGGAGAGCAATGTGCAGGGTTTAAATAAACATAGCAGCAGCAGCTCTTGCCTAACACTGAGTATGTGTGGGTTTAGACAGCATTTCGCAAACAAGTGAATTGGCACGTCACTTCTGAGGTGATTGAGTCAGACGAGTTGTAGCAGTTCTAACACTAAATCCAGGGGAATTGGATGCTCTCCAGGAGTCAGGTGGAATAAGTTCAATATGTCAGATTCATTTAGGTTTTTTACAGTGTACCTGCCTGGTCTTGAATTGTTTCTTTTGAAATGAGCATAGTTGCATCAGTAAGTAGTACTCTGGTTTGTTGAAGAATTAAATGCCATGTGGATCAAGACCACAATGTGAATAGCACATAAAGAATTTGAAAAAGAAAGAAAATCTTGAAGATAATGGCCTAAAAATGCTTTGTTGACAGAATTTCTTTTTTTTTTCTTTTAAGATATTCGCAAAGGGTGATGATTAAACTGAAAATAGAATCTCTTCAAATTCGTTTCAGTGCAAGTGTTTGCTCGGTCTAAACAATAGATGGTGCTCTCAAGCTAAAAGCAAAATATTCACTCTGAATGACCTTTTAAACTAATACGAACCAGAGGTTCCAAACCCTTTCCATGCACTACTTCTGCATGGAAATCCTTCTCATATTCGTGTTATTTGTAAATTAACAGCTCAGTTAATTTACAGCTCGTTCTGAGCTGAAGTGGATATGTTGGAGCAAAGGACAACAGGACCAGGGTTGGGGACCTGTGATGCAAACTATTAAATTATACACCAATCAGCCATAACATTAACATTGATTAACAGTTATATACCAGTACTTTGGTGAGACAATCATGGGCACCCAAGACTCGGTTATGTTTGTGGGGAGGAAAGGCTAGCCTGTCTGGTCTGATCCCATAGAAAAGCAAATCCAGCACAACTTGCCAAAAAAAATCATCAATGCTGATGGAGAGGCACCAGAAGTAGTGCAGCCCACAAGGTCGCTGACCTGGCCGCCAGCCTCCCTAGATTCCAATCTGATTAAGCTTCCATGGGATGCTCCAGACAAACAAGTTTGATCCATGGAGGCCCCACCCTGCAATGTACAGCACCCGAAGGATCTGCTGAGAACTTCCTGGTGCGAGACACCCCACCACACCCCAAAGGTCTTGTGGAGTCAAACCAGAACTGCCCAGGTGTCACAAAAGAGCATCTCAGTCTAGAGCATAAAAGGATTAGTAAACATAAAAATTGTATGTTCTGTTACAGTATGCCATTAGTAACTGATTTGTAATTTTTTTTTGGTTTTAATTAGTTAGTTTAGATTTTGTAAGGCCCACAAAATTCATTTATTCTTCAGCTTAACTGTATTTACACAAGAGATGACACTGTGTTTAATTTCTACCGTTGACTACATTAGGAAGGTGCATCGAGATCGAGAGCTGGCTTTTGAGAGCAGTGTTCTCCTGTACCATGATGTCTCGCCTGCTGATGTTGGTGTAGCAGACAAACTGTTTCCCAAAGACCCTGTTGTTCTGCAGGGTTCCTACCCATACGAGTGTGCAGTGCAGGAACTAAAACTCCTGTGTAAAGACTGCTGTCCACAGAAGAAGCTAGAATGCATAGGTGAGGCACAATAAAATCAGTAGTAGTAATAATTAAATAACGAGCTGATCTAATAATCAGTCCCTTGTTGCTTTGTTTCATTATGGAAATAATTAGATTCAGATTTCATGGACCACATTAAACAAGCATTTAATTTGAAACCCTTTTTTTATTGCAGTGAGAACCTTGAGACTTATTTGTGCCTGTGCTGAGCATTACCGTCTTCATCAAGAGAAGGATCCATCACCCAAAACAGCAGCCATGTAAGTAGGCCAACTTTGATTTGTGCACTAGTAGTTGCTTGGCTTGTTCTCTAATTGCTTCCATTTTTTGCCTTTGTTTAAAACAAACAAAAAAAAAAAGTTCTAGATAGATGTGAGGAGGTTGGCAGGGAAGTTTTTTTTTTTTGTTTTTTTTAAAGTTAAGGCGACCTCCTGCATGTCAATTTTGGCAGTCTGTCAAATTTCATCAGGCCCCACAGAGGCCAAGGCATAGCAGGAGGGCTGTCTCGGCCTTAGGCCCTCTGCGGGATGCTCTGAACTGGTTTGCGTGTTACGCGGGTTGTCCTGTCTGGAACAAGCACCAGTCTCTCCGTGGAGTCACGGGAAAGTGACCGTGCTCTTGGAAGCAGGGTCTGAGGAGTAGTCAATTACTTGCCAGGGAAGAAGTATGCAACTGTATGAAATATAATTTACGTAATGTCTGAGGATAAGAACTATTTAATCCATTATAAGAGTATTGAAGTTTGCATCATATTTTCTGAACACAATTACATCATTCTCTAGTACAGCCAAAAACCGTGTCCTTAATTGCTCTAAGTATTCATGCGAGTACATAAAGATCTGAAATAAAGAAGTTTAACATATTTCAAGATTGGGAAGTCATAAAAATTAAGTGTGTCAGGAAAATAAGATCAACTTCATTCTATTTAAAATTTTGAGTGTGGTAAATCTAAATTTATTATTATTATATATATATAATTTTTTTTAGTCTTCAAATAACACTTTTTTTTTTTTTTTTTTTTCCTGTTTCTGCACTGTGGAATTTCCTGGTTTGGCTGCTGAAAAGAGCCTGTGCGTGCAAGATGGTAGTGAAGTGGTATCTGTCTATTAAATCTAAGCAGCTTGCGCAAGCTGCTTTGCTGTGTCATTGGGATTTCAAATGTTTTCATTAAATCCATTTGTAGTCAGCACTGTAAATGAGCTCACTCAGACATCAAGAGAGAAAATGACTAAACGCAAGAAATTAGATTAGGGTGTTTGTATTTATTTATTTATTTTTGTATTTTGCAGGGTTTTTATGAATCTTTAAGGGTTATTTGGCTCATGTTTTTGAGTGTTTAGGTTGTTAAATGTTATCAGAATTTACAGTTCATTAAATAAATGATTGAGAGGTTTGGGTCTAGTTTTATGTACTATGCAGTTGAAGATATCATTCCTAGAACCTTGTGTGATTTTGACTTGATTTTTGTGCTTTGTAACAAAAATTGGGTTGATTGAATTTGATTGTGAAGTGGTAGTAGAGATTGGTATGTGCATTGGTCTTTTTTTAATTTAGGTTCAGTTTGTGCCTGACTGTTAAGGCTTATAATTTGCTCATGCATGTCTGCACAGGAACAATTAAAGTATTCCAATCCTTTCTTGTTCTCATGCATTGTCTCTTTATTACACACACTTGTACTCCTTTACAGAGCTTTATTATTCTTTAACAGTAGTTGTTGCCTCATTCTTTACTTCATTGTCTCTTCCTTTTTTTATTCCTTTAAAATGAAGAGGGAATCTCATGATGTGTTGTCTGTTAATCTGGGTTTTCTATCCACATAACATGCTACACACTCTTACCTGAGGACCTTTTCACCTTGCTGTGAACTCTTCATTCTTTTTCCTCATCTTGTGTCTCTGGTGGATTATTGATACATGAATGCATCCTTATGTATTTTGGCAAAAGCATCATGCTCTGCAAAGTTCAACTATTCCTCCAGGATCAAACTTCAAACATTACAAATTCTGATCACATTTAGTCATTCAGGCAAAAATCTGAATTTGGATATTGCTAAATATTAAGCGAAAATTCTATATGCCTGGAATGATAGCTGTTTTGGCATCACTCTGCTATGTGGAGCTTGTTGCTGTGTCCACGCCTCATTTGATTAGCCAAAAGATATCTGGTGTTTTACGGGCCAGCAAGAAAGGGGACACCCAGGTACTTTCTCACGCAAGCACTCCCAGCTCGTTGAGCATGTGAATGCTTGTGTTTTTTTTTGCCAAGTGGAGCCTTTTAGAGGGATTTGCACATTGCATGAATATGCCAGCTGAAATACCAAGCAACGCCATTGCCTCTAGACATAAAGTATAAAGTCTTACTGCTCATAAGAAAGAATGATCTGATATTTTTCTTTTTCGTTCTGTTTCTTACAGTGGAGCAGATGATCTGCTGCCTATTTTGTCATATGTGGCCTTGCGCAGTGAACTATCTCAACTAGTCTCTGAATGTGCTGCACTTGAAGAGTTTATCCATGAGGGGTGAGTCCCTAACATTCAGCCCTTAACACATCCCTTCCCTACTTTGCAATATGTATTATGCCTAGATAACAAAAAATTAACAGCAGCAAAATATTGAAGACAGGATAATGAAATAGATGTTACAGTATGTGTCACTCATTCTAATAAGTAAGTCAATTCCTCCAACTGCAAAAAGGATTCAATCTCATTTAGGTGGATTTTATCTTGCCCTCCCCTCTTGAGTGCTAGGGTGCTATAGCGTGCTTACTAAGACCGCAGACAAGAGCTTTGTTTATCTGCGTGAAAGCCACCCCTTTTTACAGCCTGGTTAGATTGGCAGCGACGCGGGAATTTCCGTCATACTCTGGTTTGCCTTTCCCTGTCTATAAAATACAAATAATTCCTCTCAATGTTTGTGTAACTTGGTGGTTTGGAAATATCTGAAGACAGAGCAGTTGGAGCTCCATGTGCTGTGTGCTACAGAAGATCACATGTGACTCCTTATTTATTCAGCATTTTCCCCCTCACTTAAATTAGAAGCTTGACATTTTGTTTCGTGTCCTAACATTTTGTCTAGAGGTGACAGGAGTTCAACTTCTACTTGACTGCATTCATTTTATTATACAGTGTCCTCACTCATCCACATGTACATGCAAATAATCTGTTAGGAAAGTGGTACTCTGTAAAATACTTTGCATTAGTATGTAGTATTTAGGCTAAGGTCATGGTGGGTTAGTTGTTTTTCCCATGAGATATGTTGCTGGATCAGTTTTAAAGAAAATGTGAATGCTCTCTTCAGGTATTTGATCGGAGAGGAGGGCTACTGCTTAACCTCAATGCAGAGTGCCCTGACGTATGTGGAGTCACTACACTTGGGTGGAACTGTACAGCTGGCTGCCAAGCCCACCTGAGTCAGGTAAGAGACACTGCACACTTTCTTCATTAAATACATGTACAGTGAGTCAAAATAGGTGTGGATGTCATCCATGTACGCACATTTATTTAACCCGAAGTTCAGGTTTTAGTGTTACCATTACAAACCCCTTCATTTATTCAATACAAAGTTTCATACATTACTTAAAACGAATAAGCAACTAAATAATTTGCTTTATTCAGTGATTTGTAATCAAAGCATGTAAAGCTAAGTTATCTGTGCTTCAGCGCGTTAAAGAGGGGCGGGCAAGTCAGAGTTGCCCGTATTCTCCACACAAATACAAAAATTGTTAGTTGGAGACCGTTATAAGCCAAATTGTCCAACCCCAAAGTGCACTATTATTTAGCTTGAGGGGAGAAAAATACCTCTTAAGCGGTAAGTAAGCCACAGGAGGTGGAGAGGGAAGCTCATGCCATGTGCAGTGTGCACACTCGGTTCATAAGCTGAAGTGTGTGCCATGTTAACTGAAGTTCCCACCACTTCATTAATCACTCTGAAGTATATATATATTTTTTTCCATATAATGGCACGTTCTGAAGCAGTTTCATTTTAGTAATTTTCTAAAACATGTGATAAGTTTGTTTAATGTTGAACAGGTTACAGAGGTGGCCACCCACCACCTTCATAGCATTTCAGTGCACCCAGTGATTACATGCAGAAATGTTTAAATTTATTTACAATAATCACAACTGAGCATATAAGAGAACTGTTGCACATAATTTCTCTGCAGCTGTTGTAAAATAAATTTACCATAGATAAACTGATTTGTTCGTATCTGTGGATTTTGGCTATTACAGACAGCCCATGGTGGTGGGGGCACCACGGCCCGTCTTTACTGACTATTAATACTTGCACAAAATATATTCATGTTGCTGTTAAACACAAATTTTAATATAAAGTGCTTATCCTGTAAGGTCAGGACTGAGAGAACTACAGTTCAATGTCTATATGTTGGCCAATATGTACAGGAGTATGATTATTAGAAGAGGATACTGACTGTTTACAAAGATTAACACATTTTCCAAGGACAAAACATGATTATAATTTGTGATTATATAGACCATGTTTAAATGTTGTCATCTGATCTTCTTGTGTGACTGGCTTGTTTTTTGTGTTTAAACAGAGGTAAGGAGATGCATATTTCGCCTGCTTTTCTCCTTTATCCTTCAGTCCAAGGCAGGAATTTCTCATTATTCCCTCCTCACCAGGGCCGCCTGATTAAACGCCCATCTTCCATTGAGCACAGATTGTACAAGAGGTTTACACAAAGTGAGTCTGAAGTTTTCCAGTCTCAAAAGCGTGCAAGCTCTGAATCCTGCTGTGTTATAGAGTTGCGTCCCAAATGGTCTCGGGTTAAAGGAGCGGAATCAGATTGATGTTATGAGGAATGTGTGTTGGGGGTGTAACTCATTTAATGGAAAAATTAAATTGAACAATGTGCCAAATTTTATTGCCTTTTCATCCTATTTTGTTTTCCTCATAATGTAGTGCTTTGAAGTGTTTCACTCTGAGTGAATAGAAGGCTAAAGCACTACAATTTTTTTTTTTTTTTTTTTTTTTTATGCTCAGGCTAGTATAGAAATCTTCCCCGGAACTAGAATGTCATAATTGTCCTGTTTAAAATGACCACCGGGCAGTCGTGTGGGGGGGAAAATATTTTTTTTGTTTGTTTTTGCAAATTGTGCCAATTAAGTTTGTTTTATTATTAAACAAACCCAATGTTTCAAGGAAAAAAGGATGTCTCTTCACTTTGGCACAGTATAGTTAACGCAATTGACAACATTTCAGACAAATATTGTCCGTTTTGGTCCGAGTCTCACACTGTCCACATCCTGATCTTAAAAACAGACTGGCAGGAGAGAGAGAGACACGCTATTTGATTAGCTAAACTCATGGTCTTGGACTACTTATTTAAACATTTATTGAATATCATTTTTAAGATGCCAGCAGTACACTATACATATTATAATGTTGCAGGTATATATGGTCCTGATTTACTTTATTGCTGCTTTAAAAGGTTTTACTAAACTAAAACTCTTTATCTAAAAAAGAAAATTGTTAGTGTTTCAATGTTTCAAAAAAAATTGCATCTAAAGAAAAATATTTTGAAACTTTGGTAATTTTGGCAACATCCACCTTCCACTATATGGTTTTATACTTTTTTTTGTTTTTTAATGTGATGAATATTTGGTGCTTCAGTATATTTTACACCTTGTTTCAAGTATGTAAACTGAATGGTGATGCAGGAAAAAAAAGGTTGATGTATATGAATATGAAATGTTGCCATTGCTGTACTATCTATATAATGTAAATATGTATCTAACATAATGTAACATCTGTAATATAAATATCTATTTGTCATGGTCATGTGAATCACTGGCTACAGTCATGTCAATCAGTTGTATGTTTGCTGTATTAGTTATGCTAATCTTTAATGTGAATTTATTGAAAAGAATGCATGGGAGTGTATTGTATATCGTGGATTTTCTAATAATAAAAACATAAACCTTTACCTTTTAATAACCTTTCTTTTCTACAGAACTATAATGTTGAACTTTGATTTATTGAAAAATGTCCAGATTTTCAGGTTTGTGTGCCAGGAATATCTAAGGTTTATAGAATGTTGCAAGATTTTTCATGCCAGCTAAAACTGGATAAAACATGCTGAAGTCTTAATCACATGGAGGTGCAGTCAGTAACCTCTGGTATGCCCTCTCTCATGCCTACTGTTAACTCTGAAAGCCTGCTCAATTCCCCCCCCCCCTTTTTTTTTATTTTTTTTGCCTGCTACATGAACACTTCAGTGCTTGTCTAGTTGGTGCCACCTTGCAACATAGCACCGAGACATAACTTTGCATCATGTAGCTCCTAAATGCTTTAATAGCTCGTAGTAGCAGGACATATTTTTGAAGTAAATTTAAAAAAACTCGGTGACCTTGAATGTCTCAATTAATTTGCACAGGCATGCAGAAATGCACCCATAGTTGTATCATGAAATGTATGTGCCACAATTTAAATTTTGAACAAGTAAGGTCTAGCTATTAATGCATTATTATTAATACCTACAGCTGGCCTAGTCATGAATCAGAATGAGCGGTGGCTTCTCAACAGATCTTTTGAACAGAGTGAAAACGCCCAGGTTGTGACTGTGCTGGCATTTTTTTAAGTTGATCTATGATCTGGTTGCTGTTAGTAATCCATGTCTCTGGTTGACCGATTTAGCCCCTTTGAAAATCAGAAATTAATTTAGATTTTTCTCTTCTAGTATAAAATGTAAGGTTTTTTTTTTGTTTGTTTGTTTGTTTTCAATATAAGAAGGAAACTATCCATCCTAATATATTCTATTATAAAAAATATTGATGTCTGATTACCTATTGTAGGTCTGTGTGACACCATGATTTCTTTGGTAGTAAAATGAGTTAACTCTTTCAGCAGCTGGTGTATTTAGATTTTTTTACCCACAATGAAATGCGACTACCAACTATGTAGAAATATTGTGATTACAAGTTGTGTACTCCTGAACATCACCACAATGTCAATTACAAATCAGGAATTTATTAATTTTTTTCTCAGAGCTGGGGGCAGGTCTTTAACTAAACGTGCTAATATGAATGTGATGCAGGCAGTAAAATGATGTGGTCATTTTGCATATTAACAGTTTTATGTTTATACAGTTAAGTTTCCCAGTCCATTTTTTTTCTGCCTAAAGCACGTGAACACGAACTACATAACCTTTAAAGCTGTACACAAACTTGACAGACTTGAAGAACTGAAGAAAGCATCATTGAAAGCATTACTACACCTTGCTTCATCTCTACTTAAAGATAATGATTCAGCAGTGGTTTAAGCTTTGTCTGTCCTGCTCTTTCATCTTTTCTTCTGTACACTCAGCCCTAGAGCTGCATGATTTGATTAAAAACAATCACATCGCAATTATTTTGACACATCATGATCGCAATTTAAACCACTATGTAGTTATTCAACGTATAGTTTTGTGCCTAAACATATTTATCTAAGCTAACAGCAAATATTTGGACAAATGATGTCATTAAATATAGTTATGTTCAAAATAATAGCAGTGTGTTGAAAAAAGTGAGTAACGGTCCATATCCATATAATAACTTTTAATTTAAATCACACAAATGCATTGGACACCCTGCACGTTCTATTCTGAATCACA
>JAQMYJ010000038.1:12733994-12748875 GCA_030014305.1 Clarias laeviceps
TCTCTGACCAGGCGTTCAAAGCACTTCATCACTACTGAGGTGAGGGCTACAGGGCGATAGTCATTGAGGGAAGCAGGGTGAGGTTTTTTCGGGACAGGAACAATGATGGACTCTTTGAAGCATGTGGGGATCACCGACTGTTTTAATATGTACAGAACATACTAATCCAAACGGAATTGGTAAAAATTGGAATTAATAGTGGAGATGTTTTTAATTATTTTATAATTTTTATTTTTAATTAATACATTATTTTATGAGGTGCAGACATGTAATACTATTTAGTGTTTTGGCGCCATCTAGTGAAACTTTACTGTAATTTATTTGTACCCTTGCATCTTACTTGTGTATAATCTGTGAGTTAGAAATTGAAACTAAAGCACGTCTGTTTTATAAATGTATAAAACAAAAATGGTCATATCTAAAATTGTTATTTCTGTGATGCTGCTTTGTGAAAATGTTCATTATTAAAATATAGGCATTTGGCAGACGCCCTTATCCATAGCGACTTACTTTTTTTTTTTTTTTATCTCATTATACATCTGAGCAGTTGAGGGTTAAGGGCCTTGCTCAAGGTCCCAACAGGGACAACTTGGTGGTTGTGGGAATTGAGCCTAGGAACCGTAGTCCAATGCCTTAACACTGAGTCACTATATTTAGATTTTTTTTTATGGTTACATGTAATACACATAATTAACTCAGCCAATACAAGTGATGCTATGCCCTGTTCACTTTTTTAGAAGATTTGAATGATCCTTGTCATTTTCTGTGATAAACATTTTATTAACATTTTCACTGCCCCATGCTATTATAACTAAATTTGTAACAGAGCAGACTAATCTATGCAACCATAAATTTATAAACTGTAAGTGGGCATCATGTTGGCTTAGTGGTTAGCAGTGTCGCTTTGCACATCCAAGTTCTGGGTTTGATTCCTCCCTCGGGGTCTGTGTGCATGGAGTTTGCATGTTCTCCCCGTGCTTGGTGGGTTTCCTCCTGGGTACTCTGGTTTCCTCCCACCGTCCAACGCACCGACATGCATATTAGGCTAAATGGCATTCCCAATTTGCCCATAGTGTGTGTGTGTTTGTGTGTGTGCCCTGCGATGTATTGGCGCCTCGTCCAGTGTGTACCCTGTCTTGTGCTCTATAAGTCTCATCCTGGGATAGGCTCCGCCCCCCCGCGACCCTGTATACAGGGTAAATCGGTGATCATTCAGATTGACTGTAATAGACGTAACAGGAGGTCTTCAAACTCGTAACTCCTACACAACATTTTCCTCTCCGAGTTTCATTTCTGTGATATCACTTCAGCATGGGGGCGCTGTTAACGTACAATAAAAAAACAAAAAATAACAGCAAGGTTTAATTAAGTTGTATAATAATTAGCCATATGTTTTAGGTCATGTTATTATGTTTTATAAATCTCTAAATACTGAATAATACTTTGATATCGGCGTTAAATCTATCTGAGTTTTCTTCATCAAATTCCTATCCACAGTGAATTATGACATAAATAAAAAATATTGAATTAAGCATTAACCAAAATACTGTTTAATTTAAGCTTACAGAGAGTGAGAATTAAAAAAAAAAATCAGACTTCTGACATTTGAGTTCGGATGAACGCTCTACTGTGGAGTTTAGAAGTTGGGAAATTCCGAGTTGAGTTGTGACGTCATTTGCGGAAGTTGCGTCTAGTAGAAGCTGTTTTGCGGATTTCACTTCAGCCTCGGTTACCGAGTGAGACGCGCTGTCGGTCAAACTTTTTGTGTTTTAATACAACTCTACTTGAATCCATAAACTCGAAGGAAGTTTACCGACATCAGGTTTGTTAATAAGTTTTATGAGTTTAAATGTAAAAGTATAGTATTAGTCCGGTTTAGAAAAGTTGTTTAGTCGACTAACAGGAAAGTACTGACCGGAAAAATGACTGTTTTAACTATAACATTTAGAAACGTAACATTTTATAACGTAGAGCTGTCTACGAGGTTCTTTACAAATATTGTTTTATTTTTAGTTCATTACCTAATCAAGATTTTAAAACGACTTTCGTTTTCACTTTGTCTGTCTACGAGTGGCCCTAAACTTCTTATTTTCTTACTCATTTTTATGACGTCACACCATTTTATATAACTGTAATTTAGCTGTGTAAGTTGCATAGTTGAGTTTCTTTTAAATGTTACACAAAGTAATACAAATATATAACTAAGTCATTTTTGTGATTCCTGAGTCCATGATTATGATAATATATGTTTTTTCAAATCTCTCTTAGAGGATACTGATACGTTTTTATATGTAATTGTTTAAAACAATAATTGTTTTGTTTTTAACTGTGTTCTGTTTTCAGTATGAGTGCTGGCATGAGAAAAACCGGGATTGGTTGCTTGGAAATTTATCAGGCCAGCCTGGAACGTCGAATTCAACAAGGCGAGTGGGATCTGGTGTGCCGAGAGGAAGAGCTGTGCAAGGAAGTTGAGACGCTTCTGTCAGAATGCAGTCCGCAGAACGTCTACTCTCAGCTTGGGCTAGACACACTGTCGGTGATCGAAGCCTCACTCCAAGCATCACAACACACATTGACCTTCAACAGGCTTAACAGTCTTGTTAAGGCGTTCGAGGTTCTCGAGCTCGCAGCGTTAAATCTTTATTTATGCCCATGGCGGAAGGAGTACAAGGTGGTGAAGGTAGGCCGATTTGTTGACATGTTTGAAATGGGATACAGAAGATTGATTTTACAATTTGTTTTATGATATGTAAAGTCTAATCTGAGAATCCAACTTCCTTCTTTTTAGATGTTCTCAGGTATGTACACTCACTGTGTCAAACCTGCTCTGACGGCACAGCAAGCTCAAGAGCTGTTCGCGTTACTTGGTTACCAGCCGGCAAGCAATGACGAGGCGGAGCTGAGACTAAGCACAAAAGCAGTTCATTCACATGCCCTTCTCCAGCTAGCGTATGGCTTCTTCACTGCTCGTATAGAGTGCCGGCTGCTACTTACTGCTGTGGCTTCCTTGGATGGCAGCATGGAGTGCGTGCTCCAACTCATTCAGGAAAGAAAGCGTGGCTGCACTTTTCAAACAGCACTGGACAGTGCTAAGAGAAAGCTGGAGCCTGCTCCCTGTGATACACCATCAGCGCTAGATCCAACTCTAGATCTGTACACTGATGAGTATCTGGCAGAGCAAAGTCACATGGCTTCCCCACCGAGCCTTCCTTATATTCCACCCAGTGAAGATCCTTTACTACATAAGGTGTCCCGCAGTAACACTTCACACTCAAACAAAGAGAGGAATGAAAAGAAGGCACAGAATATCTCTGTCTCGTCCCTGACCTGTCAAATCAAACCAGTGCCAAAGAAGATTGATTCAGGTCTAAAGCCATGTGAAAATGACAGACAGTTTACAACAATGTGTAATGCCCAGCTTAGTGCAGCAAATGAAGGACACCATGTGTGTAACTGTTTGTCATATGACCCGTGTCCTAAACAATGCCTCCGCTGCCAAGAAATTCATAATGTGGATTGTCCAGGTTTAACGAGCTGCATTGAGCAAGATCATGAGGTTGTTTTTGCGCAGCAGCACATGATGCATACAGTATTCCAGTCCAGACAGGACCAGACACAACACTGGGAAAAACCAGCAAAAGACGGTCTGAAGCAACACAGCTGTATAAACAATCCCAGCAATGATTTCTTCTCTGTGTGCCATGATTGTCATTATATCCATGACCTACTATGTGAGGAAGTTGTAAGGTGTCACTATGCATGTCACAATGTGCAAAAAACAGGACAGGTGCAGCCAGCTGAAGCCGAAAGCAAAGTGACAACACATACATGTATTACGGCAAAAGATACAGACTATATAGTCTGCCATACATGTAACAAATCCCACAGTATCTTTTGTAATGAAGCAAACAGCTGCCAAATATCTGAACACAATGTGGAATATCTGCTTGGCAGCAAAAAAGCAATCCAAGCCAAGTCTATGCCTTTGCACCAGTGCTGTACATCGGCAGACAAAAAGTTTGCCTGCCTGACTTGCAGAGTTTTTCATGCCTTTTCCTGTGACGATAATCAGTGCCAAAGAAAACATGAAGTGAAGATTCTTAAGTACACATGCCACACATGTTCAGACTCAGAGCTTTACATTCTATGTAGGTATTGCTGCGCACAACATTGCAAAAATTGTTGGTTTAAAAGCCCCCTGGACTGTATATGCGGCATGCCTTTTGAGGACACCCCTGTTTAAAAGAATAACTAACAACTTTTATATTTATCTAGCTGCTTTAAAAGCACTTTACCGGAGTTTCACTGTTACTATGGCCAAGTTATAGTAGCTGAATTTACTAGACAGACAAACACTGACTTATTGGTGTTTAAAAAAGTGTGTTGCTTCGTAGTATATTTGTTGGAAGAAAAGCTAATATCAGACTACTGATATGCTTCTTAACGACTCTGAAGCTTGAGTTTAATAAAAGACTGAATTGTGCATTTGCTGCCTCAATTAAGATATATCTTAATGGAACTTTTTGTCTCGTTTTGTTTTCTCCAGAAGAAATGTATTCTAACTGCTCTCCTGAGCTTGAGGAAACACACACACACACACCCCTCATAGTGTTGCATCTTTCCCCCCCCCAAGATCCATTCAGTAATTTTCACCTTAATTTTCAGTAATTTAGCTGACACCTTAAATCAGGTTTTTGTGTGGTTATGGACTAAATTGTCTGGTGGTATGATGTCCGATATTGTTGGATCCTTTTTATTAAATTCCTATAAAACTTTACTTGCACTTTTTTATAAAATTAGAAAGTTCAGTGTTGTCTAGTTATATAATAATTAAATAAAAAAATTCAAACAATGACAAGTATGTAATTTTTTTTAATGCAGTTATTCATTATATTCCTCCCAGTTAACATTAATAAACGTTTTACTGTCCATGCGGTCAACGTAAAGAATTCCATCGAGGTGATCCATCTCGTGCTGTAGTATCCTTGCTGGCCAGCCACTCGTTTGCCAGGTGACAGGCTCGGCTTTTTCATTCAGACCTATGAAAAGAAAAATTATCAGAGGGTTAAGTCGCTAGTTAGATTAATGCTGTAGTTGTACAGTTACCAATCATCTTAGATTGGTGTTTTTATTAGTGCTGTAGTTGTTCAGTTACCCATCATCTGTTCATCTTCATTATATATATTCATACTCTATTAGTGACGGTGAGGTGAAGCCTCATTTAGGTGTCAAGGCTTCCCAGCCAATAGTTTCGTCAAAAGGTTCATTTCATGAAGCTTCATTCAAGGGCTTGTTGTACTGCCATCTAGTGGACAAATTTATGTAGCAACTAGAGCGTAACAACTCAAGCAGCACAACATGGATAGGCAGCTGCAAGTACTGTAATGTTGCATTCATCATTGACAGTCGTGTCAATTGTGTGTGTGTGTTGTTTGAAAAATTCCCTGTTCAAGGAAATGTTTATGCACATAATCACCATCTTTGAATCTTTACAAAAATAGCTGAAGATCTAGAATGGAAAGGAAATATGAAGAAAAAATAGCGAAGTCCTTTTCTTTCCTACAGTTTTATATATTATGAATACTAACATGAATACAACTAACAAGCCACTGTTTGGAATATTTAAACTGAATTTAAACTGAATATGAATCCGCCAGTCAGTTTTAAGGATTCAATACATAAAGCAATGATTAAAACACAATAAAGAAAATAAAGAGAGATACAATAACACTAGAGTTTATGAGATAAATTGAGATCATTAATATAAACCAAAAGATTGTGTGCATTTTCTTTCTTCAGCACCACATGCACAAACACTGTGTTCACAAACACGCACATGCGAACATGCATTATCATACAAGATACAACGCCCTCAGACAGCAGTCCTCTGCATTTAATCCAAAATTTAGGCTTCAGCTCTTCAATAAGCACCTCAAGGTAACGAGCGCTTTTGATTGTTGAACCTTTTTCCTGTTAATGTTTCAATACTGGCTGCATACTGCTCTTCTTTCGCGCAAATCACAAGTGGGGCATAAATTTTTGCTGACACCGCAGCTACTAATAAACTGATGCAAGACATTCACACCTGCACAGCAATGACTGGGGAGACCGTAGCCTCGAACAGAAAGTGCTAATAAGAGTGCGACCAACAGACGTTCTATTATAACTGGAATACGAATAATTTTTGACTCACTTTCATATATGTAGTAGATAATATAAGGGGTGTGCCTGTGCCCTGTGATGGTTGCCACCTCATTTAAGGTGTCTCCCACCTTGTGCCATGAGTTACTTGAGATATAATCCAGCCTCAGTCACCCCTATTTCTTTACATAAGAGAAGTGGTATGGAAAACGATGTGAGTGAATGTTGCAGTTCCAGTAGAAGAAAGCATCAATAAAGTGAGTAAATGTAACCTGTGTCTGGGAGGTGAAGTGAGTTTTTCAGTTTTTAATAAAGAAGACAAACATTAAATTGCCCTCTTGGACATAGTGTGTTCCATCTAGTAACCTCTGTAGTCCAACTAGGGACTGTGGAGGCCAATGGTGACCATTGTATTTATTCCCATTTTTTTATGACATCTGGTCAACACACGCATATTTACACACTACGGACAATTTGGGAACAGCGATTAGCCTAAGCCACTGTGCTGCCAGCATGGGCGTCGCTAGGCCATTTTTACCATTTGTACTCAGCCCCCCTAAAAATTCTCCATAAACTTCACACAAATTGGTGATCGCCCATCGTCCCCTTTAAATTTCATATGAAAGCGGCGGCAGACTTCGGCTCCTTCGGCTCCTCCCCGTCTTTCAGCGCGGTCTTCAATTCGCCATCACAGAGGGAGGATTAAGGCAAGGTGTGTGTTTTTCGATAAATTGTTATATCTGCATCAGTGCAGTCCTTTCTCATAAATACAGTTTACAAAATGTCATGAGGGATTAATCAGTTAAATCTTCGCTGTGTTCACCTGCATCACACCAGCTGTTTCGTCTATTGAAAATGAAGCCCTTAATACATACTCTATGAACCTATAGTCTACTTTATAAAACAATCATGCCATTGCCGTTTTAATTGGAAAACCTAACTGTCTATATAAAACATTGCACAGTGCATATGGCATTAACTACCATAGAGTTATGACCATAAATTATTAAAAATAGTGACAGACAACATTCAATGCACTCATTTTAACTGCATAGCAGTGTGATTTACAGAGATAGAAAAATCCTTATAATAAATATTGTATTGTATTAAATAATGTCCCAAATCGTAATATACATTTATTAGCCTTAGAGTAGGGTTTTTGTCACTTTTATTTAGAAAAAGTTTTAGAAAAAAAAAAAAAAATAGAAACAAAAAAAGGATGATATTAAAAAGATGATTTATTTAATTACATTAAAACAATGTTTGTCTATATTAATGAATTTGAATAAAGTAGCTATGAAATTTCAAGGGGTTGAATAGAGAACCTACTGTCTTATTTATGTAGCTAAAACACTAAATTAAACTAGATAACATGATGATCAAAGTTTTAATATTTATATTTAACTGTAGATGGAAGGTTTTTCAAGTCACATGGGAAAAAAAAGATGTTCTATTCTTACCTGCTGCTCATTTGGAGACCTGCTCCCATGTGGCTTGAAAAAACTTCCATCTACAGTTCTCTGTTCAATTCTACATTTCAGGTCTCTGAAAGCGCAGCCTCTCAGGCACATTAACACTGTGTTCCCAACTTTGATTGAAGTCATTGCATCAGAAACTATTTTTCACATTTTTATGCCAGTTTCCAACAAAAAACAGCAGTATTGTCAAAGAATTAACAGATAAATGTTTGACATTATTGGCACCCACACATTTTATTCCATTGTCCAGCCTCATAGGTGTGTTGTTTATATTGCTAATCAATGTAAGCTTAAAGTTATATGCTGTTTACTGGTTACATTTTTCTGATTGTACCTGTACATAGAAAAATGTTTATACGGTAAACAGCGTGTGTGTGATCAAGAAGACTCATTTGAGTACTGATTCTGAACAAGCCAAATGTGTTAAACATCTATGGGGGCTGAGCTCTTTAACTGAAACTCTTAACTGAAAATCCTAGAAACGCCCCTGGCTGCCAGAATGTGTGCATGATGACGTGGAATGAACTGGTGTCCCATTTAGCATGTGTTCCTGGTATAGACTCTGATCAGGATAAAGAAGTGTGAAGAGAACATGAGACTTGTCACCTGAGACCTCGACAGAGGTGTAACGTGGGACGGAAGCCGAGAAGCCCGAGATGCTCTCACAGGCCTCCTGGAAGGTGACAGTGTGTCCAGTCAGCACACGGAGCCGAGGATTAATGAAGACCTTCAGGGGCACTGCGACCAGACCGCGGGCTTCGATGGCAGTCAGAGGGTTCTCGTGTAGCATGTTCTCGGAATACTCCAACGCGACGATGCGCAGAGGAACCCCGAGCTGCGGCGCGCTCAGTCCCACACACTTCAGCCTGCGCATCACCGTTACCATGGTGCTAATGACGCGCTGCACTTCCGCTCCCTGTACAGCTTCCGGTTCCACATCTGCAGCTCTGCAGCGCAGCACCGGGTCTCCGACCTGACACACGTGACTGTACGGGGGAGCTTTGGGTGCGATTATTTTCCTTTTAACATACTGCAGATACGAGCGCGTTTTCACTCCGGTGGACTGAGCCCGTATAGGTACAGTGCATCTTTGAGGACACGGACAGGAAGTTCTGCTGCTGGAGGACAAATCAGTCCTGACTCTTAGCATGCAAGCTAGAAATGTCCTCGTATGTCTGTTCATTATCAGCGCAGCTTCTAAGCTCCTCAGTCTGCCTGAGGAAATGTACAACACCCATAAACTCAGTACTCGAACGAGTAATGAATATTTATTTTTTAAAATCTTTCAAAAATCTAATTCAGAGCCTACCTCTTCTCTCTTCACTTATTCGTCCACACTGTGATCCAACATGGCCGTGAAACATACACATAAACATTTTCCCCTTCAAAATAAAAGTGCAGGAAACACGGTTAGAAAATCTATAATCCTGAATAGTCAATATAATTTGGTAATAATTTTACCGACAGTGATGTATATTCTAAAATGTTCTCTATACACACATTACAAAAAGTGTTTTGAAGTTAAGCCCTTATTTTGCACAGTGAAATTTTTTTTTTCACATATTCCAGGAAGGCGGCACAGTGGCTTAGTGGTTAGCGTTGTGGCCTTGCACCTCCAGGATACAGTGACAGACAGGGTTAAGGGCCTCACTCAAGGGCCAAACAGCATCAGTCTGTTAGAGCTAGAGCTTGAACCACAACCTTCTGATCAGCATCCCGGAGCCTTAACAAAAAGAGCTACCCCTTAACACACCGTCCATATATGTACTGTATATATTAGTGCCTATTTTGTACCTATGTGTTAGTGCTATGGACAGCAATATGATAATATTGTATATACTGTACAGGTTGTCACAAAAGTCTCTATATGGCCTTTATTTAATCAGGGAAAACTGATTCCTGAAACTTAGAACATAAATTGCTTTCTCAAGATTCTCCAGTCACCAATAAAGCTCCAGACAACACAACAAATTACATGCAATACAGATAGTATTACACAACATACAACAAAAACCAATAAATCAGAACCATATAAAACATATGAAATAAGAGATGAAAAGAGAAAGAACTATTAAAAACCACTAACATTTACCAAATAAATGCAAATAATTGATGATGCACAGACTCCCTTCAATAAAGCTTTAAATCTGCTGAAAGAAATCAGTCACGTAATTTTTTTAATACATTGGGGGAAATTAACAGCAACATTTACCATGTTTATAAAACAACTATATAGAAAGAGGAATGTGTGCAAAGTAATTATTATGGGACAACCACATGTCAAATGAGTGCTTTAACATCTTGAAGTTCCTCAAGATTTCACTTCCATAGTTGTAGTAAGAATATGATTGTGTTTTTATATGCTGTTGTCAGAGCTTCTCCAACAGTAAGAGTAAATAAATGGCTCTTGGTAATTTATTTGCTGGTCCCCATATTTATTTTGTTTCCTAAGCTACTTTAAGCTTTTTTTATGTTTTTTAGGGCTGAGGCGTATCTCTGAAGCTATTGGCTGTTGGTGTTGTGTTAATGTCAAGCACTTTAACACAACACCACAACATACAAGGATGTATGTTACCATACAAAAATAAATAACCCGCATGAAACCACTTTTCAAATTTTACAAATTCTCTGTTGTGCAATTTTTTTTTTACTTAGACCAAAACCAGGGGCCATGTCCTTTAAGTACAAAAATGTTTAGATTGGCTTCCACTAAGTTTTAGAATTAATTTTAGCCTGTTGCTACAACTATACAAATCACTCAGTAACGATGATACATCTCAAAATACATCTCAGATATGCTTAACAAATATAATGTCCTAGGGTTAAGATAAAAAAAAACTGCTGATGTCATACCCACTTAACATATTTTACCCTTCTATATTTTTATACCTTCAGTTTACGATTACATTTTCTCCTGTGTAACTTACCACTTAGCCACCAATGCCTTTTGTGAATTTGTATATTCCAACCAATTTTTATTTGATTTGATTTTCTATTGGAAATTATGTCCATAGTTTATTTTTATTCTATAGTGACTTATTATTCCATTGTACTGTAGTAAAATCTTTCCATTTTATGTCACGGACAGTTGTGTAAGCATTTCACTGCATGTCATACTGTGTAAGGTTGTGTATGCGGCAAATAAAATTTTTATTTGAGATTTATGGGAACAGATCTAATAATAGTGCACAGAGTCAGAACCAAACCGAGAGAAGCAACATTAGCTAGTATGCTACCCATAATTAAAAACAACTTCCAGAGAACAGAAGATCCATCCCAAACATAGTCAGACTTTAAATAAACCCTCAGGGTTTATTATTGCACAATACTTTCACTTTTACTTTGTGCAAACCACCCCCATACCATCACAACCACCATTTTCTTCTGAAATTTCCTTCAACCGTGCTATCCTAATAAGATCACTGCATGTTACTTTATTTTATTTTTTTAGTTATACTGCTTTGTCTTTGTGAAGCACATTGTGTTGCCTTGGTGTGCTAACTGTGCTATATAGTTAAAACTAGTTTACAGTTCGTACTGGTTCTGATCTATAACTGCCTGATCTTTATTTTGTAATTACATCATTCATATATCCTTTATGTCCATATATAGTGGTACTGTGGCTTAGGGGTTAGCACTGTATCCTCACACCTCAAGGGTTCGGGTTCAATTCCCGCCTCTGGTCTGTGTGCGTGGAGTTTCTCACATCTGTGCATCCAGGTTCTCCCTGTGCTTGGTGGGTTTCCTCACACAGTCCAAAGACATGCAGATTAGGTTAATTATGTAGTCCCACCATGATCATAAAATCGGAATAAATCAAATGGTAATCACTATTGGCCTCTATTGACGGTGGATGGGTGTGTGGATACAAACACGGTATATACATGAATATATAATATAATTTGATCACCGAAGTCTGTCCAATTAATTCGCACTGCAAACTAAACAAAAATATATTTTAAAAAAAGGCTTGGCAAAGCTGTTTGTTCCCTTTTCTATGATGTTTTGGTTTGTACTGTGATTGCACATACGGTAGATTATTGACTAGAATTGATCTGCGTAAATTGAACGCACCTATAAACGCCTCGATGTCGCGTCACGTGGCTTTTAACCGTGGTGCTGTTGTGAGGAGACAAACATGGCGCAGGTGGCTTAGTGCTGTTGACGATTTGGAGGAATACGCAACCAGCGGGATACAATTTTTTGGAGAAAAGCTCGATCCTGTACAATGCAAGGGTGAAATGGTCTCAATCTTGAGTTGGATCCCCTCTACTGCTTCGTTGATGACTAAAAGGCGACCAGGACGCAGGAATACTTTCAACGCCATTCATAAACATTTCTATAGGACTTCAAACCCCTGAGTGTTGGTGTTGTTGTTGGATATTTACAAGGATTTCTCAACAAAGGCGGGTAGAGTGAAAATGAGCAGTGATTTACCTAAAGGCATGGATAGATTAAAAGAGGAGCACAGAAAGGTAATACCATTATCAATCGTTAAGTTTGGTGCACTATTGTGTGGTTGCACAGGACTGGATATCCTACTTGCACGTCTACATGACTTGTTTAAAGGACGGTGAGGTTATAGCACTAATCTGTTCATCTGCCTCCACAATAAAAGGCTACAATTTCCGACATTTTGCACGAAAAAACAAACAGAAATATTCGTGCTTTCTAGAGTGTTCTATACTATCACGTGCTTTCCTGGTTGCCTGACTGCCTCGGTCGCCACATGTTGACGCTAACGCTATCGAAGCTTTCTTCCAGATAGTTATTTACATGTAAATAACACTATATTCAAGAAAAATAAATAAATAAAGGAACTCTAGTTTCTCATGTTCTAGTTCGAAAAGTCAGGTTTTTCGAGTGGACTCTCATGCCGTATTTTAACCAAGAAAAAAAATCTCTACGTAATTAAAGGAATATATAGAGTTCACGTTATTGCAATTGATCTAACTTTGGTTGTAGCCACCCACTAAAAGTTTGCGTAGATATTTTGGGTTCCTAATGGAATAGTGACCCCATAGACACAAGGAGAAGATTGACTGCCACAGATTTTGCATTCACACTAGTGGGGGGAAAATGAAATTTAGTTCAGTTTTATTTATATAGCAGTTTTATTGTTGCAAAGCAGCCTTACAGAATCAAAAAACAAAAATAGGGAAATCAGTATGACATGTGTAGGCTCCAAGGTGGTTGCCTCAGGACCTTCAGGATCCGGGTTCAATTCCCGCCTCTGTGTACATAGAGTTTCCAGGTTCTCCTTGTGCTTTGTAGGTTTTCTCCAGGTATTCCGGTTTCCTCCCACAGTCTAAAGACATGCAGATTAGGCTAATTGACTTTCCCCAAAAAAATTGCCCATAGTGTGTAAATGAGTGCGTGCCCTGCGATGGCTTGGCACCCTGTCCAGGGTGTATCCCTCCTCGTTGCTCAAGTCTCCTGGAATAGGCTTCAGACCCCCTGCGACACTGTATACAGGATAAAGTGGTATAGACGATGAGTCAGTGAGTGGTTGTAGCCACCCACTGAAAGTTTGTGTAGCTATTTTTGGTTGCTCATGGAAAAGTGACCCCATGGACATATGGAGAAGATTGCATGCCACAGCTTTTGCATTCACACTAGTGGGGGAAAATGAAATTCAATTCGGTTTTATTTATATAGTGGTATATAGCGGTGTAGGCAGCATGGTGGCATAGTGGTTGGCACTGTGGCCTCGCACCTCCAGGGTCGAGGTTTGATTCCCATCTCGGGTCTGTGTGCTTGGAGTTTGCATGTTCTCCTCATGCTTGGTGGGTTGTCTCTGGATACTCCAATTTCCTCTAACAGTCCAAAGACATGCAGATTAGGTTAATTGGCATTCCCAGATTGGTGTGTGTGTGCTCTGCAATGGATTGCCACTCTGTCCAGGGTGTACCCTGCCTTGTGCCCCCAATTCTCCTTTGTTACCAGGATAAGAGGTATAGAAGATGAAGTACAATTAATTATAAAATGTGTGACAAAATGTATATAAATCAGGATGATTAGATTTTCTCTAATGGGCAAGTCAAGGGCAACAGTGGCAAGGAAAAACTCCCGTAGTTGGCAGTGGGAAGAAACCTTGAAAAGAACCAGACTCAACAGCGAATCCATCTTCATTTTGTTGATATTAAATAACAGGAATTGATCGTACTGAGTGTTAATAGTAAAATAAAATACAGAAACATTGGGTCATGCCATGAAAAGTGTGACAAGCCAAACTGTGAGATGAGGTAAAATTACAGAAAAAAGAAAGGGATTTTAAACCACACTTCTACCCTTATAACATTATGTTCGGAACAAATGGTATATCAATCAAAAGCTAACAATATTTAAAGATGTATACAATATTTGAATATTTCATGATAACTCTATCAATCTAATTAAAAAGCTTTCTGAATACCTTCTTTTGGCTACACCAGAAAGTGCAACAGCAGCAAGCTGAAGTAATACAATTATCAGTTATTTTAGCTTTTATGATAATGTAGTTGCAATGCAGTGACTTCCTACACCCTGCATGAAAACACTGCACTGCGAGGGAGAAATGGACGCAATTTTCAGGAAGTGACCCTCTAATTAAAATATCACACTGAAAAGCAGAAGAATCATTGCATTACTCTTGGAGCTCTTGATATCTTTAATGTTAAACAATCAGCAGAGGATTGCGAAGATGGAAAAACCAGTCAGAGCAGGAGGAGACCGTGATATGTACCGTGATAAACATAAACAGTGTTGTTCATCAGTGACGAGCAGAAAACATTCCACACTTTATTGAGTTTCACTTATATCAGTGCATTGCAGTGGTATTGTACTGAAATGCAATCACCGTCTGATTTGCTTGTAGTTGGAGAAGAGGGGGAAAATTCGTAAAATTATTAATTTTCCAAGAATCTTTACTGTCCACCTAAAAGAATACCCTTTATTATTTCTTCAGTGTTTTTTTTTTGTTTTGTTTTGTTTTTGTTTTGTTCTTAGGTCATTGATTATTGAATCTATATTTTCAGAATTGCTGCAGAAACATGATAACAGGACCATGAAGTTAAGTCCAACGAACATATTCACAACAGGTCTGGAGATATCAGTCATAGGTGTACTGTCAGTTAGATTCTATTTGATTTTAGGGCGTTGATATTTTCTATTTGATTCAATAGTTTCACATTCAGTCCAGTTCAGCTCCCTGTGCTGAACTGGACTTCATGTTAATTTAAATAACTTCTGTTATATTGAACTTTCACCTGCACAACACACAT
>JAQMYJ010000038.1:12748975-12763769 GCA_030014305.1 Clarias laeviceps
GTGAAGCTGCTTTGAGACAATGACCATTGTTAAAAGCGCTATATAAATAAAATTGAATTGAATTGAATTGAATTTACAGCATTTGGCAGACACCCTTATCCAGGGCAATTTGCATTTTTAACTCCTTATAAATCTGAGTGGTTGAGGGTTGAGGGCCTTTCTCAAGGACCCATATGTGGGAGCTGTTTGCCTGATTAGTCTCAAGCAGCTATTTTTTTTTATTTTAAGTATTTAATAAACATTGAAATACTTTGTAACATGTTTATTTAAACAAAACTTAAAATGTCATCTCTTATTATTATATTTGTCTTGTCTTATTATTAATAATATTATTATTATTATTATTTCTGGCATGCTCTGATTTACACTCCATTAGGTGGCAGTATTGCACCAACTGCCCACAAACTCAAAATAAGAAGCTCCAAGACTGTAAAACACTTTTCTGGCTGTATTTTTTTTCTTATTACTTTTTTTTTTTTTTAAAGGAATTCCTCTAGAACATTCATTTAGACCTTTAAATGTCAATAGGGTTACGTAAATAAATTAAAAAGTGTAACTCGATTTTGAATCGAAAACTGACTTTTTCTGTTGCGTTAAAGCTTTCATTTAATCATATTGGCTCAAGGCACGCTTGGAGAATGATGCAAGGGAAGAATGTTTTTAAATCTAGTACTTTTAATAAGGCATTGATGTTAACAGGGATTGTTTGAGGCGATTTCGTCTTTATTATTTTAATTTTATATTCTTTACTATTATTTATTTAAAAGCTATTAACTTTACAGTATTGAAAGTTTCTGTGGTTTTGCACTCTCCACTATGTAATAAGCTCCTGTGTCTGAAGCAGCTGTTTCATGGAAATGGAAGTGTTTTTTAAGTCTCCTTTGGTTCAACTGTTATAACAGCATGTGTCACTGTTCCAACAACAGGTGGTGAAAGACTGTCAAAGTCAAATAACACACTGGTGAGTGTCATTCCTCTTGTCAAAGAACCCACAAGCATTATATATCCCAATTAAAAATTATTATTTTGCTTCTTTAATTACCCTGATTTTATATACAAAACTGATAAACCTGATTCGCTATATAACATAACTGCAACTATATAAGTATAATTAATTACGGTGTTGCTTTTTTTTTTTCACCATCAGGAAAAAACTGGAGAATGATTATGAAAGTCTGCAGGACCGCCTCAGCACTTTGCCTGATAAGCTGTCCTACGATATTATGGTAAATAAGAAAGATGATAGTTATTTCTTTTTATGTCTGTTTCTGCTTTAAGATTTAAGTAATTTTTAAGGGGTTTGTATTTTTTTAATGTATTTTTTTTCTCCGTTGCTTCTTATTTGCTTCCTACAGGGTTTTTGGAATAATTAATATATCCTCCATCTGTCATTTCAGGTACCGTTCGGTTCTTTGGCTTTCATGCCTGGGAAGCTGGTTCACACCAACGAGCTCACGGTTCTCCTCGGAGATAACTGGTTCGCAAAGTGTTCAGCTAAGCAAGCCCAGACGCTTGTAGAACGCAGAAAGAAACGTAAGTTGCATTCTAAATAATTGGTTCTTCTGTTTTTGCACATTTGTTAATGTTAAATTGTGTTAATGGGTTTTTTGAATGATAGTTGAATGAAGTTATTTTCCTAGCCATAATAAATGGGTCACATCATGTACCGTAAAATATATATATTATTATTATTATTATTTTCCCCCTAGATGTAAAGAATAAACTTGATGATTTGCACAAAGTGGTGAAGAGCTTTCAAGACAGAGCTGGCTTCACAGAAGATCTTGAAAAGATGGCAAGTGTTTCAACTGCTTCAATTTTTATTCAGCTCATTAAAAGTTTCCCAGTAACACATCTCTGTGCTGTCTACAGGGTAGAGGAGATTTTGTTGACATCAAAGAAGAAGTGGGAAAAGAGGAAGCAATTACCAAAGGTAAATTTATACACAAGAGTAGTGCCTTAGATTGTAGCCTGTTCAATGTAATATAATGTAATATGACTTAATGGTAAAAATATGGAAATTCCTGGGAGACAGGTCAGGACAATACAGGAGATATTTCTGTAATCTGCAAGTTATTTCCATGAATGATTGTGTGTACAGTTATCTCAAAATTGAAATCTTATCAAATGTAATTAGAACCCAGAATGGGGGTGGGAGGGGATGACCGGGACCATGAAATAATACACATGTAAGCTACATGATCATGTACAGTCAAAAAACAACAAACACTGTGCTATGCAACTCGTTGACATCTGGGCAGAGCATGATTATTATTATTATTACACTAAGCGGAATTTTGTATTTGTAAAACTATTTGTCGATGTATCTGCACTGATTTGATGTCTGAATCGATCTTTAACCAGAGCATACATATAAGAGCCCCTTGTCTTATAACAATCTATACAGTCAGATGAGTTTAATGTGCATTTGACAGGTAAACATCGCATGGCCCACAAGCCCAAATTCAGGCCTAAGGAGGAGTATGTGGTGCATTTTGAGGAAGAGGGGGAGGAGGAAGAGAGTCTAGATGGAGGTAATGGTAAAGGAGTGCTGACAGAAGAGGAGCTGTGGGCACGGCTGGATGAGCTGGAGCGTCTGGAGGAGGAGCAGGATGAACGAGACAGGTGAGAGGAAATCAGTCTCTTGTGTATGTTTGTGTACAATTCTTATAACTTAAATGTGACTGAGTGTGCATACAGCATAACATTCTCAGAGAGAGGAAATGAACAGAGTTAGTAAAACATTCTTCTTTTCTATTAAGAGCATCAGCAGTTAGTGTTGCATGATGTACCACTATTTTAAAATAATTGATAATATAGCAAAATTCCTTTGTGTATGTGGTTTGTCTAATGGGAAATCTGACCGCAGAAATGTAGTGATGTTAAAAGAACGCAGTGAGATTGTAATATGAGCTGTGGGAAGCTTTAAGTGCATCAGGAACAATGGTATAAAAAGAGGCAGAGCATTTGTTTGTTCTGTTCAGAGACTAGACTTGGAGTCTAATGTGGGGGGGGAAAGATGTTATTTCGGTTGAGCCCCTAAACACAGCACACAGTTTTAAAGCTGGATTTAATTTTGGAAAGTTCAGGATTCTCTTTTCTACTACTTAAACACACAAAAAGAATAAAATGTGTATTTTCTTCCTTTTGGGTAGTCAGAGAGCCAAGTACTGTGAATACATTTTTACACTTTTTCTGTTAAACTGTACTGAAACTTCTCTCACACAGCCCTTTTACCCAGCATGCCTGTACTGCGCTGTTGCTGGGCCTCGTTGTTCTTTCTGAAAGGAGTGTAGGCGGAATCGGGAGTCTTTGTTGTCATGCCTTTAATCTGTGAGCAGAGGTAGTTACGGGCGAAATGAGATCTGTGTCCCCATCGCGGAACAGGGTCTGATGTTTTTGACACGTGTGAGATGTGCGACATGCTGTCCAGAGGTTTAAACATCAGTAAACAGTTGGCAGCTAACACACTGATCTCTTGCATAGAGTGGATCAGGTGTACACACTGCTTTTAAATAGTGCTAAAGGCATACCGCATTAACAACAATGAACTGGAGGATGAGCTGAGATTGAGACTGGTCAGTAATGCCAGGCATTTATTAAAAATGTTGGTGTAAATGTATCTTGATTCGATTTCAAAGTGACCATTATGTCTAAATGCGTGTGTTATGTCTAAATGCGCTTGCAATACGACTATTAATGATACAAATCATTAGTGTAGTGCTGCCAGAGTGCACCGGAATGACATTCCTTTACTTATCTTCTCCAAGTAAGGAGAAATTATGTATTCATAATCTGGTTGGAATTAATATACAATTAAATCTGGTTGGAATTAATATATCTTTACATTTAAAGATCCAATCAATTAAGCCTATGTCATGCAAGAGAGCTTATTAAAACAAAAGGAATGGTCTTTTGTTTCCATGGTAACATTAAATTAAACATTCCACCTTAAAAGCCACCCATTGCCCTTTCAGCAGCACAGAGAATGTACTCATCCTTACAAACAGTATTTGGAGGTAAAAAAAATTTAAAGGCTTTTTATGTCTGAATACAAATAAACAACAATGTTGTTTATTAATCAATTTTTCATGGTAACATTGAATTAAAACATTCCACCTTAAAAGCCACCCATTGCCCTTTCAGCAGCACAGAGAATGTAGCTGTGTTACTAGCTCACATTAAGTAATAAAACAAAGAGGCATCCAAACATTCTTACATTTTTTTGAAATGGCTAAAAAAATTTTAACTTCTTTCCTGCTAACAAGAAATTTTTATCACAAGTCCTGATTTGATTTGAATGCACCTCATACTAATGATTTTGTGAAATATAAAACAAATAAAGGTGAAAAAGTTGAAAGTAATGTGGGTATGAACATGCCTTGAACAAAATACTTGCTGACCTTTTCCCCATTGCCATTTGGCACAATTCTGTCTTTGCTCTTCATTTAGAAACTTTCTTAATTTTTATGGCAGTTGCCAATGCTTGTGTATTTAATCAAAACTTTTAATAAGTAGTTGCAACTTTTAAATATCTAAATAAAGAGCTATCTGTAGCTGTTTGAGTATGAAATTGCTAACTGTTCTTATTTCTGTCTGTCAGACTGGACAGCACGGATACCAACGGTGATGACACGACTTCCTCTTCATCCGAGGAAGAGAAGGAGGCAGATGCTGGCAGCATGGTCCAGGTTAATGGGCATGACCAAGACGAGGACTGTGTTTCTGCCTCTCATACAGTCCAGGTCAATGGCATCAAACCAGAGCTCGATGAAGAGGAGCAAGAAGGCAATGCTCTACCAACAATCTACTTCAGTCATACTGTAGAGCCCAAAAAAGTAAGATGTCACTTCAACTTTTCGCTTTTGCTTCTTTTTAATTAGTAGAACATTATTAGACCGAATACACTGTGTAACTTGTTAAACAGTATGTCTTAGTAACTCTCTGTCTGTGTCTTCTATGGTTTAGGTGCGAATAAACACAGGAAAGAACACTACTCTAAAGTTCAGTGAGAGGAAAGAGCAGAAAGAGCAGGCCAAACGTAAAAAGAAAAATGGCAAATGCAACGGGCATGCCGTTCCTGAGCCTCACAAGATCACGACGCCTGCTGATATCTACAGGTAGCGGTCAAATGCCCTGGTTTTATTGAGTCTGATCCCAAAGTCTGGAGCAGAACTTTTCAGCGTGACCCCATGAAATGTGCAATCTTGTACTAACTTGACACAAAATTGCTTTCCATGAGCTTGTGCCAACCAAAAATCTTCTGGCTACTTTAGGTTTACGTGAAACACAGCACATTGTTGCTGAGCGCATCGTAGCACACATGTCCATTCTTCTGTGAATGGAGAGAACTTTTCCAACCAACAGGTGGCAGCGTATGAACATAACCTGACAAATATCATGGATACTTTTATAAACACTTGTTAAGGTTCTTGGCTCACATTCTGAAGGCATTTGATCTGTTGAGCAGCCATTCTAAGCACTCTCTCTGTCTCCAAAGCTAAGTTGCTATATGCAGGTATCCAGACGGTCCACGAGTAACAAGGGCAAGATTAGCCACAGCCTTGGTGTGTCAGTGCATTAGCCAGAAATGCTGGACTTGATTCCTGTTGTTTTTGCATAATAGTTTGACATTGCAAAAATTTGTATGTGTGTTTAGGGTATTTGTGGATGTAGTAAATGGTGAGCCCGTGCCAAGGAAATCCATCCTGAAGTCACGCAGTCGTGAAAACAGTGTGTGCAGCGACACCAGTGAGAGCAGCACAGCAGATTTTGAAGAGCGCCGTGCTTTTGTTAACCGCACACACAGCCACGATGAAGCCACTCACAGTGACACCAGCGATGGTATTACTGAAGAGGACAGTCCAACAGGAATTAGTCTTTACCCTAATGGACGCTTTGAGGTACAGTACCTTTTGTTTGAAACAGTTCAAATGTCTTTTAATTTGATTTGTTTTTCTACGTGAGTCACGAATGTGCTCACTCTCTCTTTCTTTCAGGCTTTTTCAGGAACAGTGATTGAGAAAGATCCACTGCCCTCAACGATCCCTCACCTGACCATCACCCCTCCTGCGTTACCCACAATCCTTGAAAGAAAGCAAGAAGAGCTGGGCTCGGAAATGCCCCAGGAGCCGCCCAAGAGAGTGTCAAAGTTCAAAGCTGCCCGGCTGCAGCAGAAATGAGACTCTGAAGGATCTGATTTTTTTTTTTTTTTTCTTCTTTTTTCCTTCCTTTTTTTTTTTTAAACATACTTTTGTACGACAGTAATAATTGGTGGTCTTGCACACCTCTCTCCTGCCTCACTCTTTGTTTTTTTTTTTGTTTTTTTTTTTTTTAATTCCAATTCCTTGCTGCCGTTCAGTGCTGTTTTTCTTGAGCCATTCTGGTCACTTTTACTTTTCTGCTATGCATTTTCTAAACACCTGTTTTATTCTGTCTTATCCAAAGAGTATTAGGTACACCTCTGTATAAAAATGTCCAACCTAGTCACTGAATTGGCCAAGGACTTTCTTTTGATCATGACAAAGCTGCATCTCTCACCTGTCCATATATACCTACTGCCTTTGCTTTGTGTCTGTGAATTCGAAACAGCACCCTAGAAATACGTACTGCCTTCCTTTCTGTTAGAGGTGTTTGTACCTTATAAAGTATCTCACCCTTACAAACAGTCTGCTTTAACTTCTAAATCTTTCTAAACCATCTTTGTTGGGATTATTTTGCTGTTTCTTAAATATTTGGAGTTAAGTCAGCTTTTTATGTCTGAATACAAATGTTAACCAGAAAATAAATAACTTTGCCTGTACTGAGTTCAGTGCTGTTTATTAATCAAGCTTGTTGGAGCATGCCTTCGGTGTGCTATTTAAGTATAATTTATTTGCTATATCCAATATAATTATTATTTGATATTGCGATAACAGGCTGCAGAATTAATGCCACTTCCATGCTGCCACTGGACATAATTGAATATATGCATTATCAAATGTTCTCTGCCACAAAAATTGGTTCAGTTTGGATTAGATCTCACTACAAAGCAATCTAATTTCTACTTTTGATTTGTTTGTTCAGTGTGTAGAGCAAAATTTAAAAAAGCCCAATTATTGTTATGGTATTGAGCTACAGCCACTAGGTGGAGATAAAGTTTAATTCATTGATTACTATTTGCCCATGGACGATGTACTAGAGGTGTTCAGGTCAATCTGGGACTTGAACATTCTTGTGAATGAAGCCATAAAACTGATTGACATTTACAGAAGACTATACTGTATGGTGATGAGACTCTAAGCCACAGAAAAAAAAAATTTGAATGGTGCAAACGTTTTAAAGAAGAATGTACGTATGTGATTGAAGATGCCGGCCAAGGTGGCTCAGAGCCTACTGGAATGCCTTATCTTTGAAAACTTGTCACCAAATTGTGGAAGAGATGCATTTATTTATTTTTTGTAAAAAGTTGTACACACAATCATTTAAAAACACTTTATTACAGGAACTTGGCTGGGAGTTGTTGCTACATCCCTTGTACAGTCCTGACCTGAAGTCATTCCCCATGTTTGAGCCATTAAAGGAGATCCTGGGAGGCCAGTGTTTCAGACGTGAAACAGGCAAATACGATAATATCTCCAGCATGCTAAGAAAACCTATTAGCACTAGTTAAATGCAAGGATAAGTGCATCAGTGAGTTTTTACTTTAATGACTCACTCTCACTTCTCTATACTGCTTATCCTGTACAGGGTCATCTGAGGCCTGGATCCTATCCCACACTTAAGCCTATAGGGCACTAAGTGTGGTACACCCTGGACAGGGTGCCAATCCTTCACAAGACACACATGCACACACACCTCAGCTTGTTAGCCTACTCTACCTGTCTTTGGACCGTGGGACTGTGGTCGGATTTTGGAGTGCACAGTGGAAATTCACCAAGCATGGGGAGAACATGCAAACTCCACTCTGACACACCCAAGGGGGGACTCGAACCTTTACCCCTGACGATGCAACACCACTGTGTTAACAACTACACCAATGTGCATTTTCAACTGTCTTTTGTTATTTTTAATAGCTATATTACTGTATATGTGCAATCATACATCCCAGTTTGACTTGAACGCTCCTTGTACAAAGCAACTCTAAGCTAGAAAATCAACCCTGAGCCAGCTCACTACAAAATAATTTATTAGTAATGACTTGAAACTTGTCTTTTGGGTTCATGAAAGTGGTCTTAGTTTTTAGTATGGTTATTGTTGTGATGCCAAGGGAACTTTACCCGAAAATGGGCAAAACTACAGTGTAAAGCTCAAATAATGTTTTGGTAAAACAACTGGTTCAAACAAAGTCGGCATTGGTTTCAGACACAAACGACTCAATGATTATGAGCCGTTACATTTTTTTGTTTGTTTTATCTACTGATTTGTCAAGTACACCTCCATATAAAGAAATGTATTTACAGTATGCAGTATCTTCTAAGGACGATGCCTTTATGACAGTATGAGCGATGCATACGTCTTATTACAATATTGAGAACATCAGTTTCTGTGATTTGTTCCTGTATTGGTAGCTTGTGTTTGTCAGATTGCAGTTATCCATCAGAACATGAGCTCATTGACATTTAGACTTGGCAGGACCTGAGTCAGCAGCTGGACTCAATGGCATGTAGACCATGCAGAATGTCTGTTCAACATACTTTAACTTAAACATACTTTATTTTTAGGCATTGTAGAACTGAAATTCATTTTAAAAGTAGATTTTTTTAATTTTTTTCTAGTAGAAAAGCTTTTTTAGTCTATCTATTCTCTGCATCGTCCAAGGCTGGGAAGATCTTAGGTATGAAGATTACACTAATGAAGTCACTCCTCTTTGAGATTGGTATCTGCAGCCTTGTTAAATTTTAGATTTTTTTTTTTATTTACACGACACATTTACAAGTAGCATTGTCACAAAGCAGCTTTACCCATATTCATTCATTCATTAATTTTCATACCTCTTATACTGTACTGGGTTGTGGGGGCCTATTCCAGGAGACAAGGCGGGGTGCCAGTCCATCTTAGGCAAGCTTTACCCATATACTCATATATACATATATAATTTTCAACAATATATAAATGGATAAATATAAATAAATAAAAATGAGTATATGGTAAATTTTTATTTATATATTATGCAGTATATACTATATATGAGCGTATATGATATATACTGTATATAGCCAAAAAATGTATACACACACACACACACACACATATATATATATATATATATATATATATAAATATATGTGGTATATCAGATATATATAATATTGGCAAGGAAAACCTTGATGCGGAGGCAGACTCAAAAGGGAGTCCATCCTCTTCTGGGTGATACCATTCATCCATCCATCTAGGACCTCTGTACCGTGCACCATGGAGGCCAGTGGTGACCATTGTATTTATTCCCATTTTTACAACCGTGCTAGGACCTCCAGTCAACATTCACACACTCATTTACACAATCCTGGCAAATTGGGAACACCAGTTAGCCTAATCTGCATGTCTTTGGACTGTGGGAGGAAAGTGGAGTACCTGGAGGAAACCCACCAAGCACAGGGAGAACATGCAAACTCCATGCACACACTCCTGAGGCGGGAATCAAACCCAGACACTGGAGGTGCAAGACAAAAATGATAACCAAATAGTGTGGTTATAAATGATTTATAGTCTATAATTGTGTATTATTGAGTCAATTGGTTTTAAGTGTAGTTATTACTATCATTATAATTTTATGTTATGTCTATGGTATCAAATAAATTATCAACTGTTAGGTGATGGAGACTTGAATGTAAGTTGTTTTGCTTTAGGCTCTACATGAAGAACATTCACACCCACAGCAATCTTTAACATGTCAATGTGACACCTCTTCTTACCACTGCACTGAACCTATTCCTTATGTCGACCTTACACCTTAAGGAGTGTTGTCATGCTTTTTTCCAATGAATGTGTAATATGCATAATGTTCTACCTTATGAACTGTTAAAAAACACACTTAAGAGAGATTATTTCCTCATGTAGATAAATGAAATATATGATACCCATCGTAAGGGAATAACCATTAGCGATAATTACACACTAATTAGTAAAGTGGAAAACATAACAGAGAATGATTTGTCTGATGTGGTTCAACCCCAGTGTTCCCATCTGTATGCATAAACCCAAATGTACAGTTACATATTCTGTACCATATTTTGTGTATATTCTCTTCAGTATATTGCCCTCCTGGAGAAAGTCCTGCCATAATTTCTCCAGAGTCTTAGTTTATATTTACTTGTGAATTTCTTTCAGCTGTTCTGTGTGACATCAAGCTAATTAATCACAAATACACAGCATGTCTTTAATCCTTAGCATATACTATTTATTCCCCTCTGTGTGTTCTTTTAATAATCCTCTGAAATGAAATCTTGACATTTCCAGCCGCACAGAAGACATGCACACCTGTTCTCTCTCTTCTCCTCAACTGTGAATTTTTATTATCACAGTGCATATGTACGTATGCCTGCTTTTGCCTTGAAAAACAACAGATCACCTTGGACAGCTGTGCTGCCTCCCCCGTTTCTGAGGCAGAGCTGATGATTGACAGTTGGTCTGACAATTCCATTCAGCCACCACCTGCTTGCTGTCAATCAAACGTGCCATCCTGGGGCTATTGACAGAGCTGTCAGCCTGTGTGAGACATGTCTGTCAAAGCCCCTCTACACAGTTGTAAATTGGGTACTTTTTTTCTCTGTTCCTCCAGTTTCCCGGTTCCTTTCACCTTATTCCCTTTTGAACTATGAGGTGATCACTCTCTTATTTTCTTTCTTTCAAGTGGCTTGCTGGCATGCATGGTGGCAAACGTGCTTGGTGGCATGTTTGGTTTGACTATGCAGAAGATATACACCGATCAACCATAACATTATGACCACCCACCTAATATGGAGTAGAATTTGGCCCTTGTCTCAGTAGCTACAGTTCACACTACACTGGCACCTGGAAGTGGGTGGGATATTTTACGCAGCAAGTGAACATTTTGTTCCTGAAGTTAATGTTTGGAAGAATAAAGATTTGAGTGACTGTGACAAGGGCCTTTGTAAGAGCTAGATGACTGGATCAGAGCATCTCCCAAACTGCAGTGGGATGTTCCCGGGCTGCAGTGGTCAGTTCATATCAAAAGCAATGTGTCATACACATAGAAATGTGTCAAAACACACAGTGCATCAGTATTTTGGTGGCAAAAGGGGAGACTTAGTCATAATGTTATGGCTGATCGTTATATATCGGAATATTGTATTTTTGCCATTTCACTCATGTCTTATATACGTTTCCATTTGAAATTCCAAATGGAAAAACTAAAGCACTTTGCATACTTTGTGGTTACAATTGATTGAGATTACTGAATTAAATTCATATGCAGGAAACAATTCATGGAAGTTTAACAACTATAACTTATATCCCTGCTTGACATGCTACGCTTGAATTATTATAGTTGCAGTATTTGCTCTCCTGGAAATCTACCATCACTATGTTAAAAACCTGACAGATATTGTGACAAGGTACTGAAACTGTCTTCATGTGCATTTATTTCTGCCAAGTTCCTCTGCTCCATAGTGTAATAATCTCATAATTTATCCTTGATGGATCCCTCTGCACTGAGCATTTATCATAACATCAGAAGCCTTATGCTATAATTTGGGCAAAATCATATGAACATACTGTTATATCATACACGTAGCATCTGCAAAGCATATCAGTTTCAGCCACAACTGCAGAAATCTGTCCTTCTGTTAATTGAATAAATGTGTTTGAAGAAACGGTAAAGCTTCTCAAGAATCTTAAAGCCTAAATGGTAGGAAGAGTTGCATGGCTTATACAACTTCACGTCTAAATTCACAAATCTGACAATCCTGACTCAGGCATATAGTTGGAGGGGAAATTAAAGGAAAGCCCAACAAATCCTTATTATGGTTGCAAGCTGCCAAAATAGCATTAATACACCTTGTGCTTAGATTCTACAAGTTTTTGGAAATGCACTAAACACTGTATGTATTTCCTGATTTGTGTTATGTTGATGGTGCTTTACAGCATTGCCTATGATGTCAGTCCAAACTCTTCAGTTGGGTTCTATTGGGTCTCCTCACTGTGAAAACCATAGAACTGTATATGACTTGACACTATGTGGAAAGTGCACCGCTATCTTTGCTTCTTCATCAGAACTGAATCTTTATTCTCGTAGGGCTGCTTTCAGAGGATCAAAAAGGTCAAGGTCTGATGAAGCAAGATCAAGACTATAGGAAGGATGCTTAAACACCTCAAAATAAAGTTTTCGAGTGTCGACAGTATAGGCAGAAGTGTGCGGACATGTTGATCACAACACCTTGGATAGCAGTCCCCTGCATTAATCCGAAGTTTAGGCTTCAACTCTTCAATAAGCATCTCACTGTAACGAGCGCTGTTGATTGTTGAACCTTTTTCCTGGTAATGTTCCAATACTGGCCCTTGAGGATCCCAGAAAACTGTAAGCATCAATTTTCCAGCTGATGGTTGTCTTTTGAAATTTCTCTTGGTTGGCGATTGAGGATGTTTCCTTTCCATCCTCTGCCCTATACTCTCAGACTCTTAATGTAACCAGAGTGCGGAAAATTTTTTCCTCACCCTAGAACATTGAAAACACATCGTCACAAATGATAATATGGCTGTTGTATATAATTATTATTCCAATCATAGAAATAATGTAATCCCATCCATGGTGTGCTTCTGTTTCACACCCAGTGTTCCTGGGATAAGCTCTGCATTCATAACAAGAATAAAGGTTAAAGAAGATGTAGGCAGACTAAATTAAATGAATTCAATATGCCCACTACCTCTAAATGTGGCCAAAATATCAACGGATCAATAGAAGATTTACTTTTTTATTTGTTAACACTGTGATCAAATCTACCAATGAATCAGAACACATTTTGTCATTACTTTTTCTCTTCATTTCAAACCCCCCCCCTCCCCCAACCCAAAACACACTGTACAATGCCCTTATCTGATTTGCTATTCTTAAATTCCTGGAATAAACCCGGATTTTATCACAAAAATTTGAAAGAGGATTTCCTCTTGTGTAATGATCATAGCTTTCTACAGTGTAAGTAATCATAGATGAAACCTGACACAGAAATCATATGTTGTAGAGTTCTTTAAGGGGTTTAGTAGAGGAGACATTTAAAACTTCTTAGTATAATTTCATTTATTCTATTTAGCAACTTCTTTACCCTGGTCAGGGTTGTAGTAGATCCAGAATCCTTTGCAGGGCACGATGCACACACGTGCACACACTGCCTTACACCTAGGGGCAATTTTAGAGTAGCCAAATTTTTGGGAGGTGAAAGGAAATTGGAGAACCAAGAGAAATTGGAGAACATAGACTATAACTCAAGCTCAGAATTAAAACTAAGGGCTTTGTATGAGGTGCCAGCGCTACCTACTGTGTCGCTTGATGAAACCTTTTCTCCATTAGTTTACAACTGGGATAAAGCCAGTACAAAAAGGTTTTTATTTGGTGGCGAAAAAACAACGAGAAAAATATGGAAACTTTGTCCTGATTTGCTTAACATTTTAGACAATGTTTACAAAATGTAATCAGATGATGTGAAAATTGAATGAAAACCATTTGACTGTTGCTTTGATTGCTCATTCTGGGTTTGAAGCTGCCACTAGTTTGACTTGTGTACAGTGGAATGCAGAGTGAAGTATAATGATTTAATGATTCGTCCCCTTCCCTTCACCCTATCTCTCCTCAATGTTTGCGCTTGCCATCAGCCCAGCAGAGCTTAGTTCAGACCTGACAGATGACGAGCCGCAGCCCCAGGGCTGACGCTGTAATCAAAGTCCTGTCACACTTGTCAATAGTCTGCTATCACAGCAACACTGGTTGTGACTGATGTAAGGAAAGGTGGTGGAGGGGGCTATCCCATACTTAGAATAAAAAAAGTCACGTTGTTTAGATGATGAGTAAACCACACAATTTAAACTACAAAATACAGGAAATGTGAGAATTTTTAGTAAATCACCATAAGATCAATTAGCAGTAGCTACTTTTACAACTAGTTGTTCACCAAATTTGAAACACCTAAACTTAAGCATTCGCCACTGGCCAAAGTTTGAAAAAAAGCATATCATAGGCTGCTTTCACATTAAGCACGATGCTTTATGCTTTGCCTGAGTATGATTTGCTCCCCCTCCCCTCTCCTCTGCTGGAGTATTACAATATTAATTCTGTTGAATTCCTGAGTACACTGGCGTATATACAATTTCTGATACTGTTATGTGGCAGTAGGCAGCCAGTTGGTTTGCTGGGGCCAGAGGTGGAAAGTAACAAATTACATTTACTCGCGTTACTGTAATTGAGTAGTTTTTTTTTTGTGTACTTCTACTATTTAAGTAGTTTTTAAAATCTGTAAATTTACTTTTACTTAAGTATGTTTTGTTTTTGTAATATTGTACTTTGCTACATTTGAAATAATATTCGCTACTGAGTAAAAAAAATAAAAATAAAAATGAAAAATAATAAAAAATAATGCAACGAGGAGGGAAAAAATTGCACCCCGGAAACAGTGGCGGCTACTGGTCTGTCAAATAGGGGAAGCTCATTTTCGGCCTCACTTTCACTGCTCATTTTCACTTGAATGCGAGCACCTTCATTTATTGCATACTCAACCCTGATCCTTCCAATGCAACTTAATCTTGCACATGCACTCACATGTTCATTGCTCTTTTCATGTCTTTTATATGCCCTGTCAAAGTTAGA